>VWYP01007350.1:9201-31099 GCA_013400435.1 Pycnonotus jocosus | reverse complement strand
CTTTGTGTCCTTTCTTAAGCACCGATGTTTCGGGTGGGCTTTACTGGCAAGCTGCCACTAGAAATGGATACAGGCTTTGACAGACAGTGACAGGCTTCAATCAAAGCCTCTCTTTTGGCACTGAGCTGATGGCTATCCGAACCTTACAGAAGTTTCTGGGTTTTCTACCTTCTAAGAGATACAGGGGGCAAGCCTCAAACCTTTCCCTATATGGAAACACTTGCTCAGTGTAAAAATACACTCCTACAGGTTGTCACTGAAGGTTTAACTCAGCTGGAGTAAACTAAAACATGAATAAAGGCTACTAATCTGCAAAGGTAAAAAATATAATTTTCTTTCAGATCAGCTGAAGTACATAGTTTGAAGAATACCCAGAATTAATTTAATGGTAAATGAAAAAGTCACACATAAATTCATACTGAACCTTAATATTTAGAGGTACAAGAAAGTCACCACTACCAATATCTTTCATGCCATTATCTGAAGAAAAGTCAAGAAGAAATAAACAAGAGTGTAGGAAGAATCATTGCAGCTGAGACTATAAAATAAAATACAGCAACTCGAGACTTTCTTTAATAGGGGAGAAATTATCTATATTTTTAGGGTACTACTTCCCTAATTCAAAAATGAAAGTTACATCACATCTAAAATAGTGTGTCTCACAATATTGTTTTGTTCTCCACAAGTAGATATTAGCATAATTGAAATCCGCTTAATATTCTAACAATAATAATATTCCAGGGTTTGGGTCCTTGCTAAAGATAATGCTCTCAGCTTGTTTAAATGTTTAAGAATCTGATTTTTTCAGGATGTCATAAACAGTGGGGTTTGTTTCTAGTTTTTGTTGTTGCTTTGGGAAGAATGTATCCAGAGCTTTCATTTTTAAATATTTATGAATATAATACTGTTATTAATGAAAAAATTCACAGTGTTGTCTGCAACAACAATTTTATGTGAAACAATGTATTAAGTGTTACATAAAGCAGCAAGCAAGCCATCTATATGCTGCTTCAAAAAGAAAAAAAATAGTCAAAAAAATAAAATCTCTAATAACTTTTTTTAATTTTTTTTTCTTCAAGAAAAAAATGAAGGGGAAAACCAAATTATATATGGCATATGAAAAAGTTCACTAAGGACTGTGTCCCTTGGGAGGGATCCCATACTGGAGTAGGGAAACAGCATAAGGAAGAAAGTTTAGCAGTGGTGAAGTGTTATTTACTGATCTCAGCTCACATAACTTATCCCCCTTAGCCATTTGTCAGGGACAGAGAGAGGAGACAGAAAAATTATGTGTGAAGGAGTGAAAAGTGAAGAGCAACTTTGGGGGAAAATAGGCAGCAGGGGAAAGGTAAAAACAGAACAGGATTTTAGTTTTGTCTTTATTTCTTACTATCCTGCTCTGTTTTTATTGAAGTACATGAAATGAATCTTCCCCAAGTTGAGTTTGTTTTTCTCAAGACACTAACTGAAGAGAGTCTGGACACATGGAATTTTCCTGCTTCTTTTTCCCATCCATTTTGCTGAGGTGAGAGTGAAAGGATGACTGGATGGGTCTGTTAGCCAGCCAAGGTTAACCCACCACTCCTGCCTTGGTCTCCCCAGCAGTGAACTCTCAAACATGCTGATCTCTCTAGTACCCAGCCCAGCCTTATGGCCTCCCCAATATTCGACTCCCAGAACCCTTTTCCTGCTCACTGGTGAGTCTGATTTCCTTGCAGTGATTGCCCACTCTGACACACACAACCACAAACTATGTATATTTTACTGAGCATATAAGTAGACAGTAAAACTTCTCTATTTCAGAAGATTCGTGCAAGGACTTCAGTTCTCTAAAGGGAGCTCATGCAGCAAACTCAATTACATGAGACATTTCTCAGCTGATACAAAAAGCTTTCTATATTTGTACGTTTTATTTCTGTCAGCTAGTTTACTATGAGTCATTTTAAGCAGAATTATAATCCTCTTTTCTCTCTAAAAAAACCTTGTGATAAATTCGGAAAGGTTAAAAAAATGTAAGCAGAGTAACATTGGACAAGAATTAACTTGTAAAATACAAACACATGTTTGTTAAAATGGGAATTCTCTAGTAAAACCCACCACAAGTTTTCTTTTTCCTAATTATTTTCACCATTTTAGGACTTCTCTTAAAATATCTTAAACATTTCTAACATGGATTTATGATAAGCCAGATAATAGTGTTTTCTAGATAAAACCTTTTATCCAGAAAGCTTAAAGTATTGATCAACATTGCAAAACTGATTTACCAGCTCTTAAGACTTTACTAGCATTTGCTTCTTAAAAAATATACAATGGACTTAAGGTATTTTCCACAACTTATATACCAAATATAATCAGTATAGAAGAAATATTTAAGTTCTTTATAGACATATTCAAGCATTTTGAATTATCCACAGGAATTCATTGAGATATCCCGTAAAAAGCCCCCACAAATGTTGATGTTATCTACAATGCAGTAAAAAGAAAATACTTATATATATGACACGGTACAAACACAAGTCAGTATTATCCACCACTCATATAGTCATCTAAATATCAGCTTCTTTGAGAATCTTGTGTTGGTCTGTGCACATAAAACTTTAATCTAGATTTACTGGCTTGCTTTGGAGTGAAATAAATTAAAAAATTGACACAGTGAATAGAATTTGCTTTATTATCTTATGATTGTATGCAGTCCTGAAAAAAATCCAAAGTGTTAATCTCAAAGTTCAAACTACAAAGCAAGAAACCAGAAGAAAGAGCTTCTTTTTTTTTTCTTCTTTTCTTTTTTTTCATTAATGTAAGTAAATGCAATGGAAGAAGGCTGTGAAATTCACTATTAAAATATAATAAAAAAGGTGGATGTTGCTTAACCATAACTTCAAATCTCATTTAAGCTTAGGTCTGTGAGCTTTTGTCATGATTCTCCAAACACTGGTGATTTCTTCTGCAAGTGAAGACATGTAAATTTATAAAAAAAAAAAAAGAGTATTCCCTTATTTCAGTCTAAGTAAAAAATGTGGGATAATTTTGATTCTCATTCAGAACCCTTCTTTTGGGAATAAACATTACTACAATCAGTTAGATTCAAGCTAGGGCTGAAACAGATGATATCAGAAGCCTTGAAACTCCGGAATAAATCTGGAGACAAAGAAAACCTGGCAGAAAAAAATTTAAGTAAAACATTTAGGCAATTTGTACATGCCTTTAAACACTTGTGGTCTGCCAATATATGACTGTATTTTCATCTTGGGTAGTACTGGCATATCTAGAATTACCAAACAAGGGAGTGTTTTCACTGTACGGAGGCTTTCAAAACTGTACATTTCAAATTTGTGCAGTAAGATTATAAAAGGCCCTTCCCAAAGCTTTTGCTCTCAGATGTCAAAGATTTCTCTATAATGCCCTTTTTCCCCTGCATACCTTACAATTTTTAAAAAAAATTTTGACAATACAATTGTGTGAATGAAAGTCAAGCTAAAAATGTACCCCTTTAACATTAGATTTAATCTCCATAATATTGTTCACACTGCTGGTGTGTTTTTCTTTCTTTATACAACTTTTAAAAGTCATTATTGTAATTCTGTGTTGCATGGCATTTTGAGTAGCCTTTTATACCTGTGCAATGTGAATGCAAACTGAATGTAATTTTATTAGGGTCTGATTAATGCATTATTTGCTCAGCAGTAAATCCCTAGAGAGGGGACAGGACTGTGAATTGTCATGACAATCACCTTTATGAGAAGGGTAGAAGTGGTGAGTGAGTTTGTAATGGGATTATCATAATGTCCTTTGCTTTATACATTTTTCTCAGAGTCTCAGTTTCAAATAGTTTTAGCTATCTGATTTCCATCAAAGTCAGTTGGAGCCATGTGGCTTTAATCCCACATGCTACTAGGCAGTGCAGGTGAAATGATTATGGATAGTATAACTGCATAAGAATTTCCAGAATCACAGAATATTCTGAGTTGTAACAGACCCACAAGGATCATCAAGTCCAACCCTTAAGTGAATGGCCCTTATAGCACTTCCAGTAGGTTTTTCATCTGTGTTATACGTATAGGCTGTGTGTTTAAAATTTGATTTCTCCCTGTACGAAACAAAAATAGCAAGTTTTGGAAGCATTTTTATAGGGAGTGTGGACAGTTTTTTGATTCTGGAAGGCTAATAGTTACAGAACCCTAATAAAGCTATAATAAACAGGTACACTAGAATGTCTGGTGTAATAATTGTGTGATAATAGTAGGATTCTGCTATTTTATGAGGTTATGGTCCTGTTTCGGAACTATGAGGCCAAAGAATGAACACTTTTTTTCAATATCAGAACTACATTATTGCCTCATGACATAAGAGTTACTGTAGCTTTTTGTACTTTTAAACTGTTTAGGCAGCTTAGTGAAAATCTGATCAGAGGTGTATGTAATTTATGAGTGCATAGGGTGAGATGGTAATAAGTTTGGTACTGGATAAATACATGAAACAACACAAAACTGCATGAAACAGTTCTGTCAACTACTACTTTGAAAATATATTCATATAACTTTGAAAGGAAAGTGAAAAACAAGAGTAATAATGTTCTTTTTTTGTTTGCATACAGCTGTGGGATTATTGACTTACACTACGCCTTTAGTCGCTCAGTGAAGTAAAATGCATAAAGCAGAAAATGCTGCCTTAGGGTTGATCTGCAAGCATCTATATTTTGCACCACTCATGTGAATAGTTGTAATGAAGTCAATGCAGCTACTCAGATATGTAAATTTACCCATATATATTAGAAGATTCAGGGTCAGGATTGTAATTCCCTGTTGATCTTACTTTGAGCATTTTGATATTAGAAAATATGAGTAAACCCTCCTCATTACCAAAGTAAAGCAAAATACACCTATGTGGAAGGCAATTGCTGGCTGTAGACCATCCACTTAGGCTGGGAGGGTTACACCATGCTAATGGCCAGGGCACAAAGCATGTTACACACACAGAATTATGCCATATGCCTTGCCTGTCACCTGTAGTCTACATTTAATTCTTAGTCTAAGACTTTACTATTTCATTATTTTTAAAACAAAAAACCTCCTGGACTTCCTCTCTGTGCTGGAAAGCTATTTTGCTGTACCAAAAGTGTACTTGTACCTTCATCAATACTCTTTTGATCAGATTTTTTCTGCTGTCTGCAATTAAACATTTCAGAAATTACCAGTTTCTTCTCTAGCTACTTTTCAAAAAGTGGTGCATACCTAACTGGTTGAAGAGGAATGATAAAAATCTATTTCCAGCTTTAGACAAATGTAAGATTTTTGAACTTAAACATCTATTTTGTGCATTATGGCATCTGTCCAGTTCATTAAAGATTTCACTACAAAAAGAATTCAGTATAAAAAATTACTAAAGGACTAGCTACATTTGAGCATTTTTTTCAATATTCAGACCAAGAAGAGAAAAATTATATGATGATCCAACCAACTAACATATCCTTCTTGCATTATCTGGCACAAAAAATGTCTCTGCGAAGAAATCTGTGAGTCTCAATTTTTTGACTTTTGTATGACCTGCACTGCTCTCCTGAAATTCTGCTTAGCATTCTTCAGTCTTTTTCCCATGACCACTTTACTCAAACTGCACATGGGATATAAATTGCTTAAAGTGGATTTAAGCTACTGCTGTGGAAACCTAGTTTTTCTTCAGCAAAAACAAAATGCTGAAGTTTCTCATGTGTGTTACTGCTGACACAACAGACATTGTCTCTTTTCACCTTCAGCTAGATACTGCAAAATGACACTGTCATATTTCAGTATTTGTGAAGGCATTAGAATACTTTGCCTTTTAAATCAGTGTCTGTCTACTAAATAATTAATCCTACATGATCCCTGTGAGGTTGATAAGTATTATCCTTCTCTCATAGATGAGACAGTAAACACCAAAAACTAAATTCTATTGATGTCAGCAGAGAGTTATTAAGGATTTTGTAGATCACAAAGTTAAAGAGTCTCTAGCTCCTAATTCTGTGGCCAGTCTAATGGCCTAAACTAACTAATAATAAACTCATTTTAGTGCTTCACTTGCAGATGATCCCAAATATACTGGATTCAAAAGGGTATAATTTATCTGCTGCATTTGATCTCCTCCAGGAGACTCTAAAGGCATTAACTGAATAACAGTTTTCCTCCCTTACACTCATATTTTTCAGTTCCTTCCTTTTTCCGTTGAAGGAAAAAGCTATACAACCTAAAGCCCATTTATTATTTAGGAAAAGTGAGAAGTTATTTTAATCTCTGTCTGATTAATCCTTTTTAGGATTTATCATTCAAATACTTTTGTGCTATGCAGCATTTACCTATGGTAAGATGTAATACATGCTGTTTGGCTCATAGTAAATGTAGAAAACAACAGAATTATTAGTATCTCAGCATATTATTCAAAAAGCAGCACTGCAAGCTGAATGCCCGCTGCTAATCAAGCTGGCGAGAGGATATCTGGGAACAGTGTGATGTAAATCTGTAGAAATCTGGTTCAACATGTAAAAATTTAATGTGTTGTCATACTAATAGCACACTGATCAAAAAGAAGGTGAAATATCCTACTTTTTATCATACATTTCCAGAATACTTTTATTACCTTGCTACCTCTAACAAACACTTCTTTCTAGCAAATCTGAATTCGCCAGCAAATTTTAAAAAAAAAAAGATATACTAAGGCCAGCTGACACAGAGGACTTTCATGGAAATTCTTAGCCTCCTTAGTAAATAGGAAACATACAGAAATTGTTTATCAGGAATTATCCGTGGCCTACAACTTTTGGGGGGTGTCTCTAACTGGTCAAATAAAATTCTGAATAATTTTAGAGAAATCAGTTGAAATCCAGCATCCAGCATGGCTTCCGGCTTTAACCTATGAGCATAAATATAGCCAAAGGAACCAGTGACAGATGTCACTATTCTGTCAGATAAGATTCTGTCCACATTTTGCCTGCCTATCCAATCTTGTTTGCATGAGTAAATGCAAAATAAGATTGGAAGACCTCTAGCTGAAAGGTGTTACAGCAAGTAACGAGTGGATCTGCATCTCTAAATGTGTATTGTGCATCTGGTTAGCAAAACTGTCTAACATGAAAAAAAAACCAACTAACCAACCAAAATACTTAGGGGATAACTCAGGTTCTGGGTGCCATTTTCTTACAGATATCGATCATTATTGCTGATACCTTAAGTTTACAGAGTAAGAATGGGTGTCCCACCCACCTCACGGTGACTGTCTGCAGCTAAATATTCATACTGATCTTCTAGATTCCCTGTAAAATACAGAAGGAGAGAGGAGGAAAAACATTTTTAGACCATGAGTCATTTTGTCCTGAAGTGACTGCTAAAATCAAGTAAAATCAGACTGCCTGGAAGTGCCTATATGTCCCTAATGTCCATGGAGAATGCCCATCTTTATTCACAGGATAAATAGATAGTTGCAGATATCTAAATGTAAGTGAATTTCATTTCCCTCAAGGAGTCTGGGCAGGAAGATGTGACCGGCAGAGTACTTTGAATAGCAGAGAGAGTTGCTCTGACAGGGAAAGGAGAAGCTAAGTGCTTCCCTGATACTGTGTTTTAGAAAAGGTATTTGGCTCATGCTTTCAAGACTTGTAACTGGACTCACACTGAAGAAAGCCTTCCAGCAAGATACTTGGGAAGTTAAGAAAATTTATTTCTCCATCTTATAAATATACTAAATGTTGGCATGTCTTTCAGCAGAGTGCATTCATCAAGCTTCTCTGGTTTACATCCTTGTAACAGCTGATCTAACAAATTCTATTACCTTTCCTTGGTTTGTCTTATTTACATAAACACTTGTACTATGGAATCTGCTTTGCCTGATTTTCACACAACCATATTTTATATATCTTCAGAATTATTTCTGAGAATTTTGTAACCTAGCGACTTTGATTTATTATCCATACAGGCGTGTATAATCTGCCAATAATAAGGGAGAAGTCAGTCCAGTGAAACACATAAAATGTTCTAGTACACAGGGGACCATGTTCAGATTCACAAACAATACATTTATTTTCTGACTTGAAGCAAATTAGCTCATATACCCTACAGGGAAAGGCAGAGGAAAAATAAATTCAGTATAATAAATAATATATTCATTTGAGGTATTCAGTCTAAATATTACCCTTAAAGGTCCCTTCCAACCTAAACTGCTATATGATTGTATGATTCTCTGATAGGTCGAGTTCACACCACCAGTTACAGCACTATGCACTGCACCCACAGTCTTGGAAAATGGAATTTACTGGAGCACACCCCAGATGCCATGCATCCTAATCTGCTCTGCCGTGCAACCTAATCTGCTCTGGATGATGTTATTAGTAGTAATAATAATAATTAATAATAATTATTAATAATAAAGGAGTAATCTCAGTTGATATACTGTGCAACTGGGATCAGGAGCAAGGACTTCAGGGTGGATTGTGATCAGACAAAAGAGTAAGTCTTTTCCATTTTCTGGTACACATTTGCTATAACTATGTACCGGAAACTGAATATTGATTACAGCTCAAGCTCATGATTCAGTTACTGGTACTTGAGACACTATCACATGTGGACACAACCATAGTGACAGCGTAAGTGAACACAGCTCATGGCAAACATAGGACAAAATTAAGTACTTCAGTCACCGTAAAATGTTTTAACCAGCTTGGTTTTCTATGGGCTTTCTGCAGTAAGGGAGAAACAAAATTAAGTAACTGCAGCTCTATGCATGCACAATAAATTTTTAAACTGCTGTAACTCCAGTATGCATCTAAGGCCTCTGAAACTGAGTTATAAGAGGGATAGTCTTTATTGTGTGGTGGACTGTGAGAAAGGATCTTAAGTATAAGTGTCCAAAATAGAATATACAGCAGAATTTGATTTAAAAATACTACCCTTCTACCTTGGTTTAGGGCAAATTTGGGAGGAAACCCCCAAAAAGGTCCCTCAAGAAAGAAAATTCAAGCAGGCCCTCCCCTCATCAGTTCAGGAGACAAAAATCTCCTTTGGGAAAATTGGAAGAAACAGTTTATTTAACAAGCATAGTACACAGAAGCATGAAAAAACACATGAAAAAAAGGAATAATGAAAAACAATACAACCTCTCACCGTTCTGAAGAGGTGGCAACTTCAGAAAGTCCTTGTCATGGGGTGCACCTTATCAGTACCTCCTTCACTGATAAATGCTGTGTCCTGGCCACNTTTATTTAACAAGCATAGTACACAGAAGCATGAAAAAACACATGAAAAAAAGGAATAATGAAAAACAATACAACCTCTCACCGTTCTGAAGAGGTGGCAACTTCAGAAAGTCCTTGTCATGGGGTGCACCTTATCAGTACCTCCTTCACTGATAAATGCTGTGTCCTGGCCACGGTGGGCCACAGGTGTGAGTTCCTGGTGTTTTTCTGGGTTTTCAGTCCAGAGCAGGCTGATCAGTTCCAAGAAAAGAAAAGCCACATTCTGGGGAACTTCTCTGGCTCAGCTAGCTAAAGAACTAACTAAAACCAAAAGAGATCTCTCTCCCGCTGTCCGTGCTGCAGACAACACGCACTGAGAGAGAAGGAATTCTGATGGAGTGAAGCTTCTGCACACATGAACTGCACGCCACCACTTCCCCCGCCTTTGCTCTCGGATCTGGTTTTAAAGATGCAGATTTTTAAAATTTCTGTTTCAGGGCTAAACAGACAAATCAAGATACAATTCAGCATCATCAAGTCATCCCAGGACACCTTCTCATGGAAAAAAACAATACAAAGCCATTATTTCTTAATATATACGAAAAAGATCCCTCTCTTATGGAGAGTGCATATATTTAAATTCTACAAACTTGCCTATAAGTTTCATTGCTCTAGCTCATAGCGGACATCAGGAAATATTTATCATACATGCTGTACTCTATGCACAAAAAAAATTTTGCATCTTCCTGGCCAAATCATGATGACAATTTTTAAGTAGAAACTTAACATATAGAGCATTTCAGGAAAGAAGTTAACATTATGAAGTTAAATTCAAGGAGACAAAAAGCAAAAGCAGCTTTGAATGAAAAAGTGCCAAATGAAGAGACACCAATAGATAGGAAGGAGGACAGAAGAAACCTTCAGGTCTGGTTCATTTTAAATATACAATGCAAAAAAATGGTGTTCAAATTACAGTAGTTTGCTGTTCAGTCTACAAATACTGAGGCAATATGTTGAAGTCTCTTTCTGTTTAATGAAAATGTAGCCAAAAGGTCAGCTGAGCTCAGGGAGAGATTCAGCTTACTTCAATGTAGATGCTCCTACACCTGATGAACTGAACTGTGCTTCAGGCATCCTTCTATTTATTGATCAGATTTTCATTGTCTGCAATGGCAGGAAGACAATTAATGGCATGGTAAACATCCAAAAGGTATCATTCCCCTGAATAATTCCTGTCATGCTGAGAGGCAACACTTAAATCAAGGTCCCATCTGGATCAAGGCATTTACAAATACTTATTCTGTCCCCTTTCTTCCCTAAAGTTTTGCCTTGTAGTCAAAGAAAGTCAAAGTACACTGAGGGGTGGCACACATTCAGCATACAGGACTGTGGGACCTTGCAGAAAAGACATCTGTCTCAAAGTTCACAACAACTGCAATACTGAAAAGCTTCTGCATCCTCTTAACAAACCACAGTGATGATATTAAGAGGCTCATCAATGGGACTAAGCTGCCACTAAATTTCTATTGATATACTTAATTTCTTATCAGGGAAAAAAGAATAAAGTCCTGTTTCCCATTTGCCCCACATTTGCTGGCTACTGAAACAGGCACTATTACTGACACAGGCAGACCTTAAAGTAGTAGCCCTGATGCAACCCTCAGCACATGAAAACACCACAAGAAAAGGGAAAGACAACCCATAAAGGTGAAGCATTGCTAAATAGAAATAAAGTGTTGATTGGTTTAAACTACAATGTGTAGAGTCACATCAGCTGCTGGCTTACAAGGACTTAGCTTCAGCTTTTACTCCTCTGCTCCTCAATTTAGGGAACTCTTCATGAGGACTACTAAAGCTTTCTTAATTTACAGATTACAAGGGGATTTTTGGAGCAGTTGGAGTTGTTTAGTCTGGAGAATAGGAAGCTCAGAGTTGACCTTATCACTCTCTACAGCTGCCTGAAAAGAGGGTGAAGTGAGGTAGAGGTCGATTTTTTTCTCTCAGGTAACAATTGACAGGACAAGAGGAAATAGCCTCAAGTTGTGCCATTGGGGGTTTAGGTTGGATATTGGGGAAACTTTCTTTGCTGGAAGGGTGGTCAAATGTTGGAATAATCTGCCCAGAGAAGCTGTGGAATCATCATCCCTGGACGTGTTAAAAAAAGGAGTGGATATGGAACAGAGAGACATAGTCCAGTGGTGAACATGGCAGTGCTGAGTCAACAGACAGACTTGATGATCGTCAAGGTCTTTTATAATCCTAATGATTCTATGATGATGATGAAGATAATAACAACAACAACAATAATGATAGGAATAGTAACAACAGCAAAACTCATTCAGAGCCTTTTTGAATGTGGAAACCAATTTACTAAACTCATTGTTTCAGGATAAGGGCCTTAGTAGTAATAACAAGACACAGAGAGATATATTGGGAGAACGTAGTATTTTATTACTGAAAAGGTTGGATGTTCTAGTAAATTAAAATCTTGACTTTGACTCCTCTATAAAAGTAGAGATTAGAGCATTTTGCATTTTAAGATTGTCTTTAAATTTTTTAAAAATATACACAATTTGTCTATTTACATATATTTACTTATTTATAACATATCTGTATTAAATGCAGGTTTCAATCTGTGGAATACATTCCTTTCAACACAGAAGACTATTGTAAATGAGAATGTAAAATCATAAATAAAATATATTTTCACAAGACTTTAAGTTTAATTTGTCATTTGTAGTTCTGTAATGTGAAAATCCCTGAGTTTAGTTTTGACTGTAATTAGATCTAAACCGAGATTGATGTTTTGCAAAATGATCAGTTATGTCTATAAAGGTGCACCTTAATTAAGCATCTTCTTTTATTCCTTACTAATTACAATTAGATATCAAAGTTCCACTATGATTAGTGTTTGATTATCACAATGCTTTGTGAATAACAATATAATTACTTAAATTGCAATAGAAAACAATAGATAAAAACAATTCTTTTTTTTAAACATGCAAAACACATAGAATAAGAAATAATGAAAAGAAAAATGATGTTTATCTTTACATATTCTTTTGAAATCACCCAGTAAAACTTGATTGTGCTTTCATTTGCATCAAAATTCCATTCTGGAAAAATATCTAGTTGCATTTGAACCTAATCGCTGTCATGAATTTTATTTGGAACTATTCTGTTTGTGTCCATATTATGGATTATATTGTTTCGAATCTATCAACAAAGTTGTCAACACACTTTTCAGTTGTATACGGACATTTTGCTTGAAGGATTGATAGGGAAAACTCTTACTGCTGCTAAAGCTGCCTAGCTGTAAACTGAAGGAATTTACAAGGCTCACAGACATCAACAAAGCTACGTATACCATTATCAAAATCTAAGTATTTCACATCTTTGGGATTTCTGGTACTCAGTGCAAACCATCCTTTCCTTCTTATTTTATTATATAAAAAAATATTCTTTCAGTTATTTAAAGGCTATTTTTGTGATTGTCTTAAAAACTAAAGTTGTGCTTTTTAAAGACCATACATACAAACAGCCATTTTCTGACCCAGGTTTCATAAAATGGTTTGGATAAGGTAAAGATATTAATCTAGAACATCTAGTCCAACCCCCTGCCATGAGCAAGGACATTTTTCACCCCATCCAGTTTGAACACTGCCAGTGATGAGATATTCGCAATTTCCCTGGGCAGTCCATTCAAGTGTCTCACCAACCCCACTATAAAAACTTTCTTCATGTCCAGCCTAACTCTACAGTTTAAAAATATTGTTCCTTGTTCTTTACCACAACCATGGCAAAAAGCCTTTCTTTTTCCTTCTTATAAGCACACTTTAAGTATTGAGAGACCACAACAAAGGCCTTCTCCATATTGAATAACCAACACTCTCTTAGCCTTTTCTCAGAGGAGAGGTGTTTCAGCTCTGTGGTCATCTCTATGACCCTCTGCTGGACTTGCTCTAATAGGTCCATGTCTTTCTTGTGCTGGGTACCTCAGAGCTGGATGTAGTACTACAGATCAGGTCTTATGAGAGAAGTGTAGAGCAGCAGAATCACTTCCCTCAACCTCTGGGCCGTGCTTCTTTTGTTATATGGATATGATTGGCTTTCTGGACTGAACTACCTTGATGTTTGTAAGGTGAGTTAAAATCCTTTGATGAAAAATCATAGGTGGCTGAAAGGTATAAATATGTATCTGGAAAGGGATTAACTCATTAAATGTTTCATTATCAAGTTAGTGCATATTGAGGATAATTAAAAATATTATAAAGATATTTCCCATAGACTATGTAGAAGGGATTTTACTAAGTTCTGATAATTTTAATTGTGCTTGTATGCACTAGAATAAATGCCATGAAAATATGCCATGAAATTATGCTCATGTGTCAGAATTTTCCTAACTAATCTCAGACAAAAATGTGTCTGGATTACAAATTTTTCTAAGGTTGGAATTCAAGCATGATCTTACATTATTTACACTCCATTACTTTTGTTGTTGTTGTTGTTATTTCTAACTGCTATTTATCTATTTGGACTATGTCAAAATTCTGCAAAAACTGAAAGAGTCAGCTTGTAATGAGGCACTGAGTGTCTAATTCATGCTATCTTTTGCTCCTATATAAAATGTTTTGCTTTTGTCACTTTTTTGACTTTTAGTTTATACATTTCAACCATTTTATGCATAATATTAGCCATCGGATTAGACCACAGGACTAGAACAGTTTAATGTGAAATTTCTGGTGTTTCTCTAATGGTCTAATGATCTTATTGTCTGTTCATTAGTAAGCTAATGTAAACTAATCAAACCCTGAAACAATAGCTCTTAGTAATTTCAAGACATTGATTAAGACAATAGCCTATGGTATCTGCTCCATCCCTCTAATTCTGCATGAGAGAGATGTTAGGTGACCATCCTTTGGAACTTGCTGTGCAATTTTCTTCTTGGCTGAAAGGATGAAACCTATCATTTACTGTCCTTTTCAGTGAGAAAGGTCTTTTTAATTTCCTGGGAACAGACATGTTCTCTTTGTTAAATGTCAGAAAACTTCATCTGTTTTATCAAAACCTTAATTACTTAAAATATAAGTTTAAGAAAACTGATGAACTTTAAGTTCCAATAAACTTTTTTTTTTTTCTCTATTTTCCTTAATAATAGCAAACCCCTCTGTTTTCAATTAGATACTGCCCTGCAATTCAAAGTCTATCATCACAGATCCATATTTGAAAGACTGATAAAAATACTTAATATATACTTGTACTACAGGGAAAAATCAGATTCACTTGAACCATCAGAATAGCTCTATTTAGTAAGCTTTAGAAATTTATTTTAAATTTGTGAGCAACATATCAACCTTCACTCAGTTGTTGAATAGCAGCATATCAATAATATATCAGTTCAGGAAATTCAAAATGACACCTCCTCTACAAAATCTGAGAAGTATCTGTGTTTGAATAAGCAATCTGTCTAACCAGTGTACATGTTCACACAGCTCCATGTTTGTCTACTATAATAAAGTTTCATGTTTTCCAGCATGCATTACTTAAATACATTACTGCATGATTTTGTCAAAATGGATTGAGAATCAACTTCTTATTTTTCCAGAGAAGCCCATAAACTAAATTATCATTAAAAAAAAAGAAAAATGGAGATAATTAGAAGTATGCAACTCAGTCTAACAATATTGTAAATGTGTTTGTGGACTTGGGATAGAACATTTTTTAAAAATTTTCTTGTATTTGAAAATAAATATCTAATAACATTAGATCTTTGCAGTGGATGAGAAATGTCAGGATTAGATTATCCTCTTTTTAGTTGTCATCATTCCTATAGTGACCCAGATATGTCATTTTCTGAGTAGCTAAACACAGGGCTGAGCTATGAACCTTCCAAGGAACAATTCTCTTCCTAGCTTCAGATTTAAAATTGTAGTCAGCAGTTTTTAGAACAGTGTACCTTGACAAAACTAAATACATAAGAAAGAATATATTCAAAAAAGAGGAGATGACAAAATAAAATACATAATGAAAACTTTGGGGTCTTTTTTCTGAAGGAAAACTGTCATTTTAAAAAGCAGAATAAATTGGTTTCTGCAAATGATAAAATAATTGGAAAAAAAATTCAAATAAAGCTTAATCACTTCTATTCAGTAGCACATTGTTCACAGTCCTTCTAATGAATTAAAGCCTTTTCTCCTGCATAGAGTAGCCTAATAATCACTTATACCTGACATACTTGCCCCCAATCTTCTGTTGAGTCATGGAACATAATTTGAGAATATTGGTCATTATTTTCTCGTGATTATTTGATTGGAAGTAAGATTTTCTCTTTTTTTAACCAGAACTTACATGATACATATTGAATAGAGAAGATCCAAAAAATGTCTCCAATTTAATGGAGTTGAAATTGAGCATAGAAGATGAAGAGGAAACAGATGCTCAATATGGTACACAGATCTTAATTAAATGCATCAGCCTTTATTTTTCATCTGTTACCCCAAATTATGATTATTTTGTCCAGTCTCAATATACAGTTTTTCACTGTAGCAGTTCCAAAGCTTTTTAAAACTTTCACAGATTTTTCTTCAGTTATCTGATGGAAACTACTCTCAACAGAATCTTAGATACTGCAAATTTCAGCACAACACAGTATAATCAAAATCATTTCTCTTTATAATTGTATTGCTCAAAAACACATTCTTATTCTCATTACATTTCAATGTAGCTTGTGCTGAAAATAACTAGTGTCACACAGAGGTCAATATGTCTTTCATACTGGATTATAATTAAATTTTATAAAATATTAATACCCAAAGCTGAGAGAGAAACATTTATAGTCCATTTTGTGCTTTCAAAAAATTAAGAATTTTTACATAAATTATAATTCTGTTTCACTCAAGAGCTCACTTTGATCTCCAAGTTACAAGACTAGAAAAAATACTTGAAGACTCTTAGCTAACAGATTAATTTAAAATACACATGTATACAAACACACACACAGAGCCATTTGTACTTAGGAATAAAAAAGTGCAAACCTTATTCTTAACATGATTTCATTACTATAGGTGTGGTGTGTTGACCCTGGCTGGACTCCAGGTGCTAATCAAAGCTACTCTATCACTCTTCTACTCCCTGGACACAGGAGAGAAACTACATGGAAAAGCTCATATAAGGGCAGGTAGAGGTCACTCACCAGTGACCATCATGGGCAAAACACACTCATCCTAGGGAAATCAACTGAATTTAATATCAATCAAATCAGAGCAGTACAAAGAGAAATGCTACCAAATCTTAAAACACCTTTCCCCAACCCCTATCCACTCCTATGACCTCTTCCTGGGCTTAACATTACTCTGAATTTTCTCTATCTCCTCCCTAAGAGCAGTGCAGTGGGTGTGGAAAAAAGATTTTGGTCGGTTCATCATACACAGCTGTTTCTGCCACTCCTTCTTCCTCACACTGTCCCCTGCTCCAGTGTGGCATTGCTCCCATGGGAGACAGTCTTCCATGAACTTCTCCAACATGGGTTCTTCCCACAGGCTGCAGTCCTTCACAAATTCAGTATGGGTCCCTTCCATAGTCAGTAGTCCTTCAGGAACAGAGTGCTCCAGTGTGGATCCTCCACAGGGTCACAATTGCTGCCAGCAAACCCACTACAGATTGGGCTTTCCATTGGGTCACAGCCCCCTTCAGGCATCCTCCTGTTCCAGTGTGGGTCCTCCAGGGGCTGCAGGTGGATATCTTCTCTGCTGTGACCTTCCATGAGCCACAGGAAGAGAGCCTTGCTCACCATAATCTTCTCCATGGGCTGCTGGGGAATGTCTGATCCAACACCCAGAGCACTTCCTTCTCCTCCTCTTTCTTCACTGACCCCAAAGTCAACAAAAGTGGACAATTTGCACACAATCCACCTCTTGTCCCTTCACAATTACAGCAACAGAAATTCCCCACTGTGTCTCTACTTCCCATCAAGGAGGTGATGTTCAGCCACTCACTGGGGAATAAGGCCTCAGTACATGCAGCATTTTCTCTGAGATAAAAATATTGCAAATAACAAAAGTCTCAATCTCAGTCAGACCAAATAAACTGCAAGATGAAAGTTAGCCCATGTTTTCAAGCTGAAATTACAAATTAAATGTCTCAAATATGTTATTTACAAAGGCAGAAAACAATTTAAAAATATTTTAAACATCAATAAGCTAAGAGTTGACATGTTATCAATATATTAGAAATAATGAAATAATTTCCAGAACTGTCCTTTGCTAAAAAAACAATTTATTTTTGTATGGTGTGGGTTTTTTTTTGTTTTTTTTTTTTTTTTTAATAGTCCTGGGAAAATCACTTTAACATATTGCTTGAGCATCTCTAGAAAAATCTAATCAAAATCTAATAAAAGTTACTATGAAGTTTATTTAACACCGTAATTTTCAGACAATTAAAAAAAAAAGATGCTGTGTAGCTTTCCTTCAATGTTTATTTTATCAAAGTACAAAATTTGGTTCCAATCATTAAGAAGTGTCTACTTTGTGAGATAAAAGCACATTAAGAATGAGGCCATAAACAAGATTCAAACAGTCATAGAATGGTCTGAGTTAGAAGCTACCTTAAAGATCATCTAGTTCCAATCTCTCTGCTGTCAGCCAGGATGCCATCCACCAGATGAGGTTGTAAATCCAGCCTGCCCTTAAACTCTTCCAGGGATGGAACATCCGTATTTTTTGGGGGAAACCTGTTTGAGTGCCTCACCATAGGGAAAAATTTCTGCTTTATACCTCATGTGAACCTGTCTCCTTTCAGCTTAAAGCCAAATACCATGGTCATGCACAGTCTTGCAAGAAATCCCTCTTCAAGAGCTCTCTTGTAGGAACCCTTTAGATATTGGAAGGTCCTCTAAGGTCTCCCCAGGGCCTTTTCTTCTC
This sequence comes from Pycnonotus jocosus, assembly GCA_013400435.1. Classification (NCBI taxonomy): domain Eukaryota; kingdom Metazoa; phylum Chordata; class Aves; order Passeriformes; family Pycnonotidae; genus Pycnonotus; species Pycnonotus jocosus. Next base: position 12,985 of record VWYP01007350.1, on the reverse strand, counting down.
CAGGCTGAACAGCCTCAACTCTTAGCCTGCTTCATTGGCGAAGTGCTCCAGACATGATCATCTTAATGGCTCTTCTCCGGACTTATTCCAAGATATCCATGTCCTTCTTATGTTGCAGACCCCAGAGCTGGATGCAGTACTCCAGGTGGGGCCTCACAAGACTGGAATAGCAGGGGGAGAGTGCCCTCCCTCTCTCTGCTGGCCACACTGCTTTGGATGCAGCCCAGGATTTGATTTGCTTTATGGGCTGTGAGTGCACATTGCTGGGCCATGCTGAGCTTCTTGTCAACCAACACCAGCATTGTCCTCCCAAAGACTAGTTCTGCCAGTTCTGCCTGTGTTAATTTCCTACATGGCTAACTCAGATGTCTGTGCACTGTCCCTGATCAACCAGCACAGAGAGACAGGGCAAATATTTGAATACTCTGAGACAAAGATAGGCAAGTCTAGTCTGACTTGCTGTCTGAGTATCAGCATCTGTAGCAGAGATGATACAGTGAGAAGGAGGCAGTAGGATCTCTGATGAAAGGACAGGAGTTATGCAGATAGACTTCATGAATCATGGGATGTTGCCTTTAAAAATGTTGTGACACACTCTGGATAAGATGCAAATTAAAGGACAGCCCAAATGGAACATTGACAAATTTAAATTACAGTAAACTGTAATTTTAGCATAAGCTAATTACACAAAACTTGAGTTGCTTGAATGCAGATTTTTTAGTTCATACAGCATTCATGTAGGAAGCAAAATGCACCCTCCAAATTGGTTGAAGAAATTTAATGTATTTGTTGTCATTCCAAACAACAAGGCTGTAATTTATTTTGGGAGGAGAATGATTTCTATTATTTTGATTGAAGCTCTGTACATGGATACAAGAGTATTCTGTCTGGGAGGAGAGCAAGGAAGATGAAACAGGACCAAAAATATGTTGCCATATAATAATGAACAATCCATTTATGTGCAAAATTCACCAGGGCATGGGGGTGAAGGCAGTGGAGAGGCATCACAAAAAATCTTCAAAAACATATCCCATCTCTTTTTGCTTACATTTGAATCTCTGTACAACTCTGAAAATATGTACACATTAAGTAACAAAAAATTGAAATGTTATAAAATTTTGCTCATACAATTTTTTTCCAAGCTAGTTTAATTCAATTTTAACTCAGATGTCTCCGTGTAGTAAGTACTCTGATGTATGTTTTGCTAAGAACTGAGGACTGAGTCTTTGAGTTCCAAGGCTGGGAGCTTGAACTCTTACTCTAGTAGTTCTCACCACTGACCATCTAACAAGCCTTCTAAGGGCTAAAATTCAATGAAAAATTCTCTTTTGAAAATTACATTTACAGACAATATCTATGTCAATGAATGTTTTGAAGGTCCTCTCTTTGTTAACACAGAAGTTGAGCTTGCAGTGTGATTAGTGTTGGGAATGCCAGTTTCAAGTGGTATGTTCACCATTGTTACCAGCCTCACTACATGGCCACACTCAGTCTCTATGTACAACACCCACAGACTAGATCAGCTGGTGCTAATAGTGCCAAGATCGTGTGCTTCGTCCCTGTCTTAAGGGACATTTACTTAAGAGTTGAACTAGATGACCTTTGTGAGTTCCTTCCAACTCAGAATATTCTGTGATCTGTGACAGAGATAAAAACTCGGAATGTCCATCTGTGGAAGGATGGCATAAAACAGAGAAGGAATAAAATCATATTCAATGTCAGTAAAACATTTCAGATTAAATTTACATTCTCTGCTGTAGTAAGGAAGATAATTAAAATGGTTACACTGCCTCAGGATGTTTTCTGTCTGATGTTTCATGCTGTTTGTTTTAAGGATTTGAATTATATTTGGATTCAATGAATCCACTTACTGTATTACTTAGTGTTACTTCAATGTATAATTTTCCATGAGCCCATAGTGATTAACCATATCTACATTTATCAATTTCCATTCTCTTTTAGAGAAAAAAAATTGTAACTGGTACCAAAAGCAGCACTAAAAAGAAGAAACTCATCTTATAAATCATCTGCCTTATTAAGTTGAATTATTTTAGCTTGATAAATAGAGTGTCAAAGTTAATACAAAAGTTTTGGGAGCATCTCAGTAAAGTTGAACTTCAGTAACTGGTTTGTTTTTTATTTTTTTTCTCTGTCTGTTAATTATGCAAGTATTTCCTTCCAGTCGGGCTTTTCCCATGACATTTTACAGCTGCATCATGTCTAACTAGAAATAATTACTGAGGCAGGAAAATTGCACTGAAACCTGGGTTGGAAATGAGATGACTGCAAATATGGTCACACTTGGATTTTTACTTATTGGTTATAAAACTGAAATGTTTGAGGAAGGTTTGAAGACAAACTGGAAGAAACTTTAGGTGGAAGCTGAAAACTCAGCTATGGGAAAGATTAAAATGCCAACTATCACAATATAATCTCTTCTCTACCTACCAGAAACTAACTTGGTATTGGTGAGGGATATATCCAGCCCTAAAATCTGGGCTTGGTAAATGATTTATGCAAATATTTCTCTAAGCACCTACACAACCATGCAGAGATTTTCTGGGGCAGGAATATTTGGATCACTTACAAGAACATGGGAAGGAGAATAGCAGAGATTATTCTCATGGGACAAGAAGAGTTAGTAAGTCTTCCAGGGCATAAGGGTTCAAGGGCAAAATCCTAATCTCATGAAATCTTAACTTCTCGTTTCTCTGCTCATTACACAAAAGCACACATATTGTTTGAACCATATACTCTGAAACAGGTTCTCAACTGCAGGACAAACAGACTTCTACAACTTAATTTTAGAAGATAGAAAAAGGACAATATTTAGTGTCTCCAGGAATTAATTGCAGGACTCATTTGCAGTATAAATGATTTCCTGTGTTTCTGGTCTTTTGTTTCCTTATCCGCTATAAATTAAGACTCAACAAACTTCAGTGCTTAGGAATATGACTATGCTCTGTCATTGACTCTGTTTTCACTTCCTTTCTGTTCATGAGGAAAAAGCAAAATGACTTTCCAGAGGCACTCACTCTCTGGGTCAATATTCACCCAGTGTTTTTTGCACTGAAAAAAGCATACAGATTTGCTTGGGCACCCAAACATGCATATGACGTCTATGAAATAAACAGCACAGTTACCTAATTGTAATTAGAAATCTCAGCTTCAGCTGCAGAATTTTATACTGCATTGCACCTTGTGAAACATTTATTATTTCTAATCCAAAAGGCACAAATGTCTACTTTTTTTTTGTAAATATTGAACAAATTACATAAAGACTGAGAATACAATTTATACACTATTGGATAATGAAGAAAACCTGGCTTTTAGTACATAGCAACTTCATAAGAAGGACAAAAGCAACAATCTTTTGTGAGAAAGTGGTGTTATAGTCTATGTTTTTTACTGGTGCTCCTCACAGTTAAGCAACAGGACATCGAGAATTTTAGTGCTGTTAATAATTTAAAAACATATTCTGCTTCAGTTTTGCAGTAAGGCAAAGTTTTATAATGATATTCCCTAGGATTTTTAAAAATATATATTTACAATCACAGAAAATTAAACAATGCAGGTCCATCTTTGGTCAGCTTTTGGTATCACATTTGTTGAGTATCTGACGCCTAGCAAACACTTTTTAGCCTTATTTTGTTTAGGTATATCCCAGTATATTGCATGTCTTACTGCATTAATTAATTGATGGGTTTAATTAAGGAACCCATAGCTGTAAATAATTCAGTAATTCATGTATAAGTTCTTTTATAATAGAAAGCTTGGTAAAAAA
>VWYP01007349.1:53575-251063 GCA_013400435.1 Pycnonotus jocosus | reverse complement strand
TTTACAGATGGTTCAATTTTATGAGTGAGGTGGTGGCTTCTCAACGGACTCAATGGACACCCTAAGAGATACTAGTGAAGATCATATCTATTTTTTCTCAGTTCTTCTAAAAATTACTAATTAATTAATATTCAGAGGTAAGATTATACTTACCCCTAAAGTGATAACAATGCTGTAGCTGCTGACAGTCATAAAGGCAGAACAGCAAGATCACTCTCCCAAATCATTAAATTGATATCTTAGCTGAGTGTACTTCTTTGAGTGATCTACTAAATAACTGCATGACAGAGACTGTGTTAACTTTTCCCTAGTTTTCCTGTGTTTTAATGTAAAGAAAAAATACTAACATAAATTTTAATTATACTAAACATTCTTACTAATTTTTTTCATTGAGCAGTTTGGCATAGTACATGCAAATACACATACTCCAGGATCTGTTCCATCTCTCTCTTTTTAGAAGACTTTTCTTCTTTATAGAAATAAAAAACACAAAACCTCCTCTACGTACATTTGTTTGTGAATTTTATATACCCATAATCTACTAGAAAAAGCAAAATGACAGCAAACATTTTCCTGTGTTGTAAGTAGTATGTCAAGCATGGCACATCGATTCCCCTTCCAGTGTTTCCCATTCTATTTGGGAATTAGTGGAGAAGAGTAGCTAAGTGCCACCTAGGAACCAACACATTATTAGATGTGTGTGCAAGATAGGCTGGTATTTCTTAGATCAGTAGTTGTAGTCAAGATTTTGGTGAAGAGCATCATTGGGATAGTTTTGGAACAGAAGACAGATATATTACAATCACCTCCCTCAGATACAAAAAAAGACTTTGCTTTATAATACATGATTTCAGCAACTTTTATGTAAATGTAGTAATATGCCCTGTCATTATTTTAAAAGGGGGGGAAAAGGAGATAAATTTACTCTTACAAATTACTCTAAAATACCAAAAAGAAAAATTCTCACATAGGAAGCTTGCCTATATCATATACAATTGTGAAAATGCTCTAAAGTTTTGGAGTTTTTTACTGTTCATGAGACCTAAAATTTTCCCCTGTGCTTTGAGGGAGTGAATCTTCTGTCACCTTGAGGGGCAGGGGCCGTGCCCACAGAGGTGTAGCAGGCAGAAAGGGGGAAATAAGCAGCACCTTTTACATTTACTCTTTTGAGACAGCTCGCCCCCATCCTGCAACTTCTGCAGGTAAACTGGCATACCTTTATCCCTGCCACACCATGAGGGCAGTTTCAAGGGTTATTAAAATAACATGATTAGGTCACCCACCCTAGCTTTGATTTGAGCTAAACACACTAGGAAATTGAATTCAGAGCTGCAGTTTGGCAAGGCAGCTCTGGTGTGATCCTGGGTAGAATTTAGGCTGTGTCCTTGCAGCTGTAACCCTGTATGGCTGCCCATGAATGCACACAGGATCCCAAGGGACAAAGTCAGAGCTCTGTGAAACTTGTACTGGGGGCAAAGGAGTGGCTGTCAATCCCTGCCTTGCTACCCAGTGTTCATATGAAGGGAGTTGCCTTCTCTTTTCTTGCTTTGCTTTCTTCTGTCCTGAAGAAGTGCTGTGCAAGAGAATTCACTGGTGGCATCATTAGCATGATAGCATCATGCAGCAGTTGCTTTCACCTCCAAAGCACTTTGCAAGCATTAGTTTAATTGATCTTTTGCATGAATGGAGATAAAAGAGTATTTTATCAGCACTGTCTGAACATAACCAAGACTTCCTTTTTTTGATAAGCTATTACTAAATATTTCTGAGCTTTTTCTGCTCACAGTTCTTTTCCTAATTTGCATACATAAGCTTTCAAGGACTTACTCAGAATATTAAAATCACAACTATTGATTGTAGCCTGCATTGATTTTAATAGGTTTGTTCCTGGCAGTGTGGTTTTCATAGCTTTGGTATTTGTCCTCTTTATTTATTTATATTCAAGGCTTCATTCTTTGGATAGCTGAGGTAGCATTGCAAATTATTTTTGAAGGTTTTGTGTAAGTGGTCATGTCCCAGTGTCAGTTAGGAATGTACAGGCTAGCCTAAAGTTTCTGGGACTGCTGAGATATCAAATTCACTTTGGTGTGAACACTGCCCAGGTGAATACATATGTGAGCTTCTGTGACTCAGTGGGAGCACATATGCTAAACTTTAAGAGCTCCACGTGAAACACCATGACATCTGTTCCCATTTTTATGAATTCTCAGTAAAAATTATGCCTTACAAATGGAGCACAGAAATACCCAATATTAAACTAAAAAAACCCCTCCTACATATTACCGTAATGAGGATTAAAAAAGCAGTTGATATCCATAAAATTTGTTTTGAGATTTCTTTCTTACTTCCTAATCAAGGAGACACATTGTCCTATGTCAAGGAGAATCATAGTTCCTATGACATTGCTATTAGTGTTTGTGTTACTGTAGAATTTCAGGATTGAGATTTCAGACTATAAAGCCTCAGCATGTAAAAACACAATGAAGTAAAGCTCCCCATCCCAAATAATTTACCATATGGGAAAAAACAGGCAGATGTACCAAACAGATCGAGGCATAACAAGATAGCAAATTTTTACACACCACCATAAATAATGGTCATCACATATGTCATATTTTCAAAGAGTTATTAGCTCTAGAAATCGATGTGATTAATATGGTTCAGAGTAATATAATTCTCTCCATTAATTTCCTATTTCATATCCTCAGTAAATTCATATTTATCAATTAACTGAATATTTAGTTCTTCCTTTCAGTCCTCTGGGGTCTGAGGAAATGAACTGCTAAGGAATTTTACCAAGAAGTAACCACAAGCATTTCCAATACTGATTTAATTTCTGATATTGAACTTCTACTTACCTAAACTGCAGATACAGATGGGAAATGACTGTGTGAGACTTGCAGGAAAATTCCAGTATATTGAAAACTAGGCATCCCAAACATGAATATAAAATAAATATATGGACAAAAATATAAAAATTACTGGTACTGGTGCCTAAAATTCATTGTTACTTCTGAACATCAGCCAATAACCTACCTACTTGATTGAACATTGTTGCCTTGTATGTGGAGACATTACATTCTAGCTAGACCATTTTTCCTATTTTCAAGTTTTAGCCTTTTTTAGTAGTATATTTAGCTGACACAGGTAAAGTTAAGATTGGTGAGCTGGTTTCATATGCTATCAATTGCATTTTCTTATGAGATCTCTTTAAAAGTGATGCCAAGAAACAGTGCACAATCTCTGATTGAGACTCTGAAACGTACTATTATTTAGATCGAGCTTTTTGTTATGCAAATTGCATGCTACTTCATTTCAACATGGGAAGTAATGATGAACAGTGAAATGAAGAAGAAAGAAATGGAAAGATGGACTGCAAAGGAGTTTTATTTATTTGACTAAAGGCTGAAAATACACAAAAGCAGGTAGGTACAAGGATAGGACAAGCCTGACATCCCAGATAAACACAGATTGAAATGAAGACAAAGTGAAAGTAAAACGAGTAAAAACATTCAACACTGTGATCAAATAACAGATTAAAGAGTTTGGTACCTTTTTTCCCTTTTTTTTTAATCAGACAAATTTTTCTTGTTTTAGCTAATGAGACAGTGATAGGAAACTTTTTCACCTTTCCTTCATTATTTCAAGTGGTTCTGACCCATTTGCTCACTAAAATGTCATCTAAGACTTAATAACTCGGCAATTTCTGACTTTCTTGGCTGCCTAAGAACAAATTGCTACTTTAATTTGAATACAGCGTCCATTTATACTCATAAATAATGACCAGTATTGCTGAATCAATTATTCTGATTGTTCTATTTATGTGGAATGTAATAGTCCTCAGCCTCTGAAAAATCACATTTTTATAGTGTTTTACTAACTTTCCTTGTCTCCTCATCCCAGGTGTGTGTGAGAAATCCACTGTGAAATGCCAAGTTCTTCTTGCCTTTTGTGGGATTTTCAGCGGAACATTGGACACCACACTGATGCACATGAGAGATGTGCAGGGAGAAAATTACAGATAGAAGCAAAAGAGGAATCTTTCAGCTGAAGGCCTGATGGCCATTTTCCTAAGCTGCCCCTGCTAGAAAGCTTACCTTTTAACTATTTACAGTGCAATAATGATTATCTCTTTCCTGACAGGGCAGGGCAAATCTGTCAAGCTGTTTGTTCTGTTAACACTCCAGGCCATACAGCTCTTATCATAGAGAGCCTATGGAAAAAACAGTTCCCTCAATGGCACAAAATTAACATAAACTTTTTCTTTCCTATATGTTCAAGTCTGCTTCTTGCAAGCATAACATGTATGTTGGTATTTGCGAGGGAAATACCATCAGGCCTGGATAATTGATCTGAAGTTACTAGCTCTCACTTTTCTCTTTGATACTCACTTCAAATCCTACTACTCCAGCCAGTGTCAACTGGCATGCAAGAATGCAGTAGAGCAAGTAGACCCTCTTCTTTCACTGTAAAATCCTCACTGTTCCTCCATGAGATTTCAAACCACCCCGAATGGAGTTGCAGCCTTGGCACTGTGGAACAAGGTGGTTTACTGCAGTAATCATGGTCTTTGCATTACCACACTCTCACAGATAACTATAACTGCAATATAACTATTGCAGAAGGCAATCTGGTAGGAAAGGTCTAGTCACTAGATGTAATACTGGCATAGCTGTGTGAATATCTATTGAAATGAACTTCAGTGCCCTCTGTCATTTACAAAACAACACTAGGAGAGCTAGAAACCATTTCAGACCTTAAAGGTCTCTGAATAAATGGCATTAGTGAGGGGATGATGCACAACCAATCCTGACAAAATAAAATGACATGTAACTGGTTTATGCTTCTTGCACAGCCTTTTACACCTCCAAAAAATTCACAAAGCAGGATATACCTCATTGTCCAGATGTCTTCTGTAATGTGTAATTCTCTCAAACCTTCCAGATCGGCATCTTACACTGCACTATGTTGTTACCAGTTTCCTGAAAGAATTGGCCTTCTTTGGCCAATGATGAACTTCTGACATACGCCTGTGTTTTCAAATAAAGCCAGATCTCTTCACATGTCTAGAATTTCGAGACATTTTTGAATTGAATATTGACTTCACCCTCTGTCTGCCTTTTGCTTTCACCTTCCACTGAACAACGACATCTTTCAGCAAAGTTACTTCCTTAAGTGAATATAAGCTTTACCACAATCCAGCAAAAAGATTAAATTCAATTTTACCTTGTTTTTCCAAGGCTATGAAGCACGGCAACTAAGTGAACATCTGTTGTCCAAGTACAACCAACACAACTCTACAGGAAAAAGCCTATAAAATTCTAAATAAATTCAGTCCTGAAAGAAAACAAACAAAAAACTCCAACAATTTTATACTCCTTCCTGCAGAGTGTCAGCTGCCCAGGATTTATTGCCACAGTGAAGTTTCTTTAAAAGGCTTAGCAGTCAGTGTGAGCATAATGCAATTGAAATCAGTGGAGCTCTGCTTAGCTGCATCAGCTGAGGATATAAATATGAACTGGAATATTAAAATTCACACTCTCTGTTACTGAGTATGCCACTCTGCAATTTTGCTAAAACACAGTAGAGAGATGGGAAAATATGTAAATATATTTCTAATAATGCAGTTTAGGTTTAGGAGCATGGAAATAAAATTAGAAACATTCTGGCATAAAATCTCTGCACTTAAAAACAACAACAACAACAAAAGAGGAAGGTTTTCTTCATTGGCAATTAAATATCTCTGATAGGCTTTTACTATCCTTAGCAAGTTAGTATGTGAAAATGTGCAGGCAACATTTCGACATGACTATACATATATATTTGAAGTTTAAAAATTATTAGTCAGATAACATGTTTCTAAATTTAATAGAATTGTTCTGGTTTTGTTCTTATGTCAGATTCCTCACTGGAACATCCGAGTGTTTCTCAGCTGCACATGGAGCAATGTAACTGGCATCAGTACTATGCCATCTATACCCACCTCCTCTCTCCAAAGGGTGAACAGTGTGCATTGAAGCATCTTATCTTGGTTCTTTATCAAATGCTTTCTGAGATATTTGGCAAAGTATTGAACAGCTCAAACACAGAGTCAGCCTTATAGCACAGGAAGCTGCTGGGTGGGACATCCAAGGCTTTGGCATCCAAACTGGTCCCCTCCACCTCTAGAAAGCACCTGGAAAAGGGCTGAAGTAAGAAATGGCCTAATTGCATTCATAGATGGTGTATCTAAGCCTCTAGACCATATCAAGAAGCATTAGTTATTTATTTTAAATTAAAAGTCTTATTTCCCTCCTGGTTCCCTCCACAGTTTTCTTTCAGACTGATGAAACAATCGCAGATGACGCAGTCTCACTTACATTTATAATAATGGTTTGCAACTCAGCCAATACACTCTGGAGATATCAGGATTGAAGCATCCCAGAGTACCTGCAGGGAAGTATGAGATACCAGGTTTATTAAAAATCAAGATATACAACATTAAATTAAAGCCTTTTGTAAGTTGAAACTTCTTTCTGCGAGGAACAATTTACTTACATTTCCTCCCTCCATTCCCTGTCTAGCATGCAAACTGTCACACATTTCTGAAACTTTAGTAGTTACTGCGGTTTGCAATTTTCCTTTTTTCTAACACTATGCCTGACCCTGTTAGACTCACGGCCCCTGAGCAAGCCTTGCTAAGCCTCGGAGGTTCATTAAACCCAATGCAGAATTGTACAATGTAGCATTGAGGGTAGGTGTGAAAATTCAGCCTAATCCAAATAACACTTCTCATTTGTTAAGTTTATCTCCCATATTTCTTGCAGCTCTGATAGCCCTTAGCCTTTACTCCGATATTTAATGGGCTTGAACCTTATACCCTTTTATTTGTTATTCCTTTTCACTTGCCTTTTTTAAATTTGTGTCTCAGGAGAAATTAGTAATGATGATCAACGGCTGGGTTGTTTTGAAAAATTCTGCTATCTGCAAGTAACCAAATGTGAGATTTGAATAGGATACTCATTAGGCCAACATGAATCAATTCATTAAAAAATAAGAAATTTTAGATACATACTGAGAGAAGTTGGCAGATCTAAGTGCTCCCTAGATAGAAGAAAATTCTTTTTTCTCTGTGCTGTTATGCACTAACAATGAAATTAAAGCTACTGATTTTGAAAGACTTAGGATTCAGAATAGTAATGAAGAGAAAAAAACTGTAATAAGGACTTCTTTCTAGTAATATCAAAAATTTGAGAGAATTTTGAGGTTTGATACATGCAAAATGAAGCCTATTTTTATCTAGAGAAAACCTGATTTTTGTCTACCTGTGGTTTGCTCATGGCCAGGATTTTTTTCCAAAGGATAGCTAGAAGCTTTTTGGCTTTGACTTTGGACATAGGTGAATACTCACAGCCTCATTATTAGAAACACTCTCCCTGCTCCATTTAAAATGTACATAGAGGTCAAATAGTGCCTCTCTGAACCCTAGATTTCTTTAGCTTACATGCGATCAGAAGTATGGTTTTACCAAAAAGCCATTTTGACCATACTAAGTAAACTTTATACTCGCTGTAGCTTTCCTGAGATAAGTATTTTCCTTCAAGTTTTATGTTGTTATGCTTCCATAATAGATTTCTTTAGAATGGTCCAAAGGCTTATTTAAAGTATGCATCAAAATGATTATCAAAGGCAAGTTATACTACATTACCTACTATGAGAGAGGAAAAATAATAATAGAGTCAATGGGCCTTAAGTACATATACTGCAAGCATAAGATTCAGCATTTTCATCTTCTATTTTGTTTTTCCTTGCAGTGCCTCGGAAACATATGGATGACACAGAAGTCATATTTCTAAATGCCTTGGATGATAAAATAGTCACTACTGAAAATTAACAATAATTGGGGTTTAGTTTTTGGTGGGTTTTTAACGCTTTCCATTGCCAAATCTCTGTTAAAAAAAAAAACAAACCACACACACAAAAAACCAAACAAAACCAACCACAAACAAACAACAACAACAACAACAACAACAAATCAAACAAACCCAAACATCAGAGTAAAAATCTCTGGTGTTTTGAAACAGCTCTGTTCAATACTGGAATCACTCTTCTGTAGTAAAATCTAAGAACAAAATTAGTTCAAGGCTAGAATTGCTTCTACGCTTCCAAGCCATAAGGAGCTCTGGCCTTGCTGAACCAGACTCCTGGATATGCCTGAGGAGCCCAAGGACATCTCTGGGATGCCTGGCACTGGATCTGCCTTGGCAGTACCCAGGGTATTGGGAAGCAGGGGCTGGTCTTTCTCAAAGAGCACTACCAGAGACTGGCAGTGCTTCATCCTAGGGAAGATGGTTCAGAAATTTCAAGGAGAGTTAGACAATTAAACCCCTGGAAGGTCCTTTCCCCTGGAGAAGAGTAAGGAAATAAAAGATAGTTATTTCCACCCTATGTATTAAAACAAAAAGCCCAATGGTTACTTAACACATTGTGACATTTGGCTCAAATTGGTTGTTCTTCTAAAACACTATACACACATATCTACAAAGTGTCTGTATTTCCAGATGGTAGAGAGCCATCATCGACCTTGGTAGGTTATCTGCAAAACAACAGAGAAAGAAAAGGATATCAGTGCACAAATAATACTTTGAGATTTGGCTTTTTTAGGAAGCACACACATTTGAAGGACTACAGACTTCATTTGTTCACCTTGCTGTCAGGGAGCACTAAGAGGCTCCCAGTTGACTGGTGTGCACCAGCAGGTGACACCTGCCCCCATCTTTATTCACCTCTGGCCCATCCACGGTTGTGTGAGTTGGCTGAGATAGCCTGGAGGGACCCATCCCCCCTTCTCTGGGGCATCTTTGGGTGTCACTAAGAAACTTGTTTCAGCTGACATGTGCTACCCCTTCAAGAATGCTTTTATCATACTTCCCAGCTCTTGCATGCAAATTCCAGGCACTCATTTTAATGAGAATTTCACTTCTGAGTGAAGCAAATATGGCAAGGAATTAGAGACCCTAGGCATAGGCTTATAGCTGTTCTAATGCAGTCCTGCCCTGCATACATTGTAGATGTATTAGCAATGTACATTTTACCAAACTTTGCCTGGAGGTTCTCAATGAGATCCAAGAACATATAAATTGGATTAATCTAAATTCATACTTATTTGAACTTCAAGGCACATAAATCCATAATATAGGCAAACCAAAGGAGAAAAAGAAGAAGAAAAAAAAAAGAACCTAAACAAACTAACTATTACTTCTACTGGGGGAAAAAATATCTGTGAACCCTTTAAGATGAACTTGGAAGGATTTATATAATTGCAAAGGAGCAGAGTTGTACTTGTGCCTTCAGCCCTAGCACAACTAAGCCTCATACCATTAATAGCAGGAATATAGCTTTACCTCCTTTTTCAGGGGGTTATTTAAAGTGAGAATGCCCTGCAACAAGAGCAGAGGCCAAACAGCTTTGGCTATTAACTCAGTTTTAATAGGGATTGTTATGTACTGTAGCATTATTCTCTGTGCACATTGATGTTCCTGTTTTCTCTCCACTCCTTTCCTTAGTGTGAAAGCTGTCTCTTCTCACTAATTAAATTTCATTACCTCCCACTGAAGAGAAGAGACTGAGAGATTACTGGCTGACTGCCTTTGACACAGTTAATCAATCCCTAGGGAACAAATAATGACCCTATTTCTGTTGGGTTTTTCGTTGGTTTGTTTTTAACTTGTATCCTTTTTTTCCCATTCTGAGACACAATTTCCCCAGTTATTTGAATTGATGTCCATCTTCAGTTTCAGAACCCTAATGATAAGTGACTCTTTGATTATGCAAGTAATCAATAAGAGGATAGTTATTCATCTCATCTTTGGTAAAAATATTAAACTTGCAATGTCCTTTTGCCCTTAAAGCTCCCATTAGCATTATTCACAGAAAACTCTGGAATCTTTCTATCTGGGAACACCACCAGCACTGTATTCACCCAGGCTTAGCTACAAAGTTATTTACGAAGAAGCTGGACATCAGTAACAGGGGTTCCATTACTTGTACCTCATGTTTTTAATTATAAGAATTATAATCCATCCACAGTGGAGCTCCACTGATTTAAAAGAGCTGATATGTCATGAATTCTACCATAATTTTCTGTTTATGACAAACATAACTGGATGTTAGGGACATTTGTTATCAAGTAATAAATCTGACCAATTCAGAAAGACCAACTGAAAGAAAGAAGTAAACCTCGTAGAAAGCAGCCTCTACGACATTTTCTATATGTGTGTGTGCAATGTGGGGCACACATACATTACTTTCTTCACATACAGATAAAGCACAACTTCTACCTTCAGACAAGGGATGGTAAGATTAAATTTCTTCTTAGCTCAGTTGCATTTCAGGTGCTGTGTCAACTGTGGTAACTCTCACTCAGTGAAAAAAAGGATGACACTCTACTTGCACTTTAAAGCATCAATACATAGAACATTTGGACATGCAAATAGATGTGGATCAGTTTTAGCCTCTGACATGATTTCTTTCTGTCCCTATCAATTTCCAAGCTGAAAATTTTTAAAAAATTCAGTTTTTCTGCTGACTGCATGAGACCACATTGCTGTGGTGAAATTTTGTGAGACTCAATTACATTTATGTGAGCTCTTACTACATGTAAGCATTTAACAACCCACTGTCATAAACTACCCAAAGTGTCTTTGTCCCTAGAGTATACAAATTGTCATGATAGCACTGAGTAAATAGTCTATAAGTCTTTCTTGATCTCTAAAGCCATGTTGTGCCACTCTTTCAGACTTGCCTTTTTTTTTAGAGTAGCTTTTCCTCTCTGGTCCCCTTTCTTAGCTGGGATATATATACTTTGCACACAAGATATCAGTTCTGTTGCAGTGGGAATCAGTGTGTTATAACTGATGGACTCCTTTTTATTATTTTAATGATTGCTTAATGGATTAAATAACTACCTGCTGGTTTATGGAAGTCTCAGTTTTGCAGATCTCTCCATGGTTTAATGAGGAAAGTATCAGCATATTTTTATTTCCAGAGCTGTCTAAATCCTCTTCTTACCATGGCAGGTGTTACCTACACAGTATGAACCACTCTCCAATTAACTGTAAGACAGCTATGTAACCTAATAATTAGAAGTGGCAAATATTAATTTAGAAGGTTTCAGACAAAGAAACAATCACTTTCAAAGCTGGGCAAATTTCCTGACATGAGAAGCAAAACCTACAATTCAAGCAAATCTGTGACAAAAGGGTATATGAAAAAAGTTCTCTCTTTGGTGTACATATTGGTCCTGCTATTTTGAATACCATCTTGCTTATATTATGGGAAGAATTAGAAGGAAGATGTGAGTATATTATTTCACATCTACAATTATCTAGAACACAAGGTTGTCCAGAAGTCAGGTTTTGGGTTTAGGACTCTTTCACAGGCATTCTGAATGAATATAGATGTGTTTCATAGTTTGTGTCTTTAGCTCTTTTATCTTTGTCATCTGAACACAGATATTAGAAAACAAAACAAGCTTCCCTATCTCACAGGATATTGCAAGCATAAAAGACATTGTGCTATTAAAGACCTTAGCTAAGAGTTATGTAGGTATTGCCTGGCTGAAATAGGTCTGAGTATTCTTTCTCCCATGAAAATGATAAGGTGTGAGGTTTTTTTGTCCTCATAAATGAGACATCCCTAAAAAAGCCCATATGAAATATTATTGTTATCTGCCAATATAGATAACACCATTCTAAAGTACACAGTAACCTTATACAAAATGAGAACACACTACACTTTTAGGAAAAATATTTCAAATTCTTGGAAAGTCCAATTAATTATAACTTAAGTATATAATGACCCCCAGAATCTTTTTATAAATGCTGCTTTAATAATGTCTACAGTAAAAATGTGAAACAACCCTCCACTCCTCTGCTTAAGTCAGTGGCAAAACTGATGAATTTCCACAGGACAACGCTTTTGCTTTAGTTGTTTGCTCATTATTACCATTATCATTTATAGCATTACTGTGCTACATCATTGCTTCTTTCAGGCCAGTTGCCATATTTATCATTTAATACTCCTGTGAAATTGCTATTGATGTTCATTACACATAGATTGGAAAGGAAAGCATTTTATACAGTGACTAAATGTACAAGTTATTTAAGTAAATCTGAGTAAAACTGGACTGTTTATGTCCTCTTGCTGTTGTCAGTCATATTTGTAGGGAAAAAAAGATCCATTCTCTCCTTGCCTAGAGCAGCATATGAGCAGTTCATGGCAACTGTAATCAAAATTGCTGTTTAATGATGCTTGAAAGATTACTATATTTTGTTTTAAATTCTCATTCTGCTTGGGCATCATCAGCCTGTTTTTCACTTTTGTGAGATTTCTGGGATATGAAGAAAATGTAGTAATGTTTAATATACAGCACATATGTCCATACTTAATATACAGCTCATGTGCTCCAGAAAAAGCCACAATTCATATGAAAAATTAAAAGTAAAAATTTATTTCCCTAACAATACCATTTACGTTCATATTCGGAGGAATTACAGAATTTAGAGTTTCTGGGGTCTATTTTATTTTTACTAGAATGGTACTATAAAACAACTGGTGCAAATCCCTTTGAGTTTGTCACTGACTACAGGCAAAGGATAAAATCCTGTGGCAAATAAAAATACAGCACAGTTCCACGATCTCTGCTCAGAAAAAAAGATCCATTGAATTCATAAGAGCTGTTTGCTTGGGGAGGAGCTGGGAAAGCACTACTCTGGCCTGTGACAGCTCCTGTTTTCAAACTCTAATTACATCACATCTGCAGAAGAGAAAGGAAATACTGCAGAGCTGATGGCTCTGGGTATCTTACTGTTATCTACTTCCTGCTTTAGCCTTGTGTAATTCAGTGCTTTACAGTTTGTGTATATAGACTTGAATCCTTTTAGAACCCAAGGAAGAGACTCATTTGATCTTATTTCAAACTTCTAAATGTAGAGGTCAGCATCAGAAGTGGTTGTCTAAACTCTGGAATTTTGGCAGAAGAAGTAGGTGATTTTAAGGTACAAATCAATTTCAGGCTGATAGCTGAATTAGATAACATCTGTCACACATAATATGCTTTTTTCTTATCAGTCATTGTTAAAATGACTGTTTCAGATACAGACTAAAGCATTATAGCTTGGCATTATAGTTTGGTCAGTTAAATCTGCTACTCCAGATGCATCAAAAACTTTTATTACAATACCAGGTCACAATTTAGAACTGAAATCCCTCAAAAAAGAAAGAAACAAACCTATTTAGCCTTTTGGACAGTAAACACTTGGGTTGCTGACTCTTCTTACTGCATTTCCCAAGCTACAGAGGGCAAGGATTCATCCAGAAAGACTCCAGTGTTAGACTTCATAAGCCCTGTATGTGACAGCAGTAAGTACCAGAAGTGTCGGCACTAATTATATCTGTTTTACTTTCTTCTGGTGGGAGCTCCAACAGGGCACTGAGCTCCTGGGGCTGCTGTGCAAGCACTTGCCTAGAGAGCAGCTGCTTCACAGCACCTGCACAGCAGGCAGGCTGAGAATCCCTCTGCTCCGGATAGTGAACAGCTAATGGTGCCTGTGCATGTCAGGATCAGCTGTGCTGAGCAGAGCAGGAAAGACTTGGTTTTGATTCCCATTTTTAACGGGAAAAATGCTACTCTTTCACCCATACTAGGGTGACATCCCTAAAGGTGTCATTTCTTTCAACTTACAAACTCACTGCTCTTGGCATGTACAGACTTCTTTGCAATTAGGGGAAAAAAATTAAAAGTACTATCTTTAAATAACCTAAAATATGTTCTTCAGCTATACAAAATTATATTCCTGTTAAACATGGAATCACATGAGGTTATCTCAGGCCTATCCAGTCATATTTTATGTCAGCAGTGATGTAATATTTTTGAGCTACTATCCAGAATGATTTGATAATATATGGCACACATCATGTCTGAACAATAAAATTGGAAAGGAAAGGTTTTGAAATTGAACTATAGCTGTTTTAGCAAGTGACTGGTTCACATCAATTTGTACCATGCAAGTACTGAATGCTTTTCTGATTTTCTTCTCTGTTGCTTTAAAAAGTGACTGCTACTTGCCCATAGACTGCCTGTCTACAAATTTTTGTTGAAATCATCTGGAAGTGTTGAAATATAGCTCTCAAATGCCCACTGGGCAAGTAATATCTATTTATGGTTCTTTGTAGTCAAATCTTCTTTGTTTCCTGCTGAAAGAGAGCAGCACAATCTCTTTGGCTACAAGATGCTGTCTAGTAAACTGTTCTGTGACAGTTTTTTCTACACAAATTATTTTTAAGAGTTTGAGAGTCTACTCCTTGAGTCGAGATCTCATTTCTCTTTCTCAATTAATACCAAAGACAAGAAATGGTAAATTCAGTCTGGATGCATTCATTGCAAGAACCTGAGGCTTTGTTCCCAGTAAGTCTGGCTGTCAGTTATTTAGACTGAGGTTTCATCCTGTCTAAAACCATAATTTGAATTGATAAGATAGTTTATAATAGGCTAAAATAACATCATCATATACTATGCTCGAATATGTGCCCCAAAGCTAGCCTTTGGCCCAAAAAGTTTACATTCTTTTCTGTATCACAAACGTGTCTTAAAGAAAAAAAAAGTGCAACTTCCAGAAACCATGGTAACAGAACAAAAATTTCCTTAAGCAGATGTTCAAGTAGCACAAGCCATCATGATGATGTAATGGCTCAAGCCATTGCCTCATCAGTGCTGTAATGGCTTTGACACATGACAGCAGAGGCCCCAGTCCATGTTATTAGCACAGACACAACAGGATTGCAGCAGCACCCTCTGCTATATTAACCAGCCTTTCACATTATATGGCCACAGCTTCACATAAAGACAGATGAGCAGAAGACTAAAATTATATGGAACTACAATATGTAACATATCTTGGAAGATTTCCTAGCATTAAGAAATCTAATTTGCTATTTTCTATTATTTTGAAAATCTTCTAAAATAGGTGAGCTATGTACTTAACTCCTTGTAGGTCCTGTGGAAATCCACCCATTAAGCAGTTACTCTAGTTTCAGTTTAACAACATCTTTTTTCACTGAGAGGTATTTTTCAGCATAAATAAAGGTAATGATATCAAATCCACAGCCTCTCACATTTAAAAGGACCAAGGAGTATACACACTGCACTTTAATCCTTACAGAGCCCTAGAGCCAACAACAGCTGTGAGCACAGAGAAGCACAGTGTCCCAGGTGGCCATACCCTGAGGGCTTCTCTGTTCCTTGTCAAAGAATTAGACTCAGAAGCTCTGCAAAATCCCAGGGCAGTGCAATGTATGGTGTCAGACAGTCGACTGTCACAGGGGCTTGATTTGAGATAGTTACTCCAGGTGTCAGGTAAAGATTTCAAGTCTATTATGGATAGATAAGTAAAGAAAGACAAAGCTCAGTCCACAAATAAAGTAGCTTCTGTCTCTTCCCAGCTGCAGCTCCACTCCATGATAAAACAAAGCTTGTGAAAGGAGTAGTCCCTTTGCATCTTTTCTGAAGAATGGCATGCTTTTACTAAGTTTAATCTAGGTTACTATGAAAGGTATTATTCTATCTGTGGCTGTCTAAAGCAAGGAAAGTTTTAATGTTAAAAGATTCAACATTTTTATTATAAGAACAACTTATGTGGAAAATGCACAATATGTCAAGCACATAATCTCTTCCATGCGTCACCATCAGCACGTGGAGGAAAACTTGAGGTTTTCTTTTCCAGTTTTATCAATTCTTATAGGAGTTATTACATTCTTTACAAACTTGGATGTGCTTAAAACTAATTTAGAATGCCCATGCACACATAGATCTTTCCCCGTGCAGTATAACACTTTAAAATTCAAGGAGAAAATCTTCCTAGGACTTTGCAGCACAATGTCTGTCAACAATTGTGCTGTCTATCAACAGCCTCTGTTGTGAGAATTATTTAATGTAACTCTTTTACCTACTGAAATGAACAGCTTCAACATGGAGACCAGCCCATTATTTATGCCTTGCGTGAGGCCCTTGCAACGGCTGGAAAATATTTACTGGATGTGTACCTAGCAATGAGATAGAAATTGTTTAGTTGGACTTTTCTGGATGTTTGGAGCACCTGCTCAGTACTTTCATGATGGCCTGACTAGATTGTGTGGTTATGTAATGACTGCAGCTTTCTGAGGCTTCCTGGGTGGAAAATCCAGCAGGTAAGTAATTTAGGACTACACAACAGGGGAAGGGGTGTTGCACTATTGTGCAGCATTCATTGCTGGAGTTTGGAAAGGACGAGGCAGACAGGTCAGCATGCAAGAATTCTCTTTATTCAAATTTCTGACTCCATTTATATACATACTCCATTTACTGTACATAAGTGGGGAATTATTAGCCAGAGGCATGTCACCCCATAACTCTGGCTGGTGAATTTCCCCGTCACTCAAATGCTTCTCTCAGAGCAAAAGAATGCAAACATTTTCTTATTTACATGAAAAGTGTGAGAACTCTCTCTGAGTTCTAAAAACATCATAATGCTTTAGCTAAAATTTCAGAAGGCAAGTTTTAACATGCAAAAGCAGGGTGACAAAGGGGAGTTTAAAGAGCTTAAATGTGAATCTAGATCCCAAGTATGTCCTAGGAACTACTCTCAACCACCTCTGCCTCCAGCAGAAAGGCCCATGGCCAGTAGGAAGCAACAAAAGAGAAAGTAAATGGCTGCAACAATATTTTATATATTTCTTGCAGGTCTTTCCAAAGACTAAGTCATTGTTGTACTGTGAAGGCAAACTGTTAAAATAGCCTAGAAAAACTGGGATTTTTTTGTTGTTGTTGTTAATGAGATGAATGATATGAAAAATATTTTCTCATCATCTCTGAGAACAAAGAACAAATGGTAAAAAAACATAGTACTCATCCAGTGTCATTACAAATGTCTAATTAAAAAAAGGCTTGTAAAATGAATGCTAAAACATTATAAACTCTATAAAACATACTGTAGCAGGAACAATGATAGTTACAGTCAAAAATAAAATGGTTCAACAACAAAGGTGAAGCTTCATACCAAATTTTCTAACAGTCATAATAAAAGGGGTTTTTTTGTTATCTTCAGAGCTCCAACCAGAGACATTTTTTTCCTTATTACATTGTTTTCAAGGATTATAACTTTTGTAGTCTCTATACCTGACATCTGACTTTTTTTTATGTGTGTGTGTGTATGATAATGATTTCAAAGTTAAAGCTCAAGTGGGAAATCCTTTTTTTTTTTTTTTCAAAAATACAAACAATAAAAATTATGATTTTATGGAAGTTCATTTTGGACAAGTTCTCTATGTGCTATTGTATTTTAAAGCAGCAATAGAGGTGATTATTTAAAAAATCCAGTTAAACTATATTTGCCCCTAAATGTCTAGAGGGTTAACATTTACAGTCACAGATAAATCATATGGTCAATTTCATGAGATAGGATCGATCTAATTGCTTTTAACTTTTAAATCACATTGTGCCATGAATGTACTTATTAAGAAAATTGCTGTATCTTTTTATGTACGTGCTTACAGTTTGCCAGTTTGGGCACCAATGAATCTTCCAAGTCTCAGGATGAATTACTATTTGTAAAACCTAATATCTGGGGGGCAAGAGTGTTGCTGTTATGCTCAACTGAGTTTACTTCTTTAAGGGTCAAGAAGAGAATAAACAAGTTTAATTGCCTAAAGCACCTAATCTTGGGACAGAAAACATTACCTGGTTTCAAAGTCAGGCATATCTTACATGGCCAGAAGGACCTAGCAACAGGAAATTTATCTGCAGATCTTAGTTTCCAGACTAATCCCCATTACAATCAAATAAAGCAGATTCTGGTTTTAGACATTTAAAGCTGTTGTATTAACACATTTAAGCAAACTAGTGTTTGAACATTCTTAAAAATTTATGGCTACCCATGGTCAACACTGTATTTTTAAACTTTGATATATATGGTAGGATATGAACTTCAAGAAAAATGGTACAATTTCTTAGAAATGACAATTTAATGACAGAAATAGGAAGTGATTGATTCTGCAATTTGAACTGAGTTGGGCTTTAGTCCTGTAAGACATTTATGAAAGTAAGAAATCTCATTGAATCTGCATTTCAGAGTAAGGCCATGTTATAAAAAACTACCCATTGAGATAATGATATTCTTTTTGTCTTGAACCTTTCAGCTGCATTTCCCAAATATCAATAATTGACAAAAAATAATTTTTTAAGTTGCTTTTTCACTGATACAGCATTTTCATAATGAGGGAACCATGACAAAACATTTTTTATCTAATAGAAAGGGAATTAAAAGCCCAAATGAAAATTTTGGTGGATGAATTCACATATAAAGGATGATCTCAATAAAGTGCATTAATAAATTACATTATAATCCCAAAGGGCCTGCTGTGGTATTTTTAACTATTCTGGAAGCATAAAAAACATGCTTTGAAATAATATCATAATTGCTAAACAATATTGTTTGTTTGTGTTAAGTACAAATTACTACTTGCTTTACAAATGACAATATTTGTTTGTGGAAGTTTGGGCTTTAGCTTACATATTACTCCAGTCAGACAAATGAATGTCAAGTTATGTTTCAGCAAATAAATTCTTTGTAAACATAGTTTCAGAAAGTTTCTTATAGTTTGCTGTGTCCACCCTATAGCATGTTACTATATATATTTTTTTAAATTTTTAAGATCCATATACGCCCTAATAAATAAAGGAAATAGAGGGTGACTTTCTAAACTGTGATGAGAGACTTTGTGATGAGAGGTTGTTTCATTCTAACCTTCATTAATGTTTACATGAATCTTTATATTTGTTTCAGACACAGGATCACAGAATCACAGAATTTCTAGGTTGGAAAAGACTTTCAAGATCATCGGGTCCAACCCAGCCCTAGCATCTCAACTAAACCATGGCACTGAGTGCCACATCCAGTCTTTTTTAAAACACATCCAGGGATGGTGACTCCACCATCTCCTTGGGCAGACCATTCCAGTATTTTATCACTCTTTCTTTAAAAAACTTTTTCCTAATATCCAACCTGAATTTCCCTTGGCACAACTTAAGACTGTGTCCTCTCGTTCTGTCAGTTGCTGCATGANCCATTGGCCTTCTTGGCCACCAGGGCACACTGCTGGCTCATGTTCAGCTGCTGTCGACCAGAACCCCCAGGTCCCCTTCTGCCTGGGCACTGTCCAACCACTCTGACCCAGCCTATAGTGCTGCAGGGGGGTTATTGTGGCCAAAATGCAGGACTCAGCACTTGGACCTACTAAACATCAGGATGCTCTGTGAAAAGCCAGTTCAGAATATTTGAATATCAATGACTGGAAAAAATATGATTGTCTAACTTTGGCATTTCAAGCTCTTGCTCATATACCTGTGCCATTCAATTTTTATTACGGTGTAGCTTTAGCTTCTAGGAGATTACCCACTTAGCTAAATCCCTGCTAAATATTTATTTTTATCCAAATCTTCTTTACATTTTCAAATCCTGACTAAACAAAATTTTGTACACAGCATCTCTGCAGTGTTTGGAACACAAAAAAATCTCTGTATGGAAGTCCACTGTTTCCTGGCCCTACAACATGGCCCCTACTTTTCTGCTACTTAAAAGTAGGCTTATTTCTGTAATGTCAGAAGGAAAAATGAATCCCTGACCCTGAAAGAGATTTTTTGAAATTTTCTTTCAGCTTTTTCAACTTTTGCCTTGAATTCAAGCTGAGAAGAATAAAAATTAAACAATTGTCAAATGCTACATCAAGCTGTTACAACTAATAGGCATAGCAGGAAACTTTGTAATAATAATACTTTAAATCAAAATTATTGGCAGAAAGCGAACAATCAGTGTGATTTGAGTACTTTCCATGAGAAAGATTTTCCAATGAAATGATGCTCTTACAAACAAACAAGTTTCCAAGGAAAAGTTTAGTCGAAAGAATAAAAAAGCGTGATTGTCATTTAAAGAAATGGAATTGTCTGCATTCCACCATGCATGTAGCCCTTCTACTATCCTATGACCCTGTATGTCATAGGCAGAAAACTCAACAAGTGTAAAATTACATGACATTGTTGTTTACATTAAACTTTTTCTGTTGCTTAGTACCAGTAGTAGTAGTAGTAGTAGAGGTGGTGGTGGTTTTATTTGTTTGTTTGTTTTTATTTTTTCAGCCTGACAAAAGATGAAACACATTTAAAATTTTAATTTGTTTTTTCCTGGTAAGAGTCTTATAGACAGATACAACTCTCTGGCTGGTAAATGGTAAATTTTGTGATCATTATTTTTAATAGGAAAACTTTTGTTGCCTATTTTAATATTTTAATGGTTTAATACAATCTATCAAAACTATGTTGACATTTTTTATCCATTTTATTATCTTTTTCTTTTTTTCCCATTTTACCTTTGCCAAAAAAAAAAAGAAAAAAGAAAACAGGAAAGGGGAATAAATTTTATATTTTATGAAAAGCAAAATACAGGGAAACATTAACATGTTTTCTGAAATTTGAATAAAAATATGAAAGTCATAGTAAATAATACTAATTATAGTATATTGCTTTTTTATGATTATGGGATATTGCAAAAAACCTACTACTTTCAACAAGGATGATGGAGAACTGCAAAAAAAAAATTATTATGTTTTGTTGTTTTCCTAGGTCCACCACGATTCAGAGTGAAACTAATGCCATTTAAGACAATGTCAGCTACACTGACAATTGAATTCCTGTGTTTTGAAATGTCTAAGAACTGCTTTCCTACCACGGAGATATTTCCCAAAAGACAGGCTCTCCATCGGCTCGTGTGGGGCCACACCCGCCTCTCACACAGGTTTGCCCAGCACACCTTTTTCCTCCACAATGAAATATCTGATTCATGCTCAGCAGCACAGTGAAGCTTCTTTATAAAATCCAGCAAAAACCTCAGCCTTTCATCATTTCCAAAGGATTGCTTTGTTACTATTCAGCAAACATTTTAATAAGAGGCAGTGATCCTGCTTTTAGCATAAGCTTTACTGCAGAAATGGGAATCTCGACAAATATGACAGTGTGACGGCATTCTGAGTTTTGTCATCTGGAGTAAGTAACAAATGAGAACTTGGCAGTTGCCATCTGGTTAATTCAATTATGAATCAATATCAATAATGAAACGATGAATGAAAGCATGAAGAGGAAGAAACCTGTGAGCATCCTGATTAATGAAAGTCTGAATATGAATGACATCAACCATGACCATAGTTATGTTGCAAGTCTGCAGGCTCAATAAAGAGGATTCAGTTTGGATGGGTAAAAGTCAACAAAAATAACTATTTTTAAAAAGAAAGCATAATAATCTAATTTCATTGCTTTTCTCAATAGAAATGAAACATGGAAGAGAAAAATACCTGCACAGTTTAGATCAATTTTGACAAATTATATAAAATCTCATTAAATATTCTGTGGAAGATTTATTGAAGTAGTTTTGGACACGAAGGCCCAAGACAAAATGAAGCTGCAATTTCCACACACAGATATTATGTGCTTTGTACTTTAATAGAAAATTTGTTGCTTGGGTGTTGAGAGCACATTTTCAAATGCAAGATCTACCTAGAGTGGTGCCTGCTGTGCCCTCAATAATGCATTTGAAATAGATCCTTGTTACATACTGTAAGGTACTCTAGTCCAAATACATGCAGCTGCTAAGATGATGGTGGCAGTTTAATTATTGTTTATAATATCTGCCCCGTTTCCCTGCTGTGAACTAAGCATCACCATCTTTCCTCTCTTAAATTCCTATCTTTTCTATCAACAGTGAGCAGGAAAGTATTGCCCTGACCACAAGGGTAGCAAGCTGATTATGAATTGGTTGAGGGACTAAACACTGAACAGTAATGAGCAGCCTGAGCTGTCTGTGAATGCTGCATATTGTTTATAAAGATGTTAAACAGAACTGACTGCCTCTTGTAGCATTGCCCATGGGAGCAGCACTGTGAAGAGTGCTAGATCTGATCTGAGGGTTTCTGCTAATTATCACAAGAGAAACACAGAGCTCTTTAAACGTACAGGTGACAGCAGAGGAAAACCTCACTGGATATGAAGAAAGAGCAGTAACAGCT
Organism: Pycnonotus jocosus; assembly: GCA_013400435.1. Classification (NCBI taxonomy): domain Eukaryota; kingdom Metazoa; phylum Chordata; class Aves; order Passeriformes; family Pycnonotidae; genus Pycnonotus; species Pycnonotus jocosus. The sequence goes on along the minus strand of VWYP01007349.1, from coordinate 228,938 downwards.
GCAGCCACATTTATCTGCTTCCTCCACACCCTTCTCTCAGCCCAAACCAGCATGGAGTGAACAGAGATTCCCACCCTCACTCAATGCCTGGGAGCACAGCAGGGGACAGCACCGAGGTCACTGTGACCCTGGGAGAGGCAGCCCTGTCGTGGCTCCTTCAGCTCTGCACCACCGAGACACCTCCAGGCAAGGACAGGTGCAGGACCTGCACAGCCACCCCCACGCAGTGTGTATACACCTGGCAAAAGGACTGTGTTAATATTTGGAAAGGGGATGGAGTACAGCTGAGCCTCTGCCTCTCTCTCTGTCGTTCCACTATGTGTTAATCTGTGGGCATCCTTTGGCAATCCCTAGAACTTGGGTTCAGAGACAAATCCAGCATAAGTCACTGCTGTGTCATTTACTGTAAGCCCACAATATTTTGACATTGTCTATTAAACTATTTATTAAGAGCTCATTAATTTTCTTTTTTCTCCAGCAAGAATGGCTTAATTCTTTATGCCTGTGAACTGCAGCCTGGCACAACAACAAGGCCTGAAATTCTGTTTGATTATCTCTGTTAACAAACAAAATGAGCAGTTTTCTAAAAGACTTTTTCAGCTTGGAAATATTCGAAATTGGCTGCTGGCTGAATTTGGTCTGTGAAAGTTTGGCATTTCTGCAAAGCTTCAATACTCCCAACCGGAATTTCTGCACTTTTATGAATTGTGTGTTATGTCCAAAGGTTCAAACAGCAGTTCATTCCAGTATTAAAATTATTATCTTATCCTTTTATTTTTCCCCTGACTATTATAGTCTTTGCATCCTTTTCACTTGAGAACTTTCACATAAAAGGAGGACTTTCAGACGGATTAGTGATCGAGTATTTTTAGACTTAGGTTTTCTTACAATATAAACTTAGGCACATAATCCATTCTTGATGATGACACTCTCAAACTGTCATCTCTGTGCAAAAGTCTAAATCTGGACTCCAGGAAGACAGCAGTGAGCTAGGCAACTAAGAGTGGCTTTGCACTTACAAAACCTGACATAGACTAAATGTTTAAATGTGTTTTGTAATACTGCCAGTCTCTATCCTGGTCAAAGGTCAAAATATTGACCCACCAGTGAGACAACACAATCTCTGGAAAATATTTCTGTAATTTTATCTTCAAAGTAGAGGGCATATTAAAGATTTTTCCTGGAGGAAATCAACATCTCCTTTGATTTTGTCAAAGTGTCACTGATGGTTCTGACCCCCTTCATTCACACATCCACACATGCCCACACACCACTTTGGTTAGAAGTACTGTATATCACAATTGGTTCTAATCCTACGTGAGCAGAACTATGGACCTTCTGCATGTCAGGTATAATTTCCAAAATGGTTGTGCTTTGGGTACATAAATATATCTTGAGTTCTTTGGTGTAGATCCAAAGTTCTTCCACAGACCTCTCAGTGGTATAGCTGTGCTCTCAAAGAGGTTCCAACCCATCAATAATCCTACTAATTGCTCATCCATGCAGTCTACTCAACTTCTGTGTGTGTCACCCTTGGTTTTCCATGGTTTTACTTTGCCTTCTAATGTTTTCATTTTGCCTTCTGATGTTTACAGAACTCTGAGTCAGATTCACACATTTTCTCTTGTAAACAGAGAATTTTTCATATTTTCTCCTCTAGGAGGACTTTCTTGAGTGATGGTGATATTCACCAACAAGATTGGAGAGGTGGCAACACCTTTGGCCAATCTCTTGTCCTCTGTACAGTTATATATAAGTTGAAGTCAAAATTAAAAAAAGAGAGCATTCCTGCTGACCTCAGACCTCGTCCCTGCCTCATCCTTTCGTGTCCTATTGTGACATGTGTGCATGTATTCACTCAGGCTCTCTCTTCTAGAAAGCCCTCAGTGGGGTGCACAATAGGAAAGGAGTAACTCTGACCTTCCCAGTACAACAGGGGAGTTCAGCAGGGAACATAGTCCAGATTTGAGTCTTGGTGGTAATGCAGGAAATGCAATAATGCTTGTCACATTATTCTGAATCATATCAAACAGAGAGGGACTTCCTTTAAATTTCTTCTCAGTTTAGTAATTTTTCAGTAGCTCTGCATTAAAAAAAAAAAAAAAAAAAAAAGTGTTTAACCCTCAGGCTAGAAATCTTAGTACACAACAAATACTATTTTAGAAAGACTTGTCTTGCTGTCAGTTCACCCAGGAGAAAGCTAAATTGAAACACACTTTAGAACTTAATTCATAACATTTTGGTCACTTAATAAATAATTTCTTAGATATTGTAGTTGTTTTTTACTGGTGCAGTATTTTTTATTCATGCATTTGAGAAGACCAGAAGTCACAGAAACTTGACTAAACACTTCAACTGTCATCGCTCATCTTGTTGCCTTTATCAGGTTATGATAAACATGAGGCCACGTCCTCATCACCCAGACTGCATGGATCTTGTTGGCACCAACAGGCAGAACACAATAGGTCTGCTGAAGTCACTGAGATCCCTCCTGGATGTCAACAGCAGCAGGCCCAGCTCCTGCCTTTTAATTTGCCTTGCCTCAGGACAAGACCCTCGCAAACACCAGCAGGGGAAGGAAATGAGATCCCACCCCCACGGAGAACCAAAAATTTTATGGAAGAATTACCCTCTTGCTTGTTGCTTTCAATAATTCCTGTTTGTCTGAGAAATTGAAAGGCACCGCTAAAATTCAAGACAGCATGTAACTGGTGGTGATACCCATGCACTGAATTGAAAAGCTGTGTGATAAAATTAACAAATCTTTGACCACAACTCCACCTCCTGCACACTAACTCACCTCTCCTAGGATTGTCTTGATGTTCCAAATCTCACAGCAGCTTTGCACAGCTGTAGCATCATAATACATTAAATAATAAAAAAATTAAATTTTTTGAAAAACAGCCTATAAAGACTTTTTTTTTTCCCCCTGGTGCAGCAAGTGCTTGCCCAAAATTGCGCAGCCCTGATGTCTGGGATGGACAATATGCTGGAGATAGCTCAGTCTCAGATTTTTACAGCCCAAGAAGGAAAGAGAAAGTCATATTTAACAAAAAATTGAAAAACTATTCTTATCAGAGCTCCCTATCAGACAGTGAATTAACTACAAAATAGTGTGTAAAATATTTGTGCATGTATCTAAATATATGCACACGTATTAATGCACATGCACACATACACACACACAGTGACCCCTGCTCAGGAGTGAGCAGTGACCCCTGCTGTCTTGCAGGACGCTGGGCACATTTCTGGGATATCTGCCAGAGCACACTTTGTTTAAATACTTTCCCTAGGGAAAGGCTTGACCTGTGGCTGCAGGCTGGAAGCTGAGGAGCTGCCCTGCACTGCTGTCTGCCAGGGCATTGGTGGCAGAGGCTGAAGGCTCAGGCATTGTGCCACAAACAGATGCATCCCTTCACACAGACTGTGTGAAGCAGCATAATTTCAGCCCCTGGGGCTGTGAGCAGCTCCTGCACATGTTCTGGCTGCTGCTGAGACTCATCTGTGAGCACACTGCCCTACATCCATGGTGCTCACATGTGAGTCCTGCTTGTCCAACTTGATTTTAGGCTCTTTATTTTGGTGATTTGAGGAGGGTGTGTGCTGTTGATTCTCTCAGATAGTCAGCTGTGGGACTTTGCTGTGCCCATGCCCTTGGTCTGGTGCAGAGTAACCCCATCAAAGGGAGAGACCCTGACACCATTCCTGCACAAGCAACCTATGCTTATCATTAGGGAAAAACACTATTTGCAGCATTACTAATTGTATACCCCTGACACTACCCTTACAGCCTGAATTTAAAAGTCTCTGTTATTTGTAATAATTGAATGAGTTTCAATGGAAACCTGTTTCAAACTATGAGACACTTGCAAACACTCCCCTCCACTTCCTGCTTGCGGTTTCTCCTTTGTAATTTCTCTGTTCTTCACATTGTGCTATCCATCACCACAGTCATACGGGATTGTTTCCATCTCCATGTGGGTGGGTGCTGGACCACAAAGGGCTTTGAAGACAGTTGTGTGAACATTCTCAGAGGGATTCTGCGTGCTTTTTTTTTTTCATCCCTGCAGTTTATATGTTGATATCCCTACAGAGAAATGTCCCAAAGAAGAACATGTGGAAGGCTCCAGAAACATGTGCAAGGCACAAATAAAAGGGGTCAGAAATACCACTAAAATGTATTTTATCTTCCACATTTGAATCAGGTCATTATTTTCAGTGTTACCTTGGTTTCAATATTTGTATCATCATGAAAACTTTTCTCAGATTTTAGACAATCCTTTTTTTTTCAGACACCTCTTCATTGAAATCCATACCAAATCCAGCCTTCTAGCATATCATGTTCTGTTCTTCAAAGTGTCTATCTTAGGCTGCCTGCCCAAACTCTGAGTCTTATCTCAAACAGTATTTCTATGAAGATAAGAATCCTGTGATTCCATGGGTTTTTCCAAAAAACTCTTCCACAAAGCTACCACAAATTTTATAAACTGAACTTTTCCACATTTTCCTTTGTTCTGCAGTGCTTTTAAATCTTTAAATAGACAGCATTTTTTCTGTCCCCTCTCTATCCTCCTCTTAAATTGACAAATTAAAGCATAGGTTGCTCTTTAATGATTCAGCCTCTGCAGAGGTTGAATTTTGTGCTCTGTGCATGAAGAGCATATTCTATTATAACTGTTAATTCTTTTTCTGCACTCAGTTTTCAGGAACCTGCTTTCAATCAGTCTTTTTCCAGGGGGACATGAAGTGGTGACTAATTTTACATGACTTCCTACTGTAGTGTGTATCTGCTGTTTCATTTCCTTCTTGCTAATGCCTGCAAATATGGCTCTCTTTATCTGCAGCTCTCTGGGAATGCTTGTGAAATTCAGCTTCTGAAAAGGATTTGTGGCATAATATCTCAGCTGGAGATACTGTAAGATAATACTTTTTCTACAGCAACAGGGAAGAAATTAGCCCATATATCCTGTGGGATATTGTGAAAGCGGTTGAGAGGGACAAACTAATTACACTATCTCCTCAGCAGAAAACAGACAGATTACGAGAGCTACATCAGTTAAAAATTGTCTAGAAAGCTTGCATGTGATTTTATCCAGCTTTAAATACAATGTCTTCTGATAAACCTAAAATCAGCATGTTTAGAATCTATAAATCAGGAGAGGACAGGGATGTGATTTTTTTTAAAGGCATATAAATAATTTGGCCTATTTATTGTGTTTGGAAATCACTTGTAGTCTTCTTGGAAATTTCCAATCTAAATTATAAGCACTTCTACCCAGGCTATAATATTCAGTCTACTCTTTCATTTGAGTATCTTCCAATCTGATGTATTCCCAATTCCAATCACCAGACGTTAGCAAACGCTTGACAGAATTATTTAAAAAGCAAGTACTGGGAGCATATTTTGGAGTAACTATTGGCACATGTTGGATTTTAGATTTATTTTCATTCTATATATCTGCTTTTTTACTCTCTCTGTAAATATATGTGGTTGTATAGATAGATACATACAGATGTTAGGAACATATTAAACTTCTGTACATACAAATTTCAAGTTCTCTGTTGCTTCCCCAGATTTTCTTATTAGAGAAGATTTTAACTTGTTGAAGTGAATCATTGCATGATCTTGTAAACTCACTGGCTTCTTCTTGATTAAACACATGCAAACCATTTTTTAATAAAAAAATCTAATGAGAAGGAATAGACATTTTCATTACGATCTACATGCCTAGTGTTACTTTAAAAATATTGCTATAAACTTCAGCAGAACTCCAGAATTACGATGTATGAAACCCAAAATATCAGTGGCAAAATTTAGGGTGCTCCAAGCTATTTATGAGCTTCTCGTCCAGATTTCTGCTGGGATCACAGAGTAATTTAACTTGTGAGAGATGCAGAGAGATCAATTAGCCAACTTTCAAGTTAGATCCATCTCAGACCGGCTCACACAGGTTCTTTGGGCCATAGGTAGGCAAGATGGCCTTATCCAGTCAAAATCCATTCTGCCTACTTTCCTAATTCTCATTATCAAAACACAGGAGTGCTTTGGTATCAAGTGTTTAGCTCAAATAAACACTTCTAAGCATTGAAACTGAATTACAAGTTAAAGAATCAACTTTTCCAAGATCACACAAGAAGCCTCAAGACAATATAGTAAAGATTAACAAAATCTTGGTAATTTAGATATGTTATTTTACTTTAAATGCCTTAAAGAGATAAAAGTCTTTAAATATAGACTCCGTAAAGATAAATTATGTTTAATTACTTGGTAGTGGATCAGAAAGCTTGATGTCTGCGCTCCTCATTTTCATGTGGCATTATTGTCCCCGTCAGTTCATCAGGCTAGCCTTCTCTTGTATCTGCAATGTTTCCTTTTACCTGTCTTGGAAGAATCAATGTCCTTTTCTCTTCTGTGTCAATAGTCTCTTCCATATTAATAGTCTCTTCCAACAGTTTATTCCTGTGGACATGAACTTCAGGAATCTTTATATCAAAAAGAAAAATAGTCTTCTTCAAAGGGAAGAAGATAAGCAATGGCACAAATCTGTCAACATAAGCCACAGTGGCATTGGCTTACCAGCACATAGTGGTGTGCTGTGATAGTGGGAGATCTGGTGAGATAGAGGGGTAGATCTACCCAGGTGCAGCAAAGGCACTCACATTTGCTGGAAAAATTCAGAAATGGTGGAAGGTGTTAGTGTCACAAATTGCATTAAACAAAGATCAGTCCAGCAAGAGGAGTGAGAGGTAAAGGAAGACATTATGCAGGGTATTAAAAGTGAAGCCAAGCACTACAGAAATGAGGAACAGAAACATGGTGAGATCAGGACAACACAGTGGTAAAATCAACTTTCTTGATATTGCTTCAAGCTTGCCACAAGATATGATGTTTTTCTTTATATTTTTTTCTTTCTTCTGTTCACTTTGTTTCCATTCTTTTCCATTATTTGCTTTAAAAACAAGATTTAAAACAGTATTGATACAACAATCAAAAATTGGAGAATAATCAACCTATTCATTTATCCACTGCATGGTTTTTATAAATACTTTTCCCAGAATAGAGAAAAATTATTCCTCCTTTTCAATATCTCTTATGGGCTTAATCTGCCCCAAAGTAGAAATAGCAGTTTCTGTTTCTTTTGTTTCAGGAAAAGTCTGGACCTTCATAACAGACAGTTCATGATAACAGGACCTTTGTCAACAGTCCAGGACAGCTGGGACAAATTGAAACTCTTTTAGGGGAGCAATTATTAACTAACAGAAGATGCTGTTTTTAGGCCAAGAAGCAGAATAGCCTGCAGTTAGCTTGTGGATTTCAGATCTTGTTAAAACATACTCAGAAGGCTTGGTTAGCCTCTGTAACAGCTTGAACTTTTTTGCTGTGCTTCAGTTGTCTTGTTCATGAGATACAGTGAAAAAGAGCACAAGGTCAAGTTCACAATGGCCATTTCTATACTATCTTGCAACAAGAGATTGTTAATGTCAAATTCTACCAGGCACTCTGAGCTTGCCCCAGTTGCAATACCTGAGGAAAAAGCTCTCAGTACCTGGGCTTCAGCGAGCCCCTCAATGTCACCATCACTCACCAGCTGAGCCAGCCACTTTGATAGAATTATCACAGAATCATGGAATGGTTTGAGTTGGAAGGGACTTAAAGGTCAGCTAGTTCCAACCCCCTTGTCATGGAGAGATGGATTCCACAGGACCAGATTGCTCAAGGTCCCATCCAACTCTTCTTGGACACTTACAGGTTGGGACATCCCCAGATTCTCTGTGCAACCTCTTCCAGGGCCTCACCAACTCACAGTAAAGAATTTCTTCTTACATTCCTCTTTGGGGAGCATTTCTGATCTGTTCATAAAATAGCCCACAAATCCATATTTTTCATCTGTGCTAACACTGCTTGGGACATTTTTCTGCCAAAGATTAAATTCTATTGGTTTAGCCCATTTGCATGAAGAGCAAGTGCAGGAATAGCTGTAGGCATGAGGAGTGTGCACACATTTTTCAATCCAACCACTGGCAGACTCCACCTCAGGTTGAAGCCCATTCTTCCAGCAAAGTATCCTCTTTGTAGTTTGTAGTTCTCAACATGGTAATCCCACAGTGTGGCCTTTCCACAGATGTGAATTCCGTGGGAATGATTTCTCAACTTGCTAATAACTCCCAGACAAACAGGCAATAGGAAATGGGAAAATATTAGAAGTCCTGTGCCAGAAGGAACTGCAATGATCCCTGTTCACTGGAAGTATGGATTATTTTGAAAATATTGAGAATTTTTTTTAATGTCAGAGAAAAGACAGCTGTCAAATATTATTTGCTATGAAGTGACAGTCTTTATTCAGATGTCCTCACAGCTCACCTTTGGTTGAGCAGATGAATGCTACATCATTTTCCAGGTCAGTGTACTGGCACAGCCCATCCTTCCCTGTGACCCAACTCCTACATACCTGAGGGAAAGATGTTCACTGGTGAGGTGGATAATGTTTGTATGCTTTCCTCTGGGGCTGGAAAGGGGCTGTGCCATGATGCCATGAACATACTAAAGCCCAGCATGGCAGCAAGAGAGTATGGTGCAGGAATCAAAGGTCTGTGTCCTGTTCAGTAGGTCTGAGACTTGGCAGACTAGGGCAAGCAGGGGTGAGATTTTGGCAGTAGGGTGGGTGGTCCTCACTGTCCTATAAATCATTAAATGCCAAGAGGGCGAGAATCCTTCTCACAGCATCTCTGCTACCTATAAGGGATCCAACACAGAAGTACTGGTTACTATCTTTCCTGAACAGTGAAAAATTATCTCACTTCATTGATTGAGTCTCCAGATAGTCCAGGTTCTTGATAACTGACTAATGAGTTTAAAACTGCAGAAAACCTTGGTTTCTTTACATTTAAGCAGCTCCTGCTGAGAAAACATTCCCTTTGGCACACAGGCACCAGCTGCTCTGATAAGAAGCAGCCATGGGAGAATCTGGTTTGGAGGATACCAGTTTGTTAGATTAATTTCCCCCTTTGTGGCACTCAACATGCCTCAAAACACTGCTCAAAGAAATTTTATTTTGTTCAAGTGTCTGCTTTGGAGTTTTCACTCTTCTTCCTCAGTACTTCTTGTATAACTGGTCCTGTCCAATTAACTCAGAGCATTCCTCCAGTCCCAGCACTGCCTGTCCCACATCACCATGTTGAAAGGAGTTTTCAGACACAGAAGAGGCAAAAAGCTCTTTTTTACTTCTGGCTTTGCCCTAACTATTTAAATGCATGTATCCCTTCTGACCCCTCTATACTGTAAGCCTTTACTCTCCTGGGGTTATCCTGGCACTTGAATCTTGTGTATCCCTGCCCTGAAGCAGGACTCCTCTGGCAGTGCCTGCAATGCTGCTTTTCTCTGGGCACCACTTTAAAACACAGCTGTGTGATGATGGGTGAGAGAAAAAGGAGCAGCATATGCAGCACTCTGTCTAATGTAGGCATCAGTAATACAGTGAGTTCCCAAATTGCAGAGAAAAAGCCAATTTTCACCAAGAAAGCTGTGAGTGTCAGGCTTTTGGCAGGGGTTTGGGGGAGTTTTTGCTGGAACCTACTGCACTTTCTCCTATATACCCTATGAAAAATTGTCACAGGTAAGACTATCATCCTCTCTGAACAAGGATCACTCCAAGTTTAAGCAAGAAATAGTTAATTGCTTCTCTTGAAACAATGGGCACATTGCAAAATTATTTATGAAGGGGAAACATTATGAGAGTCAGGCAGGTGTTCAAAATTGTTATAGTTTGTTACTTTCTTAATTAATAAAAAGTGGCATAAAAATATGGGCACGTTTATGTGATCATCTTTCTCTGTCAACTTTTAATAATTATTTTCAAGGCAAAAGAGAAATAAAAAGAGAAAAACATTTACTAGAACGTATTTTTTTGTAATTTTAGATTGCTATTTAAACTGAGCAACAGATGAGTGTCTTTAGACAATGCATAATTATTCAAAGTTAGCCAACCTGAAATCCAATACACTGCTGGATACAAAGTACTTGCACAAAAATTGGAGGGCAAATATCAGGGATACGGTTTGAATTTGTACATTATGATGTCCTAAGGTGCAAACTTTACCTGGATACCCCAGAATTTAGGAGAGAGGTCTTTTTCTTTGTGTTACCACTGATATTTTTCTTGACTCAATATTAAACTTCAACATCTTCCTTTTCTCACCAAAAGGTATAGGAACGGCACATCTGAACAGAGATGTTGTATAGGATTTAGCCATGGCATGGCATTGTTGGTTAGCTCAAGAAAAATAAAAATTGTTTGTTCTGTTTGGATAAATTCCAAAGCCATTCAAGTCATTAAGTCTTTTAAGCTAATTATTCTTATGTAGTTCAATTAGCTATGTTCTGACCTTTCCACAAATATAATGTGGTTGGGGAAAAAAAAATACAGCACCTTGATTGAATGAATGATCAAAAACTTCCCAGTGTTCTGTGGTGACAATAAAAAACTAAAAATGAAAAGTACATAGAGGACTGTTTGTCTACAAATTTGCAGAGAGAAAATTTTAAAACACAAATATCTATTGTATTAGACTTTATTTATGCTCATGTCACCCAGTCTGGCCGCCCAAACACCAATTTCCATGCTATATTCATGGTTCCCACTCTGGAATCCTGCAGTAACAACCAACTCTTAGGGCACTATTCTTGAGACCATCAATATAAAATTTATATATGTAACCATTTTTTATAAGCTTTCTCCTCCTTTTCTATATATGTTGTGATGTGAAATTGCCTCCATGCAGATGAAAACCTGGCCTACCAGATCCAAAGCTCTTGTGAGAACACCATCATGTATGATTAGAAGCTCTGAAAATCCATGGAGATTCCAGGGTCAAAGCTACAGAAGTTACTGAGTTCCACATAAATCTGTAGAAAAAATACCATTATCAAGGAATTTGTTCCAAGTTGCTACTTCAAGCTTTCTGTTTTCATCTCCTGTTTTGTTGTCCTATCAGCATTCATCCCTTACAGCACTGTTCTGGTTAAAAATTACACAGGTTTGGACTCATGCCATGTCTTTCACTGGATTTGCATATCAAACCAATGCAGTTATCCATATCTTGTCCCACTCACAGCTGCATTACTCTCTTCTAAAGTAAAGCTTAAAATTACCAAAATTCACCAAAAATTCCTGGGAGTTGTTACCATAGATTTTTTTACTGGACATTTATAGGCTTAAAATATATATATATACACATCCCAATTACAGCATTTTTCTACTTTGCTTGTTTAAATGTAGTATAATGTGAGAAATTAAAGCCAGGAAAACAGTTGTTGTTGTTTAATGTGTACAAAAGGAAAAAAGAAAATACTGCAGCACAACACCTCAGCAAGCTGAAAGCAATTTGGCATATTTCAATATGATTATGCTAATCATCTGATTTTCTTTCATATTTTTTCTCATCCTCGTAAATATTCCCTCCCTCCTGTTCCACATTCTGAAGAGTAAAAGTATCTTGAGCTGAAAAGCCAAACTTGTCACATGAAAGCTGGTACCAAGCAATCATTTGAAAAGTGATTAACTTTGCTAAACTTTCTACTGATTAATAACTCTATGACTCAGCTGGATTTTGATACCTGAAGCCATTTCTCCATCTGGCAGACCAGTTATCAGCTTTTCCTTCTTTAAAACCAGGATTTGCTAACATCATTCTTGCTTGAAAATACACAATACACAAATTATGTCAATACACAATACACAAATTATATCAATACACAATAACAATTGTGCACAAAGAAAAACACAGTAGAAAAAATTCATGCCAATGGCTGAAATACAAAATACAAAAAGCAATTATCCATCTTTCCAGCACATTTTTAACATCTGCTTAGCCATCTTGCTATTTTTTACATACTTCTTTCTTACCTATGCAATCAGCTGCAAAGCAAAGAAATCTGTAATAAATATAAATACATATACAAAGAGTGATAAACAAATCTTAAGTGATTTTGCAACCATGTCAGCACAAAAATTCAAATAACAGAGCTCTAATAAGTGCTTATGTCTTATTAACATGAGCATAAGAATATTAACAGTTCAAGAATAAGGACTATAAATTTCTCAGTTTCATCAGTGCCTTTATGAAATTTCTTTGTGTTTATAGTTTGCATTTATAAGATATAAATATGTTGTTTCTCTTCTTCTCCAACATTATCTGTCTTTTCAAACCAAATAAGTGTTCTCACTATTGAAGGAAAGAACCTTCAGCTAAACAAACCTAGTAGGTACTTTTGTGCAGAGCTATCACAGAAACTTTATTTACAAACACTTGTTCTATCATGATAGGATAGGTGACAAAATACCTGTGTCGTGTTACCAGAAAGTTTAGAGATTAGGTATGGACAAGATTTCCAATAAAGTTGTACCAGAAACAAAATTTTCCTTTTACATCTAAAGAAATAATCATCAGAGGGTGGTTTTTAATGGAAATGTCTTTTTCTTTTCTTGATGACATTACAACTGGCTTGTATCACTGCTGAACAGTAACTTCATTTATAATATAAGCATAATCTTCCCCATTACTACCTGAGTATTACAGCTTTGCTCATTTCTATATGCAGCAGCATTCATTATCTTGTTCTTTTATGCATTATCCAATTTCCCAATAGATCTTAATAGCTATAAAACTTGTCCTCACAACTTGGTCCTGAAATAATTGAAATGTATAATACTTTTAGATATACAGTTTCATTTTATGGCTAAATTGGGTCCATTCTGGGGAGGTTTTTTATGCCCACAGTTAACATATATATTTAAAGCTCTATTTTCTTGTCTCTTGGTGTGGTGCATCTCAGATTTTGCAGTGCTGTGAGTAACAGATCTACCTTGCCTTTTCAAACTGAGTCAAACTGGAATTCTTTACCTAGAAAACATGCTTATCTTTGGGGTCCACTGGAGTTTTGTGTAAACAAAAGAAGTAAATATCTTCAAAACCAGGATAGTCTGTGAGAAAAACATTCAGTTCTGATACACTGTGATCTGCTTTTGCACAACTGTTTGAAAGAGAGAGGGTACCCTTTTCATTACCCCCTTGCAGGACTGAGAGGTCCACAACTCTCATCTGAAAAGAGGAAAACAACCCCCCCTTTGTTTATTTGTCCAGGAGATGAGGGAGCAGAGTGTGGCAGCCACAGTTGCGTAGCTCTTCTGGGGCATGAGAGCAGGGTTGGCTTTGCTTGCTGCAAGGGCAAGAGTTTGCTTCCAAATGTTTGGTTACCTCGAGGTGGCCTCTTGGAGACACACTTTCTTCCTCATGATCATTCCTGGGTCAGCGCCACCATTGTCTTTGTGCCAGGCCAGCAAGGAAAACAAGATTAAGGCTTTCCAGAGAAGGAAATCAAAACATTTACAAATGTCCTTTGCTGGGTGACTATAAAAACAACTGGATGAAAGGAAAACTAAATTTTAGGAAAATCAATTATTCAGGGAAATCCTAAGTTTTCATCAGGAAAATGTCACTGATGCCCTTGAGAGGACAAGGTTAGCTATGCCTTGTGCTTCCAGATGAGAAAGCCATCTGTCTGCACCCATAGGGCTGCCAGTGAGGATTGCAAAGGAGGCCCACTTCAAGAAAGATGAAACCTCTTCCTGCAAGTTTGTGCATTTTAAAGGTGATGCTGCATTTTAAAAGAGCCTTTTAAAAGAATTGTAGTCCAGTGAAATTTGGGCAGAGCTGCAGGGCATCTCTGTCAGAGATGTGATCACTAGGAACAAGTGGCTCTTTATTAGGGCTCTTAAGCTTGGCTCCCATTCCACCCTTGCTTGACATCCACTTTGGGAAAGACACAACCCTCCAAGGGTAGTAGCAGAGTGAAGATCAGAGAACTGCTCTCAGGCAAAATGGCAGCTTGAAAATATACCAACCCACAGGCTCAGACAAAACCAAACCTTGTTTACTGCATAATTACCTTTCATTTTCCTGCTCCTCAGAACTGTCTTGTGTGTTATCAGCTCTAACAATTCCACACTAGTCATGCTCAGGCTTGTTTGAATAATGGCTCCTATTCTACTCATTCCCCATCCACACATAAAGCCAAGAAACTCAGTTAAGCTATGCAGGAGGCAGGGAGAGAAGGGGAAATAAAGTAGCAGAACTCAGCCAGCCTTAGAAAATCTTGACTATGTCAGTTTTAGTGACTTGTAGCTGAGAGAACCCTAAAGAGATTATTTTAAAAATTATATTTTCAAGGCCACTTTATTTTTCAGGGAGCCTGAGACCTGACATCTGAACAATAGCAATGAATGAGTGCCCCCAAGCACACGCTGGTGTTTTAAATTGCATCTGTGTGTCTGACCATTTACTTCAGATTTCTCAATCTGTTATGGCAGGAAACTGGAATAGGTGTGGGGCATAGGTGTGTGGCAAAGGCCCTGATTAGAAATAGATGGTGACAGACAGAAAACTTAAAACACAGTGGAATACATTCTTTTCTGAAACCACCATGTAATTACCTGTTTCTGCTGACGCTGAGAATTTTCTGTAATAGCAGTGATGAAGATATCAAGTGCATGAGGAAAAAATGGTCAGCTTTGAGTCTACGGTAAATGACCAATATCTTTTGCCGGGGGAAATAATTCCTTATTTTTAAAATGTAGCCTTTAGTACATCCCTAGCTTTTCCTCTGCTTCATTACAATGTATATGCTCACTCCTACCATTGTCCAATCCTCTTTAATGTAGTGTCAGATCCTACCCCAAATATTGATGTTTCTGCCATCTCATATTTCCTATAAGACATCAGAATGATATTACTGTCAAGGGGAAATAGAGATTAGCATCTGGCAGTACACAATGGCGTTAGTATCTGGCACATTTCTCCACAATGCAGATATGTGTATATATTCCCACTTACAGAGCTTCATCCAAAACTGGGATGGGAGGAAGAGGAGGACATTGGTGTTGTCTGTGTTTCTGTGCACTCTCTGTGTGTCTGCCTGTCAATGTTTGTGTGTGTGTGTGTGTTACACACTTGCACCAGAGTGCTTGTGCCTGCTGGGTCAGTCTTGCCACTGGCTGGACCTCAGGCATGGAGCTGCAGCAGCCTCACCTCCGCCAGGAGACTCTCAGTTTCAGCCCTGCTTGCCTCAACTAACTCTTTGATGCTTACAAATTGCAAATATTTGAATGAAAACTTTCACATATCACTGAATCAACTGAGTAATGTTATCAGCAATATAAATATTTGTATAGAAAATTCTTTGTACTCGTGTTTAGTAAAGTGTTGTCAAAATCAACATTATTTTTTTTCCACATAATTCATCAGTACAGATTTTACTCAGTCACTTTATATTTTTAGACATAATAATGGAGAAGAGCCCCACAAAGCAATGAAGCAAAAGCAGTGATCCAAATATGTAAGAGGCAGAATTTGAGCTTAGAAGAACAATCAAGTGTGGCTGAACACGTGGTTGGATGTTTAAGAAAGCAAACAGACTCTGCAAAATATTGTGGATTTTATATAATTAACATAAAAATATTTCTGACACTATGAGGATCATTGGTCAAGAATTAGTTTCTACAACAGGTTAGCCAAAAAAAGAAATATTAAATACCCTGCTGTGGCTCATCAGAGTAAATATACAAAATAGTACAGTGTGTGCTCTAGAGCACTTTGTGTGGCATTGGGATAATGCCTTAAAACACTCCCTCTGTAGTATTCTGATAGTTTATCTTTTGAGGGAAAAAAAAAAAAAAAAAGGCATAATTGCTCTCTGTTTTTCCACATTATGACCATTAATTTGTTTCACTCCACTTTCTTCCAGTCCTCACCAGATGTCTGTGAGATAATAGAGGACACACCCTCAGCTTGTGGAAAACGCTACCCCTTCACTATGGTCTGTGCTAGCACTCCACAAGCATGGCTGGGGTCCCTGTGCACTCTCAGCTCTATTCTGGACTCAGATGAAGTTGCTTCTTCCTAAAAGTCTTCTTCATACTTGCTGTGGCTCCCTGCTTTCTAGTCAGATGGTCTAGAGTAGAAGAGGTACTGACATAGTGTTAGCTTGATCCCATTACAAATTTTTCCATACTCTTTACTCACACACTCACTGTTCAAACATCCACTGATGGGTGACAGCCTTCCCTCTGTCACTTTTAGCTAAACCCTTTCTACCTTCAAGTGCCTCTGTCCTTTCTTAGTGTGACTTCCACTGTTTCCAGCAGCAGCTTGACTAATTCATTTTTGTCCAGCGTAGTTATCTGGACATAAACAGTGCTTCTCCTCTTTTCAGGACAAACATCAGATGAGCTGCTTCTCTGGAGATGAAATCCTCTAGAACTTTAATGCTCTCCTTCAGCACCTACTGTGCACACACTGCTTGTGAGTGCACACGTGTCAAGCAATGCCCTCCATCGTCCCTCATTTGTCTCTTCCCAAGTGTTTCCAGTGTCTTCACATGTACCACTCCCCTCACTGCTTCCTGCAGGCTCCAGCACTGACCTCTGTGTGCCTTCCTCCCCCAGGTCTTCCTCTGCAGTGTTCTGCATTCTCTGTCACACCTGTGGGGTTAAGACACTGCCTGCCTTTCTTCAAGTGTCCATCCCTTTGCTCAGAAGATGGTACTGGCTACATTCCAGAGCTCCAAGTGCTGTCTCCATGGGATTACACCCCTCAGAATTTAGGAGCACTCTTATCTCTTTTTTTTGAGACTTTGTTGCTGTTTCTCCCCATAATAGCAAGACTGTAGTTCTCCTTCTGACAGCAAAAAAAGGCTTCCTAGGGTTTCACTTATTTCACACTTTGCCTAATGATGAATTTAAGTACACACACCCTCTGCAGACACCGCTGTGTTTCTCAGACTGCGTTGTAGCGGGTTCATAGTTTGCCTGCTCTTCCAGAGTTAATTGAAAGCTGTCATGTCCTTTAGTGCTACCCATTGTCAGGGATAAAGACACGGAATTTTTTCCACTCCACTGGCAGCCACAGCTCGCAAATACAATATGAAGCTCTGATTAAACCACATTTCTGCAGTTCAAGCTCTGCTGATTGTTTTAGTCGTTCTATCTTTTTGCTCAAGCCATTTCCATGCTTTATTTTATGTCCAGTACCAGGTATAATTCAGTAACCATTAGGAAGGGAGGGCTGACAGTGTTCTGCCTCATTAGGTGCCTGGAGCAGGGGCAGTCCCTGGCAGGCCTGTCCATGCCAGCTGCAGGAGCCCAGGGACCCCCATACTGGGCTCCCCCAAACACCTGGATCTCAATAGACCTAGCTGAGAAGCAACCTAGCCAGGGAAAAAATAGTTAATTTCCAGCTGAACTAGTACCCTGCACTTTTTTGGGTTTTAGGGGATTTTTTTGTTGTTGTTTTTGGTTTTGTTTGTTTGTTGTGGGGTTTTTTTGTCCCCATAGCCCTCTAACATTTGTGCTAGCAAAGCGCCAGTACAGCAAGTGCCAAGCAACCACGGAAGGGACCTGCTTGAGAAAGGTTTCCTCCAAAGAAATTCTGGTAGGACTGCAACATGAGGGCTGGATTCTGCCTGGTCTGAACCACAATAAAGTGCTGGAGCCAGCTGCCATTGTACAGCCTTCTGCTATGGACACAGGAAAGAGAGGGGGGGTGGGGTCCTCCAATGGACCGTGACTTAAATATTACTTGCCTTGAATCTGAGGAGGGAGGCAGAATTGGGGGCATCCATTGGAGCACCCCTGCCAAGATTTTTGTGACTGGAGTTAAGCTTGCTAGCAGATCCTTAGGACCACACAATTTAAAGGTATTATTTCCAGCATGTGGCATATAGCTCTTACCTAGTGTCTTGGAAACCTTAGGGAAATTGTTTGGGTGAATCTGCTTGCTTCATGGGACTTCTATATGGCACAGCATGACCAGGGTTTGTATTCATTGTGAAAGGCCAGGTGCAGTATTTTACAAATAGGTATTCAAACACAAAGCTATTTCATGTTTTTATCTGTGACTATGGTGTATTTTAACTTTCAGAAACTTTAACTGAGAAAGGTACAGTTGTTGAAAAAGAAATTAATCACTCTGGCTGAACTTTAACACCCATTCAACATCTAATTAGTTGAATTAGAGCCACTTTGCAAGAGAGTCAATCAATTCTCTAGCTTTAGCTGCCCCAATGGTTCTGAAATTTGATGATGTTATCATTACTGCAGAGGAGACACTCAGTTAGCATTTTAATAAGTGCGTTTTTCCCTGGCATTTTGCTTCCATGCCAGGAACTATCATAAGTCAAAATATTATCAGAAAAATGCAGACTCTCCTGGGCCAGAACTGTGTCCACATCTGAAAACTTTCCTGGTAGAAAATTCTTATTACTTTCACATGGATCAAGAGCATTATCATCAACCGAGTATCATGATGTGAAGACTGAGAAGCTAATTAAGAGGACAGAATCTGAACTGCAGTAATACCTTTGCAAGAAAAGCTCAAAATGAATTATTAAAATTCTCTATTCACATATGAATACATGGTGAGATGAAAGTGTCTCCAGAGTTTTAAACTAGCCTTTAAACACAAACCAGATGAATACTATGCTGCCAACCTCCTCCAAGTTAAGCAAATACGTTTGATGTTTCACAGGAGCATGGTCAAGTGAGAGCTGAAGATTTTGGTTGAAATTTAAAGCACACCAGTTAAAAGGATATATGTACATACAGAAAGTCTAGATTGGTTCAAATTCTTGACTCTTCACACTATTCCTTTAGGAAGAGAAAAAGGGGCTCTTGTAGTTCTAAAATTGCTTGGTCTGGGTTCTAGTCTTTTTGTTTTGCTGAAAAAGTTATGTGGGCTACTGGATCGCTTCTTCTGCTTTAGGACATTAAGAAGTTGTTCAGGAGGTAACATCCCTCAAGTATCTGAATGAGTCTGTGTTTGAAGAATAGCTCACAATGCAGGCCAGTTCTAGTAGAAACCCAGCAAAGGGCAATGTCTGTCTCACCTCTGAGGCTCTGGATTAGCAGTTTGTCTTTCCAAGGAGGGAAAGATGTGAGTCTCCTAAGGCACCTCACGGAAAAGAACCTGTTGGTCCAGTCCCCCTCAGGTACATCAGTGGCCTTCCAGCATGAGTTCACTCTGTGTTATTCTTTAAAAATATTACCCTAATTTTTTGTGCTTTCTTTACTGTATATTACTGCATAGATGGCATGGACCAAAAGCTCTTGAAAGCTTCTCCACAATATTTTCAAACCCTTCTAGCACACAGCTACCATGGAGAAATCCACTTTTAAAACAAAAAGATTCAGAAAACCAGAATGAATGAAAACAAAGGTTTAGAATAATTTTTTTACATGTACCATGAACCAGCCATGGTGCCAGCTTTCATGCCTGTTGTAGAAACAATCCTGTTCAGTCCTGTTGTAGAAACACTTGACATTGTGCCAGACCAACTTTATTTGTTGGAGTGCTGCAGTGCTCCACCTTCTTTTTTGAGCTTAGTTTCAATTTTTTTCTGATGTGATAGCTTTGCATAAATGTTCCTACCACATTTGTTTCAAACATATCCTCTCTTTGGAACTTCATTTTCCAGATAGATCTCACTAAAATACTTAGCTCTTGGAAAACGAAACAAGCCAGCATTTCTGAAAGATGGTGAATTATCAGAAATCATTATCCCTTGCACCTCTACAACATCCCCATATGCTTTAATAGTTATTTTAAACATTTAGGTAGATATTACAAGAGAAGGGTGAGGATAAATGAGGAAAATGGAAATGTTCTGAGCTGTCTCTGTAGCATCACAAAGAGAGGGAGCACCAGTTTTGATCTCAGCTATTGTCTGCAAAGGAACAAACTGGGGCTTGTTTTGGTGCACAGGCATCAACAGCTGCTGTCAGCAGAATTACTGCAGGATTCCTTCTCTGAGTGACAAAACCGAGAACCCCAAGAGAATCAAATATAGTGGAAAATGAGCTAGAAGATTCACAGGGAAATTTTCTAGAAGATTTGAGTGGGAGGAAAAAGAAAAATTAGGTCATGCAGCCAACAGGGAAATTATGTGGAAAAGAGAGAGGCCTAAGAAGGACAGAGATTATAGCTTTTGTCACTCTTGAGACAGTAATGGCATTCTGGTATTCTCAAAATTACCATATCCTTAGTATTTACCTTCTTAATTAATGTACTAACTTAATTTATATCTTTGCTTATGGAAGTTCTACCATTTCCTGAGATGTCTGAGGAACCAAATCTAAGAACCAAATCTTATACAGATCCTATTACCACTTGCATTCATGGAAATTATGGGCCCTGCCTTTGATACAATTAGCCCTGCAATATCCCTAAGTAGGAGACATGAAACTATTATTTCTCTTTTCATTTTTGAAATGTTATCTAGCAAAATTTCCTGTAGAGTTTTCAGAAGTTTTAGGTCTACGCCTAGTATTTTAGGCTGCAATAATGCCAGTAACCTCTTGCAGAACAGATGTTTGAATCCAGGACCTTGAATTTTTAACTCCTCTACCTTCTGAGCCATGATGGTTTTTTATAGTGCTGATGCAAAAGGTCACAAATCCCAGAAAGATACAACATGGTTGGTTTTTAACATTCCCTATGCCATTCAGCCACACTCCTTTTCTTTCTATGTGTCCTCTCAGTTCACAGTCTACCAGATATTTGTTATCAAATAAGCCAGCCTTCTGAGAATCCTAAGGGACAAATGTTAAGAAAAGGAGATGAGGCCATGAAGAGGAGGGACATTTCTCACTACAAAATCAGCTCTTCAGGCAGAGCTCTGTGCAAAAGTGCGCATTTAGATCTAATCCTTTACTCAGACTCCTCTGCTTCCTCTCCCTGAAAATGCTCTGGTATCAAGACAGTGACCCTGCAAAGGCTAAAGCAAAGTCCTGGCTTATACAGATTGAGACCTCATGGTCAAAACGGTCTCTGGAGAGGAACGAGGACAACAAGCCATGGATATGGTTCAGCAGAAAATTTAATTCTCCATGTTAAGCATCTTTAGGAATTGTGCCTCACTCAGCTTAATGCATTTGTCCTTCACATTAATGGACTCAAGTTTTTAAAAGGAGAAAAATGGAAGACAATGAATGAAGGAAGAATATGCAGGGTACTGGAAGAGCTAATCTGTTTTCTCTCTCAGAGTATGTATGAGACTTAGAAGAAAACAACATACCTTGACATGAGTTAATTTCCTTTCTCTTCTCTTCCTGTTAAAGATTGCAAAATAGTGAATTATACAGCAGCATATTCACAGCAGATTAAAAGAATTTTTTGTGCAGAGAATAATAAGTGTGTTGAATAGTTTACTGTTTTAATAGATTTAGGTATAACCCTGGAGGTAATATTTGTATTTGAAGGTGTGAGAAAATGCAATTAAGGTAACTCCTTTTTTACACTCTAGCCCTTTAGGATATTTATATGCCATGGCAACCAGACAGAAGTCAATGGACCAGATCTAAAGTTTGTAAAATTCAATGGAGAAGTTAATAGGACCAACTCACTTAAAACTTGCTGGACACCTAACCCAGGACCTGCAATGAAAGTACCATACTTCTTTTTATTTATTTCTTTGCAAGCACTTTAGCTTTGCTTTCTGCAGTTTTCCTGATGTGCTGGTCCAGGGCTGTCTCCTTCTGGGGGGAGATGGTGGTGAGTGTGGCCTGGGGGCTTGTTGAATGCAGCCCCCTCCAGGGCTGAGACTGGCAGCTGCAGCGGAAGTACCCTAGGGAGGAGTGTACACCCCCAGGAAAGGCTCTATCATTTGCATGACGTTTTAATGCAGTTTTCCCAAGGAAGAGGTGTGGCCTGAGCCTCCCTGAAAGTGGGTGGAGTGCTCAATTCCCCAGCCAGACTGCAGAACAGGGACTCGCTCAGCACTTTTTAATTTTTTTATTATTACATTTTGAGCCACCTAGATAGCCTGAAAAACCTCTCAGGCAGATATTCCCTAGATCACACCCTCTCCATCCCCCAAATCCCAAAAAGCTACACTTTGCTCTTGATTAAAACTGTTTCAGATCCCTCTACCAGGCACTTGACTCCCTCCCTAAGATCTTAAAGAGCTTGTAGCCCCCTCCCAAGCTTTGCAACTGATTCTCTGTATAAGCACAAGTCTGAATGGACTTCATTCTTTTATGTGCAAGCCCATATGCACCTAGTGCATTTCAACAGAGCCTGCAGAGAAAGAGGAAGCTTTATTTCATCAGTGTGACTTTTGGAGACTCACAGACACCAGAAATTAGTGTTATAAACTTGTCAGCAGGTGATGTGTGGCTGCAGAATTATGCCAGCACTACCCCTTGTGTCCTTTGGATGAAACATTAAAGAAGAATGGAAGTTAACTATGCATGAGATGCACTAAAACCACATGCTTAAATAACACCCATCCACTCATTTTTCCTATTTCATTTCAGGTCGCTATTTTCTTCCTGAGTATTTTATTTAAATGCTCGCACTGTGAGTCTTCTGAGCCTTACAGGAGAGCAGCTTTTTAAATCTTTGCAACTGGACTAAAACATGGAAAGGGCAACTATTTTAAGCTTACATTGCACATGATCATCTGTTGCAAAATATGCCAAATAATGAAGAGCATTTCACTTCTTGGCTTGATTCAAATCTCCTAGCAGGGCGATCCCATAATGATCTCCCTTCTCATGTGCCCCACAATAACTCCATGACCTTACACTGGTTTACCCTGGAGTGTCTGAGCCACGTGCCCTATCCACTGAAACAAATGGAAAGCTGCCCTTTTTTTAGAGCACACAGGAAGAAATTTAGGTGAATACATACCAGGGGGCATATGAAATATTTCTGCCAAATTTTTATTCTTAATCACATTTCCACATAAAATAAACATATAGTTTTGTCCACTGGGAAAAACCCTATATAATTAATTGAGTAAAGATGAGTAATTCTATTGATTTAGCTGGAATATGCAAACTAATGCAGGTTCCTGAGTCTGAGATGTTTTCCTTTAGAAATATTAGAGATAGTTTATGTATTTTCGTATTTTCAACTTTCATTAAATTATTGTCAAAGACATATCATTATAAAAAAATGGAAAAAAAATTCACATCAAACCAGGTAGGATATCTTCTCAATTTGAGGAAATATTTCTTATGAGGCATTTGAAAATATATAGATCTTCAGTGAGAAAATTAACCTTAGAAATAAAAAATAAAAGCAGTGAATGCAATTGTATTAATCATCTTTATAATTTTGAAATTTGTGCTGACAGTATCAGGTCTGATATTGTCTGAAATCAGACACTTCTCTGAAAGTTCTCAGCAAATCTGTAGTTTCCAGGTAAGAGGGAAAAATATCTTCAAATTAACATGTATGGTCTCTCCAGCTTACAAGGCAAGAATCTGATGTCTTGTGGCACAAATCTCTTGAGCATTTTTTGTGAGTTACATTCAATTTCCTTCTCAAAGGCAGTGCAACAATATACCCACAGTACATATTTGCTGTAACTTAATGTGATTTCATGTAAAAATCAGAATTAAGCAAAGCTGTAAAGGTCAATTCAAGCTGACCACGGTCTCATATTTCTTCTTAGAGAAAACTCTGACTGCCCTGGTGCTGTAGGTTGATTGTGAAAGGCAGATTTTCCTTGCCAGGGCAGGATCAAGAGATTTTCGGTGTAAATGAGCATCCACTTTAAAACCTTTCTCAGCTGGACAACCACATATCTGATTGGCAGTCAGCAGAATCTGTCAAGGACTTTTCCATAAGACTAATAGCTTCTAAAGTTACAGTACAAAACTGATAACAATGGGTAGATCAGTTCTGGACCACTTGTTTGGAGCTACATATGTGTCAAGTGTTATTCTGAAAAGGATAAAACATGGTGTGGAAAAAGAGGAATTATGGCAGTAGCTTGGTTTTTAGCAGAAATACCAGTCTGGTCTGATCTGAAATTAGTACAGAAAATGCATTTTTGGGTTTTCTCCTTTATCGAAAGTCTTTCAAAAACAAATGTCATCTTGCAGCTGGAGGTAAGGGGGAAATTTCTCCTACAACTCTGCTGCCTTTTGTGCCCAAGGGCAGCATTTTCATATCCCTGTAACACTCATACATCACTGGGAGAGACTCTTACCTGGTATAATTGACATAAATCTACAATGTTCCCCTGAGGAACAGCAGCTCTTTCTCTGCACATTACTGCTTCCTGTGCTCTTACAGATTGCTGTACCTAATGTTGTTTGACTGACTTTGATTCAATCTGCACAGCACCAGAATTAATGACAATACACATCGAAACATCCTTGTAAACACTTTCCGATGTTTGTCTCCAGAAGCAAAATGTTGGTCTCATATTAATTGGACATAATCTCCAAGAAT
Source organism: Pycnonotus jocosus (assembly GCA_013400435.1). Taxonomy (NCBI): domain Eukaryota; kingdom Metazoa; phylum Chordata; class Aves; order Passeriformes; family Pycnonotidae; genus Pycnonotus; species Pycnonotus jocosus. The sequence goes on along the minus strand of VWYP01007349.1, from coordinate 204,644 downwards.
GTTAGATGGATTAAAACAGCTTTCAACCTTTGTAATACAGATGATCAAATCAGAACACAAGTTTGCTTCTCTATAAACAAACTGCCATCCTGTTCTATGATGATACCTACACGTACTGCGGAACAATGACAACAACATAAGTTGTATTGCTATCTCCTCACAGCTGTCAGGAGCTCATTTCTGAAGGGATCCAAATACCAACTGTGCAGATTTGCTGGAAACAGTAGAAAAGCACAACAAAGAAAAAAAAATTCATTTGGAGTTTGGTTACTTGGAAGAAAACCCTACTTACCATTAGTACTATTTTTCTCTCCATTTTTCTTCTATCCAAGAAAGTGTCAAATTTTCCCATGGGAAATTTGACTCCATTTTCTTTAGAAAGGACCTATTGTCATTTACAAATTAGCATAAACTACTGTCAGCAGAGTCTACCTTTAATTACATAGATTATTAATTTTATAGAACTTGCTTTCCAGTATACAAAGAAAATTATGATTTATGGGAGATGTCAAAAGGCTTTTGCTATATTCACAGTTATCAAAGTCAACAGTTTTTTTGTCAATATTTTCTTACCCTTTGTTTCTCTCAGGATTTAAAATTTTTCCAAAATAGCTTAGAGGGATGTGTGTTTTGTGTGTGTGTCTGTGGACATTTTATATATCCACAGGTGTTAGGAGAGGTTTATTTGGGAAGATTGTGGCATATGAATAGAAGTTAAGCTATCTGAAGCAAATGTTGAAGTTTTTGAAGTTTGGAAGCAGAAGCTCATGAAGCTACAACTGCCCACAGAAATGAAAATAGAACTGAAAGTAGAAATATATGTTTAAAAACTTAATTATATTTTTCTCGTTCACAATTCTGAGGCATAACACTTTCATTCTGCTATGAGTTTGATATCACAAAAATTCTGTTCTAAGTTGTAGCCCTGTAAGTCATAGGGCAAGTTGCTGTTTCATTATATAGTGCTGAATAGTTCTGTATTTTTCTAGCAGAAACTGACAAGCAGATTTTTAAGCCTGAGTTCTGAACATAAAGCCAAATGTCTCTGACACTTCTCTAGATACCACTGTATTTTGTCAAAGTCATCAGCCTAAATTCACCCTAAGAATAAGTCAGAATGAGCTTAGTTTAATGGAACTAAGGTCAGGATAAAATTTAGTTCTTGTTGTATGTGGCTGAGCATAAAACTGCAGTTTTTCAAATACGTTTTATTCCTACTTGGCAAACACCTTTACTGTTTCAGAAGTGGGTCCTTATACGTCATAAACTTATACATTTTTTTGGATCAATTAATTGAAATTCTGCTTATTTGCTTAAGTTATGTGAGTATTACTTGACTGATTAGAAAGAGTTACATCTCCAGATGATTTTGACTTAGAAGTTTATACATAGAAGAAATAGTCCAAGAAAGTAGTGATACAAAATAGGACATGCTGACTTCTTCTAATTTAGTTGGTTGAAAAATAAGCCCAGGATTCCCACTGAACACCAGATCTGTAGGTTTCTTAGTGTTAGCATTATATTCCTGATATCCTTGGTGTACCTCCATTGGAGATGTGTGTTCAGAAAAGATGTTCAGGAAAGGTGCACATCATCCAGAATTCTCCCAGCTAACACATCTTCATTCGAGTAATTTCAGAGGGCAGACCTGGATTGCATTTGGGTGAGCTAAGCCAAAAACCCTGTTCTGTGAGACCTCAGTAGCACCAACCAGGAATGAGCTTCAGTCCAGGAGCTCAAACTATTGTTAACATAATGTGCAACTCCTTGAAGCTTTGTAAGGTGGATATCATGCGAAGAGCTTCTGATCACATTAATAATGTAAAAAAGATAACTATCTAGGCAAGGAAATCACCACATCAAATATTTGATGACTTTTTATATATTTCTGTGTATAACAACACTTTGAAAAATAGTTTCCTGAGGTTCTTCATCCCTAGCAATATCAGCAGAGAGAGAGCATGAAGAATCTTTTCGATGTATGCCAATAGAATAATGAAAAACCTCTCACAGTGCAGCACAGGTATGAGATATTGTCTGATTTCAGGGCTAGAAATGTCCCCCTTCAGAAGATGAAATGCATTTTTTGCATTTGCCAGATTGCCCTAACACCCATGGGAAACACAGGTTCTGTCTGTCAAACGAAGCATTCCAGTGACAGTACAATCTGCAGCGAACTCAGCTGGCAGAAATTGTTCTTTTCAGTAGAGTTAGGCCTTGGCAACAGGGAGAAATGCTCCTGTGTTACTGCCCTTGACAACAACCTCAGCTCTTTCTTGAAGATTCCTGTGGGAGTGTGAATTGTCTCCATGGAGTTTTTCTGCAGGACCCCCATGATCAATCTCATGTTCCCACGAGTGGACATTAAGCAGCATTCAGCCTTCCTAGCTGGTCTCAGCAGCTTCTCATCCAGCCTTGTTAGCACCCTCTCACACAAGGTGTTCACAGGCTGGCCATTCTGCAGAATGACAGAATTACACACAACCCCACACCACAGTGGAGGCTGCTGCAACAGGACAACAACCGGTTGTGCCAGGTGAATGATGGCAGGTATGTTTTTCTCAAGTGTCTTTGTGACTAAAGTGCCCCTGCTGCTGAGAAGTTGCTTAGATATCTAAGAAACATCATTTTGAAAGAGATCATTGTGCTAGGTCTGTGCCTTGATGTGCTTATTGCAGGAACTGGATTGACCCTAACACCCAGAAGTATTTATGCTCAGGACCTTGTTTTAATCTAGAAAACAACTCTGCTACTAAAATTGTAATTCCAGTTGAATTTGCCCCTGTCTCTCACTAAGGCTCAGCTAACACGTGAAATTTACGAAATGGCTGCAGTATTTTGAATAAGCAGTTGAACAAGATTAAGAAATTATTGAAAATACAGCTGCTGTCTTTCCATTCAAGAGATAGAGTATGCTAATATGTTAAAAGTCTGACAAGGAAATGGGGAAGGAAGAGGATGTAGTAGCTTGTTGAAATGTAAATGTTAATAATGAATGCTCTTTCAGTGAAGCAAACCCAATAGAAATTTGCATTCATTTTTTCAAATGATTAAAAATATTGCATATCTACAGCCTGATTGATAACTTTTCTAAAATGGTTCTTTAACACTTCATAAATAATATTCTATTGTTTAACACTCTGTTGTATGTCATAGGCTTCAGCCATCACTCTGTATTTCTTTCCACAAGCCAACTTAACTTTTGGACCAAAGCACAGATTTTGGGGACAGCTGAGAAGATACTATCTGATCCTAACCTGTTTTTAAAATGAGAACAAATAGATTTTAAAAGTTCCGTGTCAGCTCAACAAATAAAGAACCTACCACATTCACAGAACACAGCTGACACAAGGACAAAGTAGTAGATGCAATGTCTGAAATAATATAAATTAATTTTAAGCAAAACTAGTTAGTAAATCTTATTTACTAACAGAAGGCCTCTGTGCTATTCTTTTCTTAAAGATGTTTAAACAAGTGGCTCCAACTTAACACATTTCTGACTTTAATAATCACATAGAAAATTGTTCCCCAAGTCCTTTCTAACAAACTGTTTATTAAACTTAATTTTATGAATTGTGTGGTTCATTTGGGAAATTCCAGAGGAATGGCAAGGAATGGCATGAAGTAGTAGTTGGTGATGGGATTCATGTAACTTAACTTGAGCTATTTAAAATCTAGAAGACCAGCCCTAGGCACTTGACTGCATGGTCTCTGTTCCCACACCAGTAGGAGAGACTGAGTAAGATACTGGAAGTAGGTGAAATCAATTGACATTTAGAAATGTCTTTCCCCTCTCCATTGGCTATCAGGTGAGCCCAGATCATGTTAGAAATCTGGAGATTTTAAATGGCAAGATGGTATAGGATGTATCTTACATAAAGAAATGAAGCAGAAAAGTGATATTCAGAGATTCATTGAACCTGTGCTCTAGTAATTCCAGCCTTGGTACTGTGGTATTTCAGGCTCAAAACTGTTCTTTACTTCATTTTATTCCAAAATTATGATTATGTAATAAAATCCAACATTTTGTGATCAGAATTAAAAGTGAGGTAAGTCCAATTAACAACAAAAATATGTCATTTAAGGATAAAATTATCTAGAAACCCAGGCCAAGTGCTTTTATTTACTCTAACTTGGAAAGTCTTTCATCATGGGAATAAATTCACTGACTCCATAATTTACAGCAATATATCCAATCTCTCTTCCTGCACACACTGTTGACTCTTCTTCAGACTCACAAAAAAAATACATTTAATAAATAAAAGGATCTCTGATGATGGCTTTGACAGTTTGGTCAGTGAATATTCCTTCTAGTCGTCTAGGAAAGTTGACATTTTCATCTACCCTAAAACTGTGAGAAAAATATTCTCTAAATCACATACCTGGGCAAATATTTTTGTAGGGTTCTAACCCCAGAAGTTAATCAAGCTTCATGTAGGGCTGTAAACCTATCACGTGGTGTACTGTCACCTGCCATCAATAAAAGTTTTGTTTTCTGATCAGGACATAGTAACATTGGGTTTGTGTTAGCTAGAGAAAAATAGAATTCCACAGGAAACTATTTCCTGATTCTATCACACAGGTTTGGCTACTGATCTCAGTTGCCATTATACTACCAAGAGGTGATGCAAACACAAAATTACAAGGAGGTTGGAAATTTTAGTAGTGAAGCTTAGAAGAAAAGTATCTCTGTTTCAGGAGCTTTTAAAATTGTTTAGCTGACATAAAATATTGACCTTATTTTTGTGGTTCCTTGTCATATTCAGGGATATATTGGTTTAATATAGCTTTGTCAAATCAATTCTTCTTCTTAGTAGGACATAACAAAGTATTTTTATTTAACTTGGATAGATGTTGAGCCATAATATCAAGTAGTTATGGTGGCCAGATTATTTGCTACATTGTCCAAAATATTTTGCTCAAGAGTATCTTCGCACAGTAACCTCAAGGAAGTAAAATCTTCATGGCAGAAAGATGTAATTTTTTAGGCTTACCATGAACTGATTGTCAGAGAGTTATAACCATGTGCAAAAGTTAAAACCATAAACCAGTTAAAGACAGGTCCTAAAACCTTACTTTAGTGATCTTTGACATTAAAAAAAAAAAAAGTTTCTAATACAACTTAATACTTGCCTATCTAGAAATCTTATTTCATCAGTATTTCTGAAACAGCTTTTATACACCAAGAGAAATAGAAATAAGGAAATTCTGAGTGTAAACAATGTCTGTATGAACTTAAAAAATTCCTTCCTTTAAAGCTTTTCACACCTTTCCACTTGTCTGCCTGTTCATAAGTCTTTATCTGTAGGAATTTCATACTGAATCAAATGGCCTTTCTCAGACACTTGGAAGAAGTCTCATATACTTGTTTTGGGAAACAATGAGGGAAAAAAAATCACATAATAAAACCACTAATCTAATTGAATATCACTACTAACAAAATGAGGCCTCTACACCCATTTTTTGCTCTCTCCACCAGATTTCTACTGCAAGTAGATTTCAGAGGATTTGTCCCTGGTACAATGATGCCACAAGGCAGCAACCCACTGCCAAAGGAGTTCAGCATAAGGGTCATTAGGAATTTTAAAATAATATCTGGGACATTCAGGCCAGGAAGACAAAGTGTTCAGATGGCTCTGGTTTGTAGATGGGTGGGAAAGGAAAGGAAAAGGAGAAAAGGAGAAAGCAGGAGCTGCTGAAGGGTCTGAGAGGGATGGAGGATGCCACCTGTTGTACAGTATATGATGACTTCAGGGTGCCTAAGTGACAAATGGACATAGTCTTCTTTAATTCTTCCATGATCTCAAGAGCAGAGGATGCTTTACTAAATATCAGTGGTTCTTATAGGACAAGTTCTTCAGCTGAAGTGACAGCAGGTTTTGTTTTGGACATGAGAGATGTTGCATCTCCCATTCTCTGAGGATGATTGTCACTGTTTATTACATGAACTCCTGATATCTACTGGAAATCTCTTAACTCAATTTCCTGACAAAATGACCTTTTTCTTGCAGGTGAGACAAAAGTAAACAAACATGAAAACCATTTTTACTTGAGACATCTCATCTCTTATGTTTTCTGAAATGGTAAAAAATTTAGGAAGTACCCAGCATGTAATAATGAAGATTGGCTTAGAAGGGTACTGAAATGTGGAGAATTAAGATTCATTTCCTTGGTACTCTCTGACCAGCTGTGCTCTGTGATTCTGCTAGTTTTTTGTCTTGACTGAACTTTGAGTGTTGCTTTTGTGGGTGAGCATGTGCTGTGCCTCATTTCAAGCACAAAATAATGCATTCAAAGGTTTTATCCCTGAGATGTTCCCTTACTTTATCAAAATGACACTATGTTTTTACTGAAACCCATTTCTACAGAGGTAAAGCAGCCTTTGATTTCTCATCTTTGTCCTCATATTGGCTGCCTTTATCTGTATTGCGTTTTTGCCTTGGAATCAAGGAAAATAAAACAGCAATTGACATTGGAGAATGACCTTTGAGCTAGCTACATCCTACAGCAGCAAAACAATGTAGCTGTGTACCTCTTTTAAAAAAACTTTCTGAGAAACCTATTCCCATTATTGTCTGCTGCACTTCCTATGCCATTCATTATTTGGTTTTTTATATACACAACATTAATTTGTTTGAGTTAGTTATTGCAGAAGCCCCAGATTTTCAATGTAATATTTTCCAGATCACCTGCTCGGTGAGCATTTATTCACATTCTGTATTGCAGACTTTGAAATTACTTCTGTTCCCATTAATTTCATCTCACATCCTTCTGCTGCAGTTCATTGTTTCTACTAAACAATGTGTTTTTAACATACTCACTCCCCTTTGCCATTGCTGTAAGACATGTCAGGAAAGTTCTTTGTTACATTTGGCTCCTTGGCTCCTATTCTGTTTTGCCTTTCAACAGTGCTTGTATCCTGAAAATAAAAGAAAGTCTTCCATTAGTATCACATAAACCTTTTTCCTGTTGCCTCCAAGGCCTGAAGAATGGCTTCTCATTCCATTTTCTCTGGTTTTTGCATGTTCAGAGTCCTGCTCTCCTCATCACTATATCTGCATGTCACAAGTTCTGAGGAAAAAAAGCTTTAAAGCATATCCTTCATGGATAAGTATAAACCTTTGTATATGTCTTAAATAAAAATGAGACTGTTTTACAATGGAATAAATAGCTTTCAGAAAAAATTAGCATGTTGAAAGCCTTGTCCCAATTTTTTTAATGTGTTCAAGAGTTTTGTAAGGGACTAGTAGGACCTTCCAGACAGGTGTGTTGCCTGGTGTAACACACAGAGCCACCAGTATCTAGGAAAATCTATACATTGTCCACAGAGAATCTGCCCAGACTGCTGGAGTCTGTCTGGAAACACCAATATACAATGAAACAGACAACATGGGAGATCCTCTGAGGCTCAGAGGAGACATCTCCTTAGCCATGCTCCAACATCCTGCTATCTAAATAACCCTAGGCTGGCCATTTATGTAAATGCCCTGGTTTTCCAACTCATTTTCCTAATCTTTTCTCAAAACAATTAGAGTTTAGGATTCTTGGGAGACAGTTTCATGGTGATTATCCTTGATATCTCACAATTTACTCCATAATTTCACACAGAGTGACAGCCAGGGTGAGATCTCCAGCATTTTTCCCTGCCTGGCTCTCACATGGGCCCTACTCTGCCAACCTGCTGGCACAGCAGATGCTCCTGAGCACTGCCCTTGCCGGAGACTGGCCAAATGTCAGGAAGGCACATGCCAGACTGGCATGCCTGGTATGCCCCAGTCTCATTGGGATGTATGGCTCCTGCTGTGTCAATAAAAACTGATTTATACAATTGCAGATGGTTCTGTTCAGTAATGATCCAGTCAGCCACTGAGGAAATGGGAAAAACTCAGCAAAAGAGGTTTTGCACTTAAGCCTCTCACATCCATCTGCAAATCCTGCCCTCTAACTTTCCACAGAAACTGCTGAGCACATAAAGCCTGCTGATTCTGTGTTAATAGGGGCAGACAACTGGGGCCCTTCTGACCAGCCTAGTAATGATCAGGCTGTCTGAGGTGTACCAGCTCTCTACTACGTAAATGCTGAATTTATTCTAAGAAACCAGGGAGACAATTTAGCCCCTCATTATAGATGTTCAACCCATTTTAGCAGTTACAGCTGCTCTAGTTTTTAAATGAAATTGTTAACTTTTAAATTCCTTTACAAATTTGTGAGTTTACCAGGAGAAGAACAGGTTTTAAACTTACTTCTGCTTCTTTACACAATAAAGCATTAGCTGCATACTACGATTTCACATGATCTGAAGAGGAAAAGAAACTGAGTGAACATTCTCTACTGGCTCTACCCCAGTTTTGCTCATCTGGCTGGTTTTGACAGGCTGGAGACATGTCACAAATGTAGTCTCATTCCCACAAGAACAGAGGAAAACAGGTCTCTTCCTGTTATGGTAAACTGTAACAAAACTCGCATTCAACCTGAAGATACTCAAGAATCCAGAATTAAAATATTTGCCATGGTCCTTTTTACATCCAGTTATCACTAAGGATGCAAGTGAAGAACATCACTCCTTGAACCATAGATGGACATGTTGGATCCTGGAGGCATCTCACAGCCACAACACAGCAGCATCTGATCTCTTTCAGACTCAGATTTAACAAGGCATTGAGATGGCTCTAAAGCACCACAAAAATGGTGTGGGCACTCACAGCTGTTTGGGTCATGCCCATCTGTATCCACTCCATTCCATCCTGCTATCTTTAAAGTCTTTCCTAGCTCCCTTAAATCTATGGATGTCATGCAGCTCGCCCAAGTTACACTGTCTGCCTCCCTATCTTATAACTTTGAATATTTTTCACATTTTTCGGTCTCCCTCTGCTTTATCTCCAGTCCTGCTGATTGCTCTTCCCTGAGTATCATTACACTTTTGCCCAATCCTGTGTATTTTCCCTGAGGATTGGCCTGAATTCCCTATTGCTGTTTCTGTTTGTCATGCTATTAGCACTGGCTGAAGAACTCTACCAAGGCATCAGAAATTGCTACTGATCAGCATTTGAGTTCTCCATGCACATACATTTCAGTGTAGTGTTTAACAAGTATTTAATTGATTGTAACCTGCTTTGCTGCTCATTTAACTTGATTTTCCCCAGCATAAACTAAAATCAGCAAAACAAGGGTGAAGAGGGCTGAGCAGGGATGTTTCTCATGCCAGTGGCTTTTGCGACCCATGAGAACCCACATAACAACATTGTTGGAGCCTGCAGGTGTGGGGGCATGAGACCAATGGTACCAGCATAAAAGCAAAGGAATGCAAGGGAAAACTGCCTGTGTGGCTCCAGGCAGCCCAAGTGAAAGGCTCTAGAGCTGCAAATATTGACCTGTAATATTACACATCCTGAAGCACTGAGGCACCTCAAGCACCATGCAACCTCATTTTCTGTTCACCTTCTTCACCCCAGATGTGATTTCACAGTCATCTGCCATACCATCCCTTTACCTCTTTTCAGTCAGAGAAGCTTTGTTAGTCCATCTGCATGCAAAGTCTGTCTGGTGTCTGTGATCATCCTCTGTGATCACCCTTCTCAAGGCTATTTTTCATTCTACTACAATCTTCTGAGAGCCTTGCATTAGAATTATAGTCAATTTTCAAGACATGCTGTGTGAAAGTATTATAGAGTGGCCTGATGATGTTTTCTGTTCTGTTTTTCCTCAGCTAAATAATTCCTACCATTGAATTTGTTTTTTCACTGCAACAGAGTAATGAAATAACCTCCTTGTTTTTATAACCCCTGAAACTTGTTCACAGTGAGCAGAATCAGCCGAACAGTTGTAACATACTTTTAATCTTTATGTTTTTAAGCTTTTCTAAATAAATTATGCCAACTAAAACTGAATCACCACATGAGCCGTGGGCACTCTGAAGGTCAAAAATCTATATGTATGCAGACATACAAAAAGTCAAAAAACATTTATTCAAATTATTTTGATAAAAGGACATTTTATATGGCTTGAGAGATACACCCACAATTCTGCAGTCATTTGATCTGTTAGGGGAGAGGACTTGTCAGGTTTTCAAATTCCTAACACCCATTTTCCTGTAATAAAGTTCCTAAAATATAGACTTCTCTACCAGAATTCCTAGAAGTGTTTTTGTCACATTTCATTCAACCAATCTTATGTGCAATTCACTTAGAGTCAATCATGAAAAACATTTTTAAGTGAATATTCATTTACTGAAGCATTTTTTTGTATCTCTAAGAAGACCTAAATAGAAGAAGTGGGACAATGCTGTTGTTTGTACATAAAGTGGATAAACAGAGTCCATTGGTGACATGTGGGTGCCGTTGATTCTCTTGGGATGCCATTTCTGATGTGGAAGCTAGAGAAATGCAGAAAAAAATGAATCCATTCCTCCTTGGGTGTGGAGAATCACAGCATTAGCAACATCAGCCCAGTACTAAGGAATTTCACTTACTGGGGACCTGATCCCAAGGCCTGGCTCCCAGGCACTTCAGGGATTTGAATCTGCTTCTCAATGCAGCGTGAAACTCATTTGCATATAAATTCCCATTGTGGCAAAGTGCTTTATGCTTCCCATGCAGCTGAGATGGAGGAGAATGGGTCACTAAGAAGAAAGAAAAATATTTCAGTCTTTTGGAGACTTTGGGGTGACCCCTATCACCTCCTCCCCTGTCTCACTCACACCAATGTCTTGGAGGCCAAAGTGCCTCTTAGCCTGAGGGTCAGTTTCTCATGGCAAACTCCAGAGCAGCTTGAGTGGGAATGGAGCACCTTTTGTTTAGCATGCCAGCTGGTTGCCTGTTTAAATATAATCTGCCTAACTAATTACCTGCTTTTTCTTAAATTTGAGCTCAAATGTATTTTAAACTTCTTCACAATGTAAAATCCAGACAGGTAATTCAGCTCCTCAGACTTGTAAAAAACTCATCTCTAATTATATAAAATTGATGCAGGCAGGGCAGAAACCTTAAACCTCTAATTTGTTGAAAAATGTAGTTTATTGACTATGTGAATGCAGGCAAATGTAACGAATTGTTTTTGTCAGTAGAAAAGCAGCTGTTCCTCAAGGTGGAATGCTTTGTTTAGACTTATTTTAATAACATGTTTCATATTTTTCTCTTTTTTTTTGAGACAACTTTTTGCTTCCAACTTTTCAGAGCTGCCCTGGGTAGGCAAAAATACTTTCTATAGATGCTGTTCTTTTCCAATAACTATATGACATGGGCTCTCTGCATTTCTCTGTTTAGATGACTCCCTCAGGTGGCTTATACTAGTTGGTGTGAAAATAGCTGTGCCTGTTCTTCAGAGACAAAATTAAAGAAAATCACAATGTCCTTAAAAAAAAAATAAAGGCAAAAATCAGTCAAGTTAATATGTAGCAAATGGGAATTATTCAGAACTTTTCATTGAAAATGTGAGACAGAACTTCAGGGGTACATAACAACCTCTGTATTCACACTGAAAAAGCCACAGCGCTCTTTAGCTCTTAAAGGAACTGATTGCTGAAAAAAGACACAGAGAGGCTGTTGAACTTCTCTCCTTGGAGCTATTAAATCCTCAAATGAATTAAGGCCAAATCAACCTGACCTGAGGTTGAAGACAGCTCTGCTGTGAGTCCAGGGCAGGATGAAATGACTGCCTGAGATCCCTACCAACCGCAGCTGCTCTGTGAATGTGCTTCTCAGAATCGTTCCACACTACTGTGGAAATGAGAAGGAACAATTTGTACTGAAGAAAACTTCCTCTTCCCTCTCATAGTCCAGTCTTTTAAGATACACTTGGGCAAAATTACCTTCATCTGTGATCACTGTTTCAGGTCAGAATTAAATTGTGCTTGCTGTTTTAAATGGCATACCAAGGAAGAGCATCAGCTCTGAGGCTGGCTCTGACTGAGAAACATCTGTCCTTTTCCTAAGCAAAGCAGTGCCCCTCTCCTTCCTTGTCAAACAGCTCTCACTTGAACACAGAGCAAATAGAACAAATGAACATAGGAAACTGCAGCAAAAAAGAGAGCATTCCAGTTTGAAAGTACCGAGGAACCTCCAAAAACCAGGGAATGGCCTGGAAGACTGAACATTATGCCTGCTTGTTTGCTTGTCCACTTTCAGTATGTGATACAAAGTTGATGGAGATTTCAAGCCTGATTTTTATGAGTGCAACTAAGTTTAGATACAGAAACACTAGCAGGAGAAGAGAAATAAGCAATTAGGCTTGCAGTGGTCATGACATGTCTTTCACTGATTTGAGTTATGGATATCTGTATGTGTGGCTGTGTATCTGAGACTGGGGGATGGGATGAATATGTGCCTTCCAAACAGCTTTAGTTACTTACCATGTTGTTCATCACTAAGGCCGAAATCTTAATTCAACCTCTTCCTGATATTTGCACATTAATCTCTCAATATACTTGACTCTCTCCTGAGGAATCATGCCTCATTCAATGCACTGGATATCCCCCTCTCCCAGGGAACATTTTCTGCCTTTTATGAAAGGCTGTAAAATGAATGTATATAGTACAAAACACAAAGTATAAAAAATATAAAATCATGCAGGTAGAGATAACTGACCCAGCAGCTTTGCAGTCCAGTACTTAACATAGTCATGAATGAGCAATTAATTCACAGATGCTATGACTGTACACATGTGAAAAACTGTCCCCAGGAGAAACTGTGAACAACGACTGTAGAGTATCTTCAAATCCATCTATAAAGATTTGATATCCATGAGGCAGCTTTAAACTGTCCCAACAGAGGAGAGAGTTACACCTGGGATCTCAGAAGACTTGAAGTAGTAAGGTATGTCATAAAAACAGAACATAAATGTCTCTAAAATCTAGGCTTTCTGGTCTTGTAAAGACAGAATTACATTTTGGATTGGGCATGCTTGATTTGGCCCAAAATAAAAATGCTTCGTGCCTCTTTATATCTAGAGGGCTAGAAGTTTTGCTTTTTGTCTTTGCTCAGTTTTAAATTGTGGATCAAATTCTTGTCTTACACGTGGAAGTAGAAATTAATATCCAAGAACAAAATTATTCCATTTAATATCAAAGTAATGTGCACTTCTGGTAGAGCACTTTTTTAGATTCTGACATGGAAACATACATTAACAATTTGCAGCAAAATTTAAAAGAAGCAAAATTGACTCTTCTCCATTTTTTACAAATGAAACCTAAGCACTGAATCCAATCAGAATAAACAAATTTAGAAGAACACTGACTTGCAAGCAAAATATTTATTTTATGTCAGTCATTCCTGATTTGGATTCATTATGAATTCTTGTTATGATACAAGAATAATTATGTATCTTTTTAAATGCAATTCATGCTGCAGAGAAGCAATGTAAATAGACCAAAAAATCAGTGTTAATAGATAGCATTTTTTTTTATTTAGAATTTCTGTTTCTCACTGTAAAACCCAGAAGAAAAGGTACTATACTGTATATGTCTAACACTGATAGCCAGATAGCCAGAGTCAAAGATTGTTGGCAAGAACACACTGTGAGAAAGAAGAGGGTGTGGCTGGAAAAGGAGCCACACAGATCTAGAACAACAATTTTCTGGGACAAGTGTTCTTGTTCTGGCTCCTGGAGATAAGCACAACACAGCACAGCAAAAGCACATGAATGAGGTTGAGAAGTGGGCATGGACTTGTGAGCAAGGGCTGACTCAGCAGGGTGGGATCAATATTACCAAAGACCTTGAAGCCCTCTGACTCTTTTCCTGAAAGGTCTACAAGAATGAACTGCACAGGACCGATATTTTGCATAGAAAGCATGAAACAGCTTCAGAGGGGTGAAATTTATCTATGAAAATGCACCCTCAGGAAGCCTGGGCACTGCCTCAAGCACCCTAAAAGCAACAGAGGGATCAACACTGGAGCTAGAACTGCTGATCTCTTTCTTTCATTCTTCCTTTCTTTGCCTATACCTCTCTTTAATCCCTCTCTCTCTCTCTCTCTCTTCTCTTTCACTCTACCCCTTAAGCAAAATCCATCCAAGTTTTTTCATACTAAAATATGAGGAACTAACTTATACTAATTTCCTTGCCAAGTGTGTAATTTACTAATAAGACAATTCTAAGTTTCTGAGGGTCCTCTGACTGCTGCCATTCTTTTCTGATCATGGACATCTACCAATCTTGGGTGCTCCCTTCCCCTTAGGGTGGGAGGCTACACCAATGAAACAATTTTTAATACAAACAGGAAAAGTCTCATAAAGTTTAGAAATAAATAAAATATAGTGATTTTGAAGCATGCTAACTTTCTTCAGGTGCCAAGTGTAATTCCGTCTCTTTTGCATCTGAGTTCCTTTGACTACTCAAGAAGGTTTTGATGCCTAGGGCCACCGAAGGAAATTGTTGATCATCACTCTGCTACACCAAGGTTAGAAAACATGATTTCTTACTTTTTTATACCTTCTGGTTTTCTGAAATCAAATACCGGACTTGAAAATTAGATAAATGTAGTTTTTTTCCTCATCTAATCAACTTCACATGAAAATAGACATTTTTGGCAAATAAAATTATTAAGGGCTGTAATAAGCCCTGCCAGTGAGTAAAGCCATGCAACAGCTTTCATTTCTGTATCACATCTGCATTTGCTAAGATTTTACTGTTCAGAAGCTCCTTCTGCTCATTGTTATTTGATGCTATCAAAGTATTCATCATCAAAATTCAAATTAGCTCATCAAATCAAATCTGATTTATTAATCTAAAATTTCTGGGACTGATCATCCCTCTCTGACAGAATCTGATAAAGACATTTACACAAGCATTTGAACAGAGATATGGCATGTACATTTTGGATGTGGTAAGGAGGCATGATTAATGTTTAACACAGCTTTGTCCACAGGTGAAGATGTAGCTCCAGCAGCCTCCCTGGGGATCTCAGAGACCACCACTCCCAGTCACAGGAATAATTGCCCTATGGAAGTGTCCCTCGAGGTGAAGGACAGAGCTGACCTGCAGATCACATTAATTTGGAGCTACTCTGCTTTATTGAAATCTATTTCAGGAGCAGGCAGTTACAGCCAGGATATGCCTGAATGAGAGAATCATCTAATTCCAACCACAAAGTCCACAAAGGAGACTCACGTTGTTATGCAAAATGCTGCAGAAAGCCAGGGTATTCTGCATTTCACAGGTTCAGAGGAGAAAAAAAAAATCAGATGGATCTTCGAAAAATATATATAAAATATTACATTTATTAACATACATTCTAACTGAGAAAGCAGCCATATCCAGCAGAGCACCTGTGCTCCATCCTAAATGTGTCTTAAGCTCAGTGAGGCTGACGAGGCTTGAGCACACAAAAGTAAAAGGCATTGCTTACAAATTTTTCTTTTAAAAATCTGGATGGTAGAAATCTGTTACAGATGCAGTAGCAGGAGCACACACCTGGACCAGATGGAACATCAAATATTGACTCAAAGGTCACTGTGGACATCCATTTTGAAAAAAAAAAACATTCAAAACATCTTGGAAATTACTGGATGTGACAGATGTTCGGTTGCCATAGAAAATCAAATCCTCTTTACTAAAGTGATTAAATACATCTGTGGGTGGCTGGTTTTATTGAAAATGTCTGCTTTAAAATCAATGAAGCTTATTTTTTTTATATTCTTTGTTTGGTGTGACCAGATTATTCATGTTTGTTTATGTAAAATAGTTCTATATTTTTCCTGGCAGAACATTCCTGAAAATAGCCTGTTCAAGTCCTATCAAAATACTAAGAAAAAAGTTGTCAATACAGATTACAGACCCAAATTTAGAAACTACTTATAAAGATTCTGATAGCAAAATCTTTACAAGGTATTTGTCTCTTGTAAAGATACATATCTTGTAACTTGAATATCTCAAATCAGATATTCTGATTAGCATTTTCCTTAAATATATAGTAATGTCACACCTTTTCATGTCTTGGTAGCAGCTGGATCAGGACCCTGATGCTCACAGAAAACACATAGGTGTTCAAAAAAGTACTGCAAAAAAATCCACCTGGAGTGTTGGATCATGTATACAAGACATTACTTACTGGAATTACCAACTGCATAACATTGGAAGTGTGATTTCTCCTTGTGCTGCACTGTTCTAATCCTTATACAAAAATTCTCGTATTAATGCCAAAGACTGATGTTCCAACAGAGATGCTAACGTAGTGTGTTAGCTGTAACTATTCTGCTGTATATAGAGAGTATAAGTTCATAAAGAAAGGTTCATTTTATTTTGCTTTTGTGAAGGACATCAACACTTGTACATTACTGATAACTAATTCTAATATTGTTCAGATGGTATGCCTGTGATGCTGGGATCAGAGCAATCCTTATCCCAAATTTGTATCACAAGGTTGCCACAAAATCTATAGATTTGGGACATAAGGTATTGGCAAACAGAGGGGTAAAAGAGTTTGCAATTTGTGAACAAATGTTCTTAGACTGTAAAATGTAAAAATACATCGACATCTCTGGTGCCTGGAGAATAACTCATTCTTTAGTAACTAAATTAACTGAACTAAAACCAGTTTGTTCTCCATGTCAGAGATCAGAGACCACAGAGCACAGAAACAGATGGTAAACCAGAGGGCACACAGCACTTCCTACTGGAAGAATTTCCCTGGAAGTGCTCCTGACTGCTGCAAGATGGCCCTACATGTTTTAGCAAGAGTGATACACATCCCTTCCATGAATATCCTTTATTTTTAGAACATTATAGGATAAATTACTATACATGTGTAGATTTTGCTTGCATTTCTGGGCAAATTTCCTTATTGCTTACTTGTAAAACCTAAACATAATCTACTTTGGTTAATGACTCTCATCTTTTCATCTGTTCCTGTTATCTCTACTGCTGCTCATCTGGGAAAACGAACAACAGAAATGTCAATAAGCAACCTGAGACATTTTAGCCAAGTCTTGAAGTTTCCAAGAACTCTATTTCCTCAAAGTCTTACCTCAACAATGCTCAGCAAAGCTCCTTAAAAACCTCCTCATGTAGGGCTATCTAAAATTTCTCACATTTCTTCTTTACAAAGAAAACTGTCTTACGTTTAAACAGTTTTCAAAGGGTGTCTGTGATTCAGGAGATCAAGTCACACTTTGAAAGAAACTGTCTCTCTCAGTGCCTTTAGTCATGTCTGAAAGGAAGATTTAGATTTCTAACTCACTTAAGCTTTTATAAAAGATATGTCTGTCATCCATCTGAAATTAATTTACCCTGTGCTTTCTAACTCTCTAGGCATTCATTCCAAGATGTCATCACTCTGTTGGTAGTTTTAAAATAGCTACATGTACAAATTTTCTGAGCAGCTCCAGTTTTGCAATGAGTGATTTGTCAGTGCTTCTTCTCAGTCTTTCTCTTTCCATGGCTAAAACCTCAACAAGAATAGAAAGAATTCAGCTTGCTTGGTTTAAACATGCATTTACACCACAAAAATATTTTGTACTGTGTGGTTTATTTCCTCTATTTTCATGCCTAATAATAAAATAGAAGATGCTGAGGTTCAAGGACCACCTTGCAGTTTTCTTCAGGAGCAGAGAGAAGGGTGAAGCTCCACAGAAGCCCTTTCTGCATGCGTCCCAAGATCAGTGCAGTCTGATATTGCCAACAGAAGCAACAACATCATTAGTCCTCCCCTTGTGGGTGATGATGGAAAAGAAAAACATGCTGCAGTCCACTCAACACCAGTGTCATTATTCTGAAACCTGTTGGCACTTCTTTAGCAAGCAGGGAGCAGGATGTGCTGCTCGGGTGTGCAGGCTCCTTCCCAGCAGGGGTTTGGCACAGTCCACTGGCAGGCATTGGTGGGACATTTCATTCTGCTTTTCAGCTTCCATCAGTAGCAAACAAGCCTTAGCACAGCCTCAGCTGGGACCTTTCTCCTTTTACTGACAAAATTATTCTCTTCCATACGTTCACATTGATTTACCAGTGTAAAGCAACGGTTCAAAGGGACTCCCCATTTTAGGCTTTATCTGAATAGCTTCAGGACCAGCTGTCTCTTTCCCAACATGAAGTAAGGCCATTGGGAGCTCAGAATTTGTCCTCCCTCCAAAACAGGCTGGGCATAAACAGAGTGAGGTAGTTCCTAAAGATGTAACAAGTTCAGAAATAACTGAATTGCCATCTTAAAGCTACCTGAAATATTTCTCCAGTAGATAGCAGTTCTCTCATAAATATAGTGACCATGAAGATGCTGTTCAAAACCTTTGAAAGCTAATACAAAACATCAAATTGTATGCAGTTATCCATATTTTGGAATTTTTTTGTTTTGCTCAGCTGTTCAATCTTGTGGCAGTGCCACTGCACTCGTGTTTTATTCTGACAAACCCCAATTAACAGTCTGAAATTCACTCATGTGCAAAGCTCCATTTCTTTTAAAGCAACAAAGAAAAATTACTTCATGTATATCTTGGATATTCTATAAATCACAGTTTTTTTATTCTTATCACCCAATATACAGATGCTCTTCTACTTTTCATCTCCATCTTGTCCAGAAAGCACCTGAGGATATGTCGAAGAGCTGTCTGTCCACAAGAAGAATTTTGTCTGGTTTTTAGAGAGATGATTGAATGTAAAGATTTGGGATGAGAGAAAGAAAGCTCTCTCATCATTTCATTCATTCAAATCTGAACAAATCACTCCTTTAGCAAAATGTTTTTGAGACTGTCATACAAGCAATTCTGTGACTGTATTTTTTAGACAGTGATGGGAAAATGAGATAAAATGGTGATTTCCTATAATGTTTCACTCTATGATACACTAATAACTTTTCAATTCTCATTAAACTGCTCTGTATTTAGACTGTAAATATATAAAAATTTTTATCATTGAAATTATGATATTGTAATTTAATTAGGCTCCACACTCCACATTCAAACATACAGAGAAACTATTTTAGAAAATATTTCACAGAATTAAGAATACAGTTTTGCTTAGAATCCAAAGTAGGTAGCTTAGAGCTAGATATGACAGACTGAGAGACAAAGACACAGAATGGGAATTCCTTGAAAAAAATGCCTTATCCACTTCTGACAAGCCTTTTGTCATCAGTTAAAAACCCACATGCCATAGAGATGTCATCACTGCCGAGTGACAACATGACTGAAAATGGAGCAGAAAAGGCAAGTGATCTGAGGGCAGCAGGGGAGGGAGTGGGAGATCTCCTCAGACCTCAGTGGGGTCTCACTCCCCTGGTGCCAGCCAGGCCTTTCCTTCTTGTGACAGACCACATTTACAAATGGAAGGAACTCAGCTGGGCCTGACTCATTCATGAACTTCAAGCAGTACCTTTGTCTTTTACTGCATCACCCTAGGTTGGAAGGATTGAGGTCCAAAGATGAGCACAAGGATTCTGCTGTTGTGTCTGATCCATGGCAGTGCTGGGTGCTGATCATGGCAAACATGTTGGTTTCCCTTGTCACCCATCCCTGCAGGAGCACAGGCGGTCAGTTTCCTTACATCTCTTTTCAGTGGCCACTCCAACTTTGAATTTTTCACATTTTCTTGTTCTCTGAATCACTTTGTTTATTCTCACTTTACTTTCCTTCAGCATCTTTGTGAATTTTCTCCAAATTCTTTCCATCCTTTCTTCCCCATGGGCACTTTCCTATCTGCTTTGCATTTCTATGTCTCTTTCCTTTCCTCTTTTTCTTGTCATCCAACAATTCTTCCTTGTTGCCTTTCCCGTTTTCCCATTTTCTGTTCCCCTTACCTTTGCAGGCATTCCACCATGCTGCTACAAAACATTCTGCAATAGTGAGCTCTCCATTACTCTGCTAAAGTCATTCCTTCTCCCACTGGCAGCACAATGACTTCCTTTTCCAAACACTGTCTGTTATATTTTACATCTTGTAAGTTCTCTACACCACCAGACAAAGATGTGTGACCACAGCTCCACACTGCAGACCACAGGCATGCCCTGAGCCTCCCTCCCGTGGCTGCCCAAATCCTTGGCTGCCCAAGGTTAGCCTGCAACAACGGGAAGGATTGCAGACCTGGCATCCCAGGTATCCCCACCCATGACTTTCCCTCCTTTGAAATATCACCACTCCTGAGTACACCTCTCCTAAACTCAGGAGCACTCAGTTAATGTTGCTCACTGCTCTCAGCAGCACAATGTGCTGAGGATGACTACTAAATCAGATATGCAGAAAAGTAAGGTCATAAAAACAAACTGCACATTTAAGCTTCTTTCGACCCCTTTGAAAATAGAAATAATTGTCCTGGCAAGGACATCAACTGATCCCTGAAGGCCACAGCTGGAAAATGGCCAAGTTACTGCACCAAGGAAAGGAGGACTGCAAAGGTTGCAGTAGCCTAAATAAGCCTGAAAAAAACAATGTGAACTTTTGCTGTTGCAGGGAAAGTACTTATTGTAATAACAATAGTTACAAATGGGAGCCTGAAGGAATTCTGAGAATACCTTCATGATAACCTACAGGAAAAAAAAAATCATCCTATAAAAAACTGATGGAGAAACCTTGGAATGAAAATGTATGAGCTGGGGATTTATGGAAGTACTCTGTCTAATTTTTATTTATTTTTTCTTTTTCTTTTGATATTCCAGTCACATATTTTCTGTCTGAATGAACAACCAATTCTTAAGCTCTACCAATAGGAATGTTCCTAAGCCATCATAGAAACTAGGTAATAAACAAACAGTAGAGTTCTATAAATATTATTATCTTACTCTTCACTTCAAAGCTAATGTAATTCCATTTATTTTGGTAATAAGCTTTTTTCCCTTACTATCTCAAATATCAAAAAATAATTCATTGACTGTGGACTACTATGGCACTGAAGATGAATTATTAAGTTCAGGGGTCATAGGTCTTATCTATACACTAGAAAACTAGAGACGTTTAAACTTTTAAAAATGCAGTATTTTTCTGAACATGCTGCAGCTCTAATCTATCTTCAATAATGTCTTCAAAAAATCAGAGGAGAATGTATAGAATGTTTCAGTACTGCAAAAGAAAGTAAATTTTCTTAGATCATGAGATCCTTAAAACTCCCTGCAAGATTAATATGGTACTTTAACATAAGTTAGCTTTAAAGGAAGTATTCCACCTCCACTATGTGCCAAGGCTGGCAGCTGTGCCAGGCTTTGTGTTTTAAACCCAGCTGTCTCTGTCTTAATGTAAGTTCTGTTCAAAGAGATATTAATCAGACTGGCTAGACTGTTGGGACTTAATGTTTCAGTACCTACTTTTTTATCTAGGCTTATAAACTTTATATTGAGATATAAATTAAGACTATTTGCTTCTTCGACTCCTTGCCTGAGGGTACCTTTTATTCTAAGCTATCTGATGAGCTATACAAATGATGCATGCAAGAATGCCATCAGCTTTGATATGATGTTTATTTCTTCCTGTTAATGAAAAGTCTTCCATTTTTTATGCATATTTCTTGCGCTTTAAGAAAATGCCATCTCTGTATTGCTTTAAAATTCAGTATGATGGAAAGGCTTCTTATTAAAACAATATTTTTCTCCAGTTTCAAGATTGGCATTTGCATCCTCTCACTCTGACAGTTTACATTATTTTTTCCATAATAGGATTGAAGCAGTGGAAGATTAACAGGAGGCAATCTAATTTAATGGTTGTAATTATAGTTGATGAAGAAATGTGTTAATCAGGAAAAAATATAACTCTGATGACTTCCTATGTGGAAACAAAACAAAGAAAAGAAGGAAAAAATTGCTATGAGAAGTCTGTGCTGGGTGAGGTTGCTCCTCTGTATATCCACTTTTGTTCTAGAATAATATTTTAATATAGATATTTTGGCATAAAATTACATTCTGTAGTACATAGGCTGTGTCAGCCTGATGGCTCAGCCAGTAGAAAATGTTGAGGAGTAACTCAAATGTTTTCACTAACACTTGAATAGGTACTGATAGGAAAAAACCAAACACTCTGCTTACTAAATCATCTGTGTAGGCAGGGCTCTTGCCTGCATAATAGAAATGATCTGTAGGAATGCTTCTCCATTTCAGCTGCAGTTTGATCCTACAAGTGTATGTAAGTATATAACAAATTGAGAAAACTGTAGCAGGGTATCATTGACCATAATAAACTGCAATCTGCCTGATGCTCTAAAATGTAATGTAGCATGCAACAGGGTGCAGCCTCACAGATCAGCCACTCAAAAGGGCTTCAGGGAAGCCTGACTGTCCTCCCTCCTTAGGAGTGGTTGGTGCATTTTCATAGAAAATGTGCATGGCATTATTTGGTTATTATCAACATGACATGGCAGAAAAATTACAGAAACACAGCAATTCAATAAAATAGGATTTTACACACTGGGAATGCACTTCCTCATTTTTGTCTCTTATTTCAGGAAATGAGAGAGAAGGGACTGATCCAAAGGACGACCTTCCTTCCCAGATATCCTGAGTGTCCCCAGCCATATGTATTGTGCATCCAAACACCCAACACAATGGTCCTGGCACTGATTCTGCATCCCCTACCATGGAACAGCAAAGGTCTCCATTTCTGCAGCATTCCTGCAGGTACCTCAATGGACCTCTGCCTGCTTAACCAGCAGCTGCTGGCCACATGTGGGACAGCAACCTTCTTCTCACAGGGCTGTGAATATTAGGCAATTCTCAATTACAAAGCAAAATACAATATTTTAGATCCTTCCGCCTCAGGGCCTCTACCTCCCTCCCAAAAAAACCCAAAGAAACCAAACCAAACAAATAAACAATTCCAACCCAAACCTCCCTTCTAAATTCAGGCACTTTTGTACTTGAAAATACGAATGCATCCTGGAAAAAAAAAAATGCATCTCTATCTCAGGGGAAATTTCAGTGAGTAGCATAAGAAACAGGGGAACATAAACGGTACACAAAATGAACACTGAACACCTTACCTAAATATTTGTAGTAGAACTGCATATTTTTGAGGGTTGATTTTATGACTATAAAACCAGATTCTCCATGTGTTGTGCCTGGTCTGATGAATACCTTCCATGATGTACATCTCTACTGAGGACTTTCACCAGCTAGAGGTTCTCAGCCTTTGCAAGCAGGAAGAGCATCCATCCCTTCCCAGTACCAATCCCAGTTTCAGGAGCAATGTAATGTAGACTGTGGATCTCCCCCAGCTGTCATCTCACCCTCTGCACTTCAGGGTTAAGCAGGGACATGCAGTAAGCATGAAAGCCCTGCTGTGGTATGGTCTCCGCCCTCTGCCAGCCATGGGGAGTGGTGAGCCCAGAGGACTGGAGCCCATAGGAAAAGGGTGTCACAAGAAGGACAAAATGGGCCCAATCCACTGCTTCTGTGAAGAAGTTAATCCACCCTGCCTTTCTTTAGCACTTTAGGTTAAAAATAACAAAAAGCAAACTCTGCCCCTCAGTAGGAGAGGCCTGAGGACCAGAATTAACATCTACCACCACTTTGTGCTGAGACTACATACCTTTTTGGCAAAACTCAAGAGTATTAGTATTGCTGTTATCATCATCATCATCATCATTATCTTCTGAAGGACATGGAATTAATGGACTTAATGCTATGAACAATAGATAACTACTGATTTTAAACATGCAGAGTACCCTCTGAGGCAGAACTTTGCTTCTTTATGGTTTGTATTACATCAGAAACATTTCTGTCATCTGAAGAAGCTGAACAAGGACTTGTGTTTCAAGTGACCAACCACATGTTACAGACAGGCTGAAGTGAAATGTTTGTAGATATAAGATTTATATTCAGTGATTTTGTCATTATTTTGTGAAGAGTTCTGAACAGCAAATATCTTTGTATGCTTCATGGTCCATTCACAAACAAACAAGTTAAATACAGTGGATAATATATTCATAGCAGATAACTCCTGAAACTACCATGCTGCATGTTTTTAAACCTGATCATCTAACCTTTTCTTAGGAGGGAAATCCTTGTACATAAACAGTAAGACTTAAGGAGCTGTGATCTTGCATTATCAACACAATGCAGCACTTTTTTTTTTGTGATTTGCAGCACTTCATCTCTTCCAGAAGGCTCAGACTTCTGAACTCAGGCTTTCTGGAGGCAGCAAGTTGTCTCATTGCTTTTAGCATGGAGCTATTTTCTTGACCTAGAAGAAAAACAATACTACTTAATTTCTAAACTTGGGCATAGATATAAGTAATAAAGTAGATTCTGAGGCAAGGTTTGCTTTGACCTTTGGGTTTTAAAACAAGTGCAACCATTAGCCTTTTCTTGTAGATGCAACATGTACCTATGATTTATTATCACTGGTGGGCAATCCATCATGTTCCTATCTGCCCTCCTCCCTTGAGGTCCTCTCATTTTGAAATGTTCTCCCAGCACTCCCTCTTCTGTGCTTGCCTCAGCCTTCTGCATTTGTTTAACATTTTTTAATGAGCTAAGTCTTAATTGTTAAAATTGACTCTTAGAGCAGTTAATGCCATGGCTCCTTAGTGTTTGAAACATTCTCTGTGCCGTCAGGATATCTCATGGAAAAGTAGACTGCAAATCCAGTGTAATACAGTCACCATTTTCCCCTGTTCTCCAAGGAAAGTTATAATTGTCCTGTCCAATTGGTCAGGAAATGAAACCTGAATACTAATTTATTAGAGTAACAGATCTATATTCATTCAGGATATACCATAAATAGCAAAAGAAATAATTCAAAAAGTACTTTTGATTTCAAGCTGAGTTAGTAAACTGACATTTAAGAAAATATGGGCTGTGCATACCTCATTTCATTTATGGAAGATATTTAGTTTAAAACTTTAATATAGAAAAATAAGTCAACAGACTTGTTTTTCTAAACAACTTTATGTTTGGGCATTCTTGATTTTTTTAATCAGGAAAAAGGAGAAGAAATACTCTCTTTTGAAGTTTAAAAAAAAGGTAGCAAATTGGTTACAGAAATCAAAATACACCTCTTACACCTTCCAGATCCACAGATTAAAAAAAACACACAAACAAACAAAACAACTTGGATGTAGAGTGCAAATTGAAAGACACCGGCAATGACAAAATGAATAATGACATACTAAAAAAAAAAATTTAAAAAGAAACAGAAATAAAAGAAATTAATAGAGAATATAAATGTAAGAAGTGGTTTGGAACTTTAAAATGAGCTCAATGGAAACAGGAATGGAAAAACCATTGGACTGGAACATTGAATGGCAGAGAAGGAAGAGGAAAGTGTGGAGGAAACCATGGTGTGCACACAACTGAAGTGCTTTCAGAAACACTTAAACAGGAGGATATTAGCTGGCTCAATTCAAGAATTATTTTGAGTTACCAAAGAGAACAGAAGCGGTGATTATGAAAAGGTTCAGCTTCATGGATACTATTTAAATGTTTTCCAGTACTGCAGTACACAGCAGGAAAACCTATTGCTATTATGTTAAACACTGCATAATAACATGAAACTTTTCAAGGAAACTTTTCAACAGCCATGGTCTGTGGGTGTTCAGGGCTTTGCTCCGGCTAGCTGAGATTTTTCTGCCCTGCTCCCCCGGGATAGTTCGTGGGGGTTCAATCTCTAGGCTCCACGTGGCTGAGCCTTGGAGAATGAAGAGTGGATTCTGCTTTGGTTTTCAGGTCTTTATTCCATGTGGGATGGAAGGCAGAATGGCTGAGAATGGCCGGTTCACCTTTTTTATCACTTTGGGTGAAACCCGAACCAGGGGGGTCTAGATCCAATGAGGGAGGTGGAGGGGCGTGGTCAAGGCCAAGGACATTTTACACTTCAATGGGGAAGGGTGGCACCCTGGCATCTTGCCAATAGGAGAGGGTAAATCAGGGTGATTGGCAAGACAGGGTGATACCACCAAGGGGTTGGGATAAGGGGATCAGGGGAATGGAATGAACCATTTACAATTTGATTACACACTGTAACAATGGTCTCTGGCAAGGGAAGGGGAGTAGGGCGGGGACAAAAACCTGTTCAAGAAGAGAAAGAATTGGGTATTTTACCAAGATGTGAGCTGTGAAATTAGAAGTGGTCAAAAGCCAACAGTTTGCAGTTGCAATTTTCAGGGATGTGACAGAGATAGGGAGTGAACAAAATCTATTTTTCTTTTTTTTAATGGGACCAAGTCCAAACCAGCTCCTTACAGCTTGTTGGATAATTAGAACCAAACTGTTCTGCTGTTTCTACCTCAGAAGGTCCTGACATAGCTCCTTTTGATTTCTGTGTCTTCCCCATTGGCGCACAGCTAAAACAACAGCAGAGCAGGACACTGCCCACTTGGCTTTCTCTTCCTCTGATGCCACCTTCTTTTTTCAGCCATTTCTCTGATCCCCTGGGACACCAGGACTCATGGATCTAGGCCAGGGTCGGATGAGAACCACCAAACAAGGACAAATAGCAAATAACATTGGTTGAACAAAATCCATCTTGGTTTTTCTGTGCAACTAAAGAGGAAGATGTAGCAAAGAGCCAGAAAGAGAAAGGAGTTTATCTATTTGGATATTATTTCACCAGCAAAAGTTCATGGAGTGTGATTAAGAAAGATATCAAAATAAAGATATTTTATGCCATGTTTACAGTTACAAATTTAGTGTATTTAATTTATAATTTGTTTAAATTTCCTATCCATCAGCATATTGTAAAATTTCTAGGCATTATGTAAAGGAATGCTGCCTCATAAGGGAGTGATCCAAGGAAGAGGGGCTGAAAGACTTTTATATGTCTATTTATTCTGACCACCAGAGTTGTGTTTTGAAGAGCATTTAAGGACACTGAGATTTTCCCCCAAGGCTACCTCAATTATTTTGCACAGGGCTCCATGGTGTAATATGGGTCTGTCCTATGCAAGCTCCTTTTTGTGCAATGCAGACAACCCATGATTGTCACAATTTATATCCCCTGACACTACTGATTTATGGAAAAGTCATGGAAGGAATGGCCTGACACGCTGCCTGGATATGGTAATCAAAGAAATGTGGGTTTGGCCTGGTGTGGCAAAGAAAGAAGCAGCTATCTGGAAAAGTCATTCTGTCTAGGAAAAGAGAATAAACATTTTAATTTAATTGTCATCAGGGAGGTCCATGCCGTGCTTTTGAGTGATTGAAAAGGTTTTGATTTTTTCCACTCTAAAATAACAAGGAACCACAAAACAAAACTAACAAACAAACAAACAAAAAAATTACTCTCTTCCTGACAGACTTCCTAGAGGGATTTTTAAAATCTTTTTATGAAATAAATTTTGATACCCCTGTGGGAAGCACTGAGAAGTGAGGAAAGATTTAACGCCTCATTACACTTCTGGGTATCTGCTGGAGACATTTCCACAATTACCTTATCTTATGAGTAGTGCCTTTAAATGTTGTGTTAGTAACTTTCACATCACCAGAGATCAGGAGCAATTTCCTTCCCACACCGCATTACAGATGATCAGGTGCAGAAAAGTCCGAATCCTATAAAAGAGAAAATGTACTGTTAGGATCTAAACATCAAGCAGCAGCATCCTGGCTCAGACAGCAGCATTAACCCTCTGTACCCTTCCAACAGAAGGTTAACCTCACCTTACTTCTTTGCACTTTCCTTTTTCCTTGCTGGCCCTGTGAACCTTTTTTTTTTTTTTTTTTCTTTTCTTTTTTTNTTTTCTTTTTTCCTTCTGGCCCTTTGAACCTTTTTTTTTTTTTTTTTTCTTTTCTTTTCTTTTTTTTCCTTTTTTTTTTTTTAATGTTTTTGTTGGGTTTTGGGGGGGTTTGGGTTTTGGTGGGGTTTTTTTGTTGGTTTTTCTCTTTTTTTTGCAAGTGTTGTGAATTATTGAAATGCTATTACTTACCATTATTTTCTACTCATACTGTTTCTAGTTTTCTTTTTGTCCATTGTGTCATTCCTTTTTTTCCATAGAAAACTCCTTGCAACCTGTTTATTTGTCCTTAAAATAAAAATAAAAGGAGCTGTCCATGTGAGTAAGTATCATGACCCATTGGTGTGGACATTGTACATGGAATAGCCATCTCATAAAGCTTTAAAAATTTTTATTTTTCTGTTTGATCTCCTGGCCTACTTACTCTGTATATTTTCTGTTTTACTTCATAGAGTTTATTTTCAGGGCTTGGCTGGAATTGTCATAGGAATTGTCATAACTGACATTTAAAAACCTCAGGTACCAATTAACTTATTAACAAAGTTAAAGTGGCAAAGCCTTTAGATAATCTCTGTTAGACAATTTTTAACATTAAAATGGAATTTTCTATATGTTAGATAGAATATGTTCAATACATAAACACCTGGTCAGTTGAGAAGTTTGATAAATGCATCAGAATTGACACAGCTCCTCTGCTAGAATAGACTAGAGCAGACTCGACTAAAATAGATTATTTCAGTTGAAAGGGAGCTACAAAAATCATTTAGTCTACCTGCCTGGCCAAGGACTCACCATGTTAAATCTTTTTGTGAAGGGCACTGTCCAAATGCCTCTTTAACATTGACAGACCTGGGATATCAAGCTCCTCTCTAGGAAATCTGTTCCAGTGCTTGGTCACCCTCTTGGTAAAGAAATGCTTCCTCATGCCCAATCTAAACATCCAGTTCTGGTACCTGGAAATATTCAAGAAAAGACACTCACTTCTGATTACATCTTTTTTTCCCCTTTTTACTCACATTATGAGTCTACATGGCCTATCACCTTCACTTAAAAAGCTTTTACAATCTGTAGTTACATGTATGTAAAGAAAAAATTACAAATGTGCAACTTAAATTTTGTAGGCATTTTTTTCACAACTCTTTGTTCTAATAAATTATAGCTATTACTTCTCTTGTTTTGTTTTTCTATTTTGTGGTTTTTTAAATCAAGGACATTGAGGCCAATTTAAAACTTTGTTTGATTCTACTCTGAACTCTGCTTTAATTATAATGGCCATTCTAAAAATGCTTTAGTCAGGGACTATCTTTTTGATATTAAATATTTATGATATGATGATATGATATGATATATGATATGATATGATATGACATATAAGAGCTATAAGACAGAAAAATATTATAGTTTACAATGAATTTCAGTATTTCTCTTATGCATTCTGATTTGATAAGACTTGATAACATTATTGATTATGTGAAATAGTGAATAAGCAAAAAAAGCTTAAGGGAACACATTCATAACCAAAAGAGGGTGTAGTTTTTATTTAATTTTGAGCAAGCTCAGCTTGCTAATTGTTTAAATTATTGTAATTATCCAGCCCAAAAGGGTAAAATGGGAAAATCTGAATTGTTGTTTCTTCAAATTAATGTTTTCACTGAAAATGTGCTGTATGTTTGTACTGATGATGCATAAAAGTTGCCTGTAGTAGATAAAACTGCAGAAGATGTTTAAAAGCACTCAGTGTTGGCCTAACTAGTGAATACAGTGAAAAAAATTTCCCATAACTTCAATGCCTGCTGACCTGGGTCACTGCCAAGTGCTTTAGAAACTCTTACTTTCAGACTTTTTCCTACTAATAATTAATGTTTATTACATCAGTTCTTATGCCTTACCACAAAAACCAGCACTTCTGCTGCCTAGTCAACAAAATGGCTTATTCAAATACATTTAAATTCATAATTTATTTGAATATATTTTCAGGATGCTGCATCTCAGGATCTTATTGGATTTATTTTCCATATAAGCTGTTGAATACCATGACATCCCCAGATTTGGAAACATGCTTCTGCCTCTTAAATCTGATGAAATGCTACCACCACTAGGCATGATTTCTGGTACATACTACTTTCTGGAGCAGTGGACTAACCTCAGTCAGCTCCTCTCTCACTCTCCCACACCTGAACTGTCTTTTGTAGTAGTATCTGAGTTTTAGTCTTCTTGTTTATAGAATTGTCCAAGCTAGAAATTTCTGCTTATTTCAAAGTTCAAGCAAATGCTCAGTTTTACTGTTGTTTAAAAAGAACGTAAAACGTATTTCCCAAATAATAAAGTTTCATATTTCCTTTAGAAATTGAAAACCAAAAATCAAAACATCTGTACGTTGCTGCTGCAAAAAATTACTTTTTTTTCAATTAAAACGTTTTTCCATATTAACAAATTTTTCCTTGATCTTACATGGAAAAAAAGTTTACTTACTGACCACCTTTCTATTAAATTCTTCCCAGAGGTCTACATGTCACAGTTTGAAATAGGTGTGGTAGTGGACAACAAGTGAGGTCCAGAGAGAAGAGGAGGGAGAATCTTCTGCAATGAGAAGTACATCCCTGTCCTCCCATGTCCTACGCAACATTTATCCTCCTACCAGGGGCCTTACTAACACCCATAATCTCACATCTGATGAGGTACCACAAGTTCCAAAAATTCAGGGCAAAATACACCTGTTTCTTCAAGAAAAGTCACAGAACATTCCAAATATTTTTAATGCACAGGTTTCAGGAGGTGATACAAACACTTGCAGATTACATTGTACAGTAAAAGAAAGAGCTGGAATGGGGTTTTTTTTCAGAAATAATTTTACAGTGTGTCTTTACAGAATTTTTTTTGGGGGGGGTTACAAAAAAAAAGACAAACAAGTGAGTTTGATGAGTGAGAATTATAGTATCATGCAACAGCTATCATAGTAAAGTAGTGACTTAACTGCTTTATTACCAAAGTGCTACTAACTGTGCTTAATCACTTGAAAAATATAATTACTATTTGCTCATATACTAATCATTTGTTTTTTTCACATTTATATTCAGGGCCTGAAAATAATCTCTTCTGTTTTTAATGATCTTATAACTGATGATTTTTTATAAATTAGAAATATTATTACAAATATAAGTGGAAACTCATATACAAACATTTTTTTTTTTTTCCAGGCAGAGCTCAAGGTTTTCAAAAAGCCATCAAGTCAAGAAAATGTGGTTGTTGTTTCTCCATGACAAAGGACCAGGGTTATCACAGATCCCTGTGTCAGTGCCCTGCACTTCCTGCCAGGAGGGAGCACAACCCACCAGGCTGCAGGCGATTTTGCTTTGAATGACCGTGGGTGGAGAGAATTCCTGCCTGCCTGAGACTTCCAGCAGAAGTTGTGAGTTGAAATGTCAGCAAGAAGCACCACCCGTCAATCCTTGTCAGAGTTTGGCAGCAAGAGCTGAGATTTAGCAGGAAGGCAGCAAGGATATCTTCTTCCTTCCACACTTGTTGAATTCGAGGGTGGTTCATCCTCACGCAGCCCCTGGAGCCCCATGGTGCTGTGAAGGCCACGCTCAGAAGGGCACTTTAGGGCACTGACTTTGCCTCAAAGGCCCACTGAATCTTCACCAGAGCAGGCTGCTGGAGCCCTTACTGGACTCTTTGAAATGCTCTGCTAATAGGAATTTAGCTGAATTTTATTCCGAAAATACAAAAAAAAACCCCAAGCAAACTCAGAGCAATTATCACAAAATATTTTAATGTGATATTTTCAAAATTCTCTTTATTCCAAGGTCCAGCAGCCACTAGATTCTTAATTCTTCAAATCATTGGAGTTTGAAACGTCTGATATTGTCTTGGGGTCTTTCAGGTGTGAAAGAAAATTATCTAGCCTCTCTTGAGAGCTTGACTCCAAAGCCAGCTGCCTGTCCCAGGGATCCTGTTCTCCCAGTCATTGTGCTCTGTGGTTTACTACCTGAAGAGAAAATTACTGAGTGTATCATTGGCAGCCTATAGAATGAAAGGATTTAATACAGCTTTAAGACAGAATACTCACTCAAAGCAATCCTCCCCTACCCTCTTTTCCATGCTATGGAAGAACAATTTGCCAGCATTTCCTGAAAGTTTCTTCCTCACTTCTCCCTAGCAGGTCACACCAGGATATGCTCTTTATACCTGACGAATCTTATTCTGTCTCTGGTGATCTTCCATTCTTCTCTTTCCTCCATTCTTATAAATGGTTGGAAAAAATCATAGGGGACAATTTTCACAAACCCTTGGAGGGATACTTGTACGTGTGTGTGTGTGTGTGTGTGTGCTAAGTTTCATCCTATATATTCTGATGGTATCTTGCAAATCTTTGTGGGACACCTCTCTTTCTTCTCTTCTTTTTTCTTTTTCAGTTATTATAGGTTATAATGGACCTGTTTACCAGAGCAACTGAATAAATAAAGCTTTCTTAGTACAATTAAACAGGACACCTATGGAGCAGAATACACCTCTTGTTTAGTATGCCAAATATTTCCTGTGTTAGTGACAATGAAGAGAAATAATTGTCTGCAAAAAGTGTCATGTAGCCCTCAAGTAAGAAATAGATTTAACATATTATAATAACTGAAAATTCTAGGAAGAGGTTTATGATCCAGGAAAAAGATTTTTGAAGGTCTCTAATCTGATACATTTATTTCCTTTTCCCAATTTATGTTTGACTGCCATTCAAATTATATGCAAACTGAAAAGGAAGATTATCCTGTGAAGAATTATTTTTTATTATGCATCTTCCAAAGTTTCATAAGTTTCAGGATTTTTCTTTTAGAATTGTGAAAAATGCCTAAATCCTTTTCATGTTCTTCTTTAAAATTGTTCTTCATAAATTTAAAGACTAAATTTCTCCCATAACTTCCTCCCTCCCCCTTCTTTGAAATGGCAGGCCTTTAAGAAAAATATTGTTTTTACTTAAAGTGAAATTCTGCTTAGGATTAGTATTAGAAGGCATCTGTGAATTTGTGAAATGTCATTTTAGAAGAGACAGAGAAAGAATCTTGAAATTTTTTTGTACTGGAGAAGCATAGAGGGTACAGAAACCAGCCATTGTTAGAAAAGGGGTGTTCAGTTTTAGGTAATGGAAGGGAAAAAAATGCTGCTAAGAAAGATGTATAGAATACAGAAAAATTAAACTGGATAGGTGGAAAATTTTCTAATAAATCCAGAGCATTGAAATGACTATTCAAGGCTCTAGGAAAGTTAGAAAAACATGCAAGTGGAAAATTGGATCTGCCTGGGTGGGAAACCTTCAGTGTCCCTTCCCACATTATGATTTATTATGTTTATTTGACATAGTAAATCTAATTTAATCTCACAAACCTTACTATAGCTCTTTCATTCTGTCTAAGATATCTGTCACTTTTTGTCTTCTTCTACATCTCAAAATTCTCAGCTATTCCAGTGAGTTGTTGTCTGTTCAGAGGTTCATAACTCACAAAATCTTTTTCTTCCCACCTTCCCATATGACACCATATTTAAAATCTTCTTTTATGTGTTAGCCTAGCCCATTTTATCTTAGAACCTGCCACATATATTTGTCTTGGTTGTGCCTGTATTCTCACAAGTCTTCCCTTCTTTTATGCTGTGGAAAATTACTTGCATCAAGGATGAAATCCAGCATATCTGAATCACAGGAACTGAGGAAACAGAGGTCACTGAATTTTTGTTTTATTCCAGGGAGGGTTTTTTAACCATCCATCTGTGGGTCCTTGAGCAGCTCTCTAGACTACTTGTATAGGGTCTGTTAAAGGTAATAAAAGCAAACAAAAGTACCCATTGACCAAACTACAGGGATGCACAAGGAACATTTCAGGGGATTTGCAAATTTAAAGTGTTTACCTGAGAGTAACACACCTCCAGTTTTAATTTTTATTTGTAGATATTGGGGCACAACTTCCAATAGATCTTTAACCCTGACAGCCCCTCGTGAATCAGCAGGACAGGCTCAGCTATGAAGCACCCGTGACCTGGGGGAATTGGATGAGACCAACCTGGGTCTTAAATCATAAACAGAAACCTGGGGCTTTCTGCTCCCACTCCTACCCATGACAGAGGGCAAGGATGGCACTTACCTCCTGGAGAGACAGACAGCTGCTTTTCTTGGCTCTCCTAGACAAGAGACCTCACCTTTATATCACTGAAGATATCTGAGATGGAGGCTTCCTGTGGCAAAAGGAAGATCTGACTTTACAGAAAAACAAATGCCAGAAACAGTGCCATGCATTGCTTCAGTCACAGATATAAATGTGCATTTCTGACTGCATGTGGAGATGCTAGGACAGCCAGAATATTGAGGTTTTCTGTCCTATTCTCAAAGCTATTATTGGTGGAAAACAAGAACATGAGTTCTCTCCTGAAATCTGGCTATGAAACATTCAAGAATACACAAAGAAGAAAGATTTTTACACCTGCTGAGTTAAACATTAGCAATTTATATCTTCTGGGACAATAGAACATTTTAATTTCCAAAAACCCAAGTTTGAAGTTGAACTGCTAAAGTTCTGATGGAGTTTCCAAAGACATAACTAAGCATTGCAATGGTTCTTGAAAAATTTCTTTTTCTTTGAAACCATATTCTTAAAATAAGAGACTGTCTCTTAGTCACAGTTAAACTTTTTAAGTATGCCAATTAGACTGTATCTTGTTCTTAAGAGATTTTGATTGCACTTCTGAGAAAAGTGATGTGGGAATCAAGTCAATTCTCAGAAGAGGCTCAAGAGGCTTTTAAAATAATTTTTCTGATGCATGAAAGCATAATCTAAATAGAACTGTGTTTTCACATAAGGTCTTTTTCCTTAATGTATGATGTATTAAGCAACACTACTCATAACTATAGTTCAAAGAATTTTAAGAGGCACCAAGATGTTTATTTTAAAGGTGGTAGGAAAAAAACACCCTCTTGAATTCTTTTTACAGAACAAACATCACTGCAAAACTTTTTCTTCACCTTTCAGATAACAGCTTTTAACTGCTGGTATTTTCACTCTGCATTGCATTACAAGATTAAGATGATGTGAATATATTTGCACTGTAAGGGTGAAGCTTTTCAAGGGCTATTACCATTTAAAATTTTACTTTAAGAAGGTAGAGAAGATCAAGATGTAAAGGAGGATTAATAACATCAAGAGCTCAAGCTGTCCAGCTGCAAGAGAGCCTGGAGGTTCAGCAGGTATGAAGATCTCTCACTCCAGACAGTGCTGCACCAAAAGGCAGCTTGGGAGGCAGCAGATCACAGGACTACTATTTCCTGGCTGTCAGGACTTCAGGGAAGTCTGATTTTGTTTTTCACTCAAAACACAAACTGTTTTCCATGTGTGGAAACTATTTATTCTTTTGTATGTGTCTTACATGCAATGTGTAGGGAACTTCACATGAAAAGGTGGTTTTAGTCTGTCTACACATGCTGTATTTAAAATAGCTGGGAGCACATGGCTTTTTCTTTCTAGGTTCTGTGCATATATATCACCAAAGTGAATGAAATACCTGAAAGTGAGTGCAGAATTATAGTAGAACACAAATGCCATGAGCCTCAAAAAGATAGAAGAAATTTTATGGTGACATTGTAATAGGTGGTGGCCATAAAGTCCTTACCTAGCTATTGCCCTTTGAACTACAGAAGGTCTCAGAATAGTACAACACACACACAAACCTCCCCCCATAACAGACTTAGTCTAAAAAACACCTTACTATTAAATAATTCTTACTAATAGTGAATAATGTCCACTTGGCTCAGAGGTCTCACTGACAGTGTGAGGTCACAGGACCCTCTGCTCTCATCATCTCCCATCTCGCTGCCTGCTCACACCCCTGCAATCCCTACAGCCCACACTCCTGCAGAGTAGTGGTGCTGTGCCTGGAATTCAGCCTGCACCTCAATTTTCATCTGTTCTTAGCCCATCTCTCAGAATTTTTTACAATTAGCATCAAAATCAATGCAAAAAGTAGAATTAGAAAATGTTTTGCATGTCGTTCCTTCCAGTGCCAAAGTTTCTGATGTAACAGAACATCCCTGAAAATTTCATGTTTTGTCCTCTGTAGGAGCATTAAGGAATTCCCCCAGTAAAACCCAGCTGGCAATTTGGCCGTAATGGAGTCCTGGAGGATTATAGAAGTAGCTGTATTATCCTGTGCAAATACTCAATTGCTACTTGCATGAATTTTTTAATTAAACTGTCATTAAGAATTACAAACAAATCTGAGTGTATTACTGTGATCCTACATGGAAGAGACTGAGGAGATGGGGAGTAAAAGCTGTCTTGTGCTGAAGATAAATTTCTGAAATAAAACATTCAATATCTCACACCACAATAATAAAAAAAAAAAAGAACAGGCAGGAGAATGCTACAGCCCAAAAACGTGCTCTTATTGAAATCTAGGTTATGTTGGTTCAGTTCAAAAATCTATTAAGAAAACAGAGATAGGAGAAACCCATGTGAAACACAAAGTATGGGGAAAAAAAGTCACAAACTGACTGTGATGTCTTAAAAATATATTTATATGGAAGTCTTTCCTCTTTTTCATGTATTTTCTAATATCTGTTTTGCACATATTAAATAATAATTGCACATATTAAATCAATAATTAAATAAAGTCAAAATAAATATTTGAACTAAATACAGGTATGGCTTTAAACCAATCTTAATTGTTAGTTGATATCATGGTAAGATATCATGATAGTTGTTAGTTGATATCACGGTGAACTACTATGACTCTTAATACATATCTTCTCATCTGTGTTTCATTTAAGCTGTAATTTCTTTCCTGTTCCAGTAAAGATTTATTCTGTTTCCATCCTGAATATGCTGTTTCAATGGAAAACACACTGTGCTTACCTTTGTTACAGGCAATGGGTTGATACTTCAATTCTCTTATCAATTTTTCAAATGATCTTTATAAGGCATATCAATTTTTTTAGTTTATTTCTGAGACCACGTTGCCTACATTTTTTTATGGATGTAATTTTACGTCGTTATTTTGAAACTTGGGCTTTTGGAGACAGCTTTCCTTTTTCAGGGTATTTTTATATGATTATAATTCACTTATTTTCCACAGGTCTGACCAACAACATTTTCTTTGAGGTCAATAAAATCCCAGTATCTGTACAAAGGTAGCTTTCTACATGTGAACATAGGCAGCATCCCACCTCTTCATAACAGAAAAATAATCAGTACCTCTGTTAACTTCCTTCCTCAGTTTATTCAAGTGGCATTTCAATTAATTTTGCTTTATTCATTTAACTCTTGCATGTGCAACAGATTTGTCCCCAGTAAAGTTCATGTGGGTGAGTGGCAATGTGGAGGGATGATGTGATGTATGCAGTATTTATTTTAGCATTAAAGGAAAATCCAGTTTTAAAAAATGCAGCTTGTAGAAAGTGTTGTTAATGGCAGAAGACAGAACTATTTTTTGACCTCCTGTGAGTTCCACTGTTGTGTGCCAGTTTCTGGGAATTTCATCTCCTTAGGCTTGAATTTCCTTCTAGTCCCTTGGTTTTGGTGTTCTGGTGGAAAACAGCGGTGCCAGGAGCCTACTCAGCAGGTTGTGCCAGCCTGGGGGGCTGCAGGAAACATCAGGGTTTGGGCTGGACCCTGCATGGACAGCCAGACCTGGCTGTGGGGTTGGGCACCTGGGCAGCTTCCCCCCCTGGCATAGGGTGGGTACAGGGGACACAGGATTTAATCCTAACAAGTGAATGGCAGGAACTCCAATTATTGTGGTGACCTTTTTGAAACCACAAATGTCAACAGGAGAGCCATATTTTGTGGGTGAAGTCAGGGCTATTTCAGAGCTGGAAGAGGCCAGCCACCTGCCTATTTCACATATTCCTGATGTTATAATGCCTTCTGCTTGGGCAAAGGAGCACACCACCATCTGCTACCCTCTTCAAAAGTTACAGCATCTGCTTTGCAGATGTGTTGCCAGTGCATCTGGCAGCAAGGTGAAGCTCACCCAGGCCCCTAAATCAGGAGCAGGTGCTGCCAGAAGCTGTAGTGGGGCCTCAGAGACCTGGCAGGGAGAGCAAAGCTCCAGCACCTCCCTCCTGTGAACACCTATAGTAACCAAAAGCTCTTCCTGACAGAGAAACATATCTTTTCTGATCCATGCTACATGGCAGAACACAGTGAGAAATTATTCTATTTCATATTCTCTAAGTTGCTACAACTTTAAGCCAATTAGAAGCTGTGAATAACATAATTTTCTCCCAAGAGAACTAACTAAATGATCATTTTTAGCCTTTTATTTACAGCATTTCAAGAAAAGTCCTAGCTTTACCTGCATGAGCAGTCACACTAACATTCTCCAGGCAGTTTGCAGGCATAAGGATTGGTACCTGCATATAGGATTGGTATCACACTCAGTGTTTGCAGGACCCCTTCAACAGCAAGGAAGGACACCAAAGGGTGAGGAGACAATTTTTTCATGAGTTCATGTAAATCATGCAGTTCTGGTGCACTTTGCTGCATTTTAAAGCATTTTGTGGAGTCATAGAATCATTAAGGTTGGAAAAGACCTTTAAGTTCATCGAGACCAGCCATCAACCCAGCACCACCACCATGTTCACCATTAAACCATGTCCTCAAGTGTCACATCCACAAGGTTTTCTGAACACTTCCAGGATGGTGACTCCACCGTTTCCCCAGGAAACCTGTTCCAATGCTTTACAACATTCTACATGAAGAAATTTTTCCTAATACCTAATCCAAACCTACCCTGATGCAACTTGAGGTCATTTCTTCTTGTCCTGTCATCTAAATCCTGTGTTCATTTGACAACAGAATAATTAAGATGCACAAGTACCTTTATACAACAATTTTTATTATAAAGGGGTTTTTATTTTTGTTTTTGGAAAACAAAGCATATTCACATGTTTTGTAATAGGAAAAATAGCTGTGGCATGGCATGACCTTTGAATGCTGCGGAACAATAATTATGAGAGGAAAAAACATCCACAATCATTTAATCAGCTGCAGTTTTCTATGTTTCCTTAAATCACACATATGTTTTCACTCCAAATATGAATAAAGATGAGGTGAGTGCTCATTTTATGTGCATCGTTTCAGCCTTTCTTAATGAGCAGACTTATTTCCAGTGCAATTTATGGGGTTTTTTTCTTTTGAAGTTTTTGCAGTAGATAAGAAAATAGAACAAAAAGCATCACTTTCCAAAAATGCTGTGGCTCATTTTAATTCACCAGCTGTATAGCAAATTTGCTGCACATGTTCAGGCAACAGCAACATGTTAATAAATCCCATTAATTCCCTTCCCTTGAGGTCTTTCCTCACTGTTTGACTGATAAAGTTCAAATTTTATTAGTTATGTCAGATCAGGCTTTGGTTTTCCTCTCTCTGGGGAAATGCCATCCTGTTATTTTAAGGTGAATTGTTCAGTTCAATTAAAAAAAACTGCCTTAAGTTCTCATGACTGTTAATGCAGGGCAGCTTTTTTAGTCAAACCATTTCTCACTTTTCCTGACAGTGGGGTTATACTGATTATGAAAAAAATGAAGATAGAAAGTGTGATGGACAAGGATCCTCCGAGGGATTCAGTCCACAACACCTGGAACACCCTGCTTCCCTGAGCCTCAAAAACATGCACCACAGAAAGATGAGCAAACTTTGTCTTTCCTCTTCTCTTCTAACTTGTTTGGATTTTACTATTATCAGTATGATTCCTCTGGGTATACTTAGATATCCAGTCATTACTGTGCAGATGGGTGCAGCTGGGAAGTCCCATTTTGTGATGTTTCTGCCCTGGTTTTGCTTTCCCCTCCTGTCATACATGTGTGCCTACAGGCTTACCCAAAAATCTGAGCCAGAATACGGAGTAGGAGAATAAAAATCCAGCCTTATCTAATCACAGCTTTCTGAAAACCCATTTCTCAAAATAAAGGAGTATAGATTGTTCTCGAAATCCCCAAACTGTGGATTACTAAAAGCTGCTCTGGGACAAGTAAGAGAAATAAGATTGTCATTGTATGTGGCAATGGGCAGATATCAACAGTGAATCAAAGCTGGAAAATTCTGTTCTCTTCGTTTTTCAGACCTGATGAGTTTCAGTCATCAGCTGCACTGATTAGTTGAAATAATTTTGTGTCCAAGGAAACTTCCAGAATTTTTTTCTTTTCAGCCCCACTACTGCTTTACTTCACACTTGTAATACTGAATGTAATAGATTTGTAGTGTTTTTCCATTAGAAAAATTGATGATTAAACAACTGATCTCATAGAGCACCTTGTAATACCTGATGTTAACTTTCCACAATTAAAAAAATAGACTGTTTTCATATTTTTTCACAGCTGAGCTATTTTAAAGGCATTTAGGGTACATTTCTCACCATGGGATAACTTTATAGAGTTTTTAAATTAACTTTATTATTGGCTTTAAAAAAAATATTCACAATTTATATTGACCTTTTTCCCACAGACTGCCATTATTTTCATATGCTCAAAAAATTGCAATAGGTTAGAGGCAGATGGTTTTCTTTTAAAGAAAAATTGCTGCTGTATCTCTGAATTACCTCAAATCTCTGCAAATTGAATAATTTTGTTTTTAAAGATCAATTTTATTGCTAAGATAAGTCTTAATTTTCTGCAGTTCTCTGAAACATCAGCTCTGATTTTTCAAAGCATATATATAATGCTTTCTAACTTCTTGATCTCCAGCAAGTGGAATGATATTAGTATTATATTCATCATGAAAAGTAGCATTATAGTTTATTTATGGGATAACCAAAACAAGAATGACAACCAGTCGAAGAAGAGGAATTTGAAATACAGTGTGGAAACACCACACAGCTCTGTTTCACTGGTGAGTGGTGAGAAATTCCCTCCACTGGGTCATTAGTGGATCATACATGCCTGAATTATTTCAGAAGTTCACTAAATGTTAATTATGTTTTTTAAAAGCACTATCTGCCTTATGAATGTTAAGGATCTTTCAAAGTGATACATGTTCCTGAGGAAATACAATCAAAGCCAGAAATAATAAAAATGCTATCCAAGCCCCATGAATCCTCAAAATTATTCACTTGTCTTCAAAATTATTTCTAAACGTGAAAATCCACTATTAGGAAGATCTTGGCAAAATCACAAGAGATTTGTGCCAGAATTAAACCAAACTGATCGCCTGTCCTGTGCTGACATGCTCCTGTCAATCATCTTTGTCAGTTTTTCCCATGCTTAGACATGCTATCAGGAGTGTCACAAAACTCGCACAAAACAGCCTATATTTTTCCAGTTGATGCAAGAAAAACAACCATAGAATCATTAAGGTTCAAAAAGACTTCTAGGATCTTCAAGTCCAGCCTAACATTGGGAGGTTCACAAATAAACCAAGTTCCCTTAGCAGGTATGAATTAACCTTCAGCCAAGGTTAATTTAGGTAGTCAGGGTAAGCTTTACTCATAGAGCCTGTCCAGCCCACCATTCCAGTGGTGACCACCAGTCATGGGGGCTGGGAAAGTTCAGGACAGAACTTTTGTCCACAAATAAGTGCTGCAAGGGGCAGGAGCTACAACTTCTGTGTTTTCCACAGCACTTACTGTGTCTGGCATTCTCTCAGAAGAGGGACTGTGCAAAGAGGCACCACATAGCTGAGTACCAGAAGCATGCTCATGTCCTGAATCCTCTGTTCTTGTGATCTATCCCACTCCAACTGGCCACAATTGATGGAAAAACATTAGCTTTCATCCCTATTCTGAGTGCTGTTATAAGTATTTATTAATCTCTTAGATTGATATTTTATGTCAGATTTCACATGGGGTTTGCCCCACTTAAAAGGAGACTTACAAAGAATTAGTAAATGGGAGTGGAAAGGTAGGACACCATGCCAGGGCTTGTAGAGCTCGGATTGTGGTATGTCTGAGAGCAGAAAAATCCCATTCTGGCATGACCAAGGAAAATGTAAACAGCAAAAGTACAGGAAAAAATCTTGCCTAATTACATATTTACACAATAGAGAGAAATGGCGCTGGAGCTGTTCCAGGGTTTTGATTACATAATACATGTTTAACAAAACTGCCTAATTATAACTGCACATATTTACTCAAGAGATGTAAAAGGCTTCAAAGAAGATCTTTCATCCTCCAGGAAAGATTTTTTAAAAAATTAGTCATTTACTATTGCTTCAAAATCTGTTGCCTTTCAGTTTATAAATATATGAACTGAATATTATTTAATATTATATAATAATGCTCTTTGAGTCTCTTTATTATTGGTTTCAGCCAATAATAACTTGGAACTGAAGTTTGAGTG
Source organism: Pycnonotus jocosus (assembly GCA_013400435.1). Lineage (NCBI taxonomy): Eukaryota > Metazoa > Chordata > Aves > Passeriformes > Pycnonotidae > Pycnonotus > Pycnonotus jocosus. The sequence continues at coordinate 162,768 of VWYP01007349.1, read as the reverse complement.
GGATATTCCTTCAAGAACAGACAAAAATAGACCAAGGGCTTAAAAATTTTCCTTTCTCACAGCATAAGTGCAGGATGCAGCCTTATGTCCTGAAGAATCAAAATGCCTTCATGTATTAACAGGGATGCGATGGCTTCTTGGATGAGAGAGGTTGTTGTAATGGGAGGTCACCAAAGTAAAAACAAAATCCAAACATAAGCTGTTAACACTGGAGCAGCAGAGATAAATAGGAAAAGGCCATTTTGCTGAAAAACAAAATAACCTGTGATTTTTAAGCTTTCCTTCTGAGTATTGGCAAAAAGGCAAAATCCTCAAATGGACAGATTTTCAAAAATATGTTATTTTGGAAATATGAAAACAACCTTAAAGGACAGGTTTCTGGCATATTTTTCTTTTTTTCTTGTAGCTAAATATAATCTTTCTCTCTGTCCATCCAATGGGCTTCCTGCTTCTTACCCCACACTCCGGGCATGGTGCATGGGGCCAGCAGCCCCTCCCTGCATCCCATATTTCAACTTCTATTCTACCCTTTCCCTGCCTGTGTCACAGCACAAAAGCAACCCAGCATCCTCCCACCCTTTCTCCTGGACAGTCACAGTGCCTTGGAATGTCACCGCCATTGCTCTTTCACCTGTCCCTTCTCCTTCCTCAGTGACACCTCCTGGGCTCAGCCACCAGGACAGAGAAGCCAGTGTGTTCTCCTTGGTGCTGCTGTGCTGGGAAAGCTGCACCCCAGCTTTGAGGTCAGACCTCCAGTCCAGGAGGAAAGTGGGGTATCAGGTAAGACAGAAGTGTCACCACCACCTAGGGAATCAGGAAGGTTCAGGAAGAGCCAGGCATCCTGCCCTTTGGCCTCATTCCTACAGGAACCAACAGATCTCCACAGATTGTCTCATTTCCTTGGAGCCAAGATTTTCTGATGTAAGAACAGCTCTATCAGTGATTCCACTTTTTTCAACCATCTCTAGTCCTGAGATAAATTAATGAGGTTTTGTACAAGCATCACATCCTCATCACATCAAGTATGGACACAAAGCTGCACCACTGACCCATCCAATGGAAAGAAAAATATCTCATCACATCAGAGCTTTAGAAGAAACTCAGGGAACAAGTGACTCTACTGCCTGTACCTTCTGTCATGATGAACTCCCAGCCATACAGCAGCTTCATTTTGTTAGTACTAAAGCACTTTTTAGTCAACAGACTTCCACACAATTGGCAGGGCTACACATTACATCAAAATTTTTCTTCTCCTAGAGCGTGTACAATAAAGTAGTGTCTTCACAGTAAGGAATGATAACAGTGGAACACAGGCTTGAGATGATGGGTCTGCATGTTCTCACCAGAGACCAGAGATAAATTATACCCAAGACAGAAGTAAACTCCCTTTTGGAGAAGACATTAGCAAATCCATTTCTTGTTTTAATAGATGCACCTCCCTCCCACTTTTTTGCACTCTCTTTAAAAATGTTAAATACCCAAATACATTATCAGACAGAGAAGAATATTACTTGAATTCTGATTTTTAATCTGTGACAAATACATTATGTATAATAGCTTCCTCTTAATATTTCATAATCATCTTCATTTAATAATTGATCTGAGTCTAATTTGTAATGCTCATTACTCATGTGAATTGAGAATGTTTTTCATCTCGCTCTATAGATCCAGCACGGGCAAAGACGGGCGCTGTGACTGCTGCTCTCGCTGTGTTAATGAGGAGCCAGAGCCTGGAGAGAAGCACAGGTGCAGGGCCAGAAGCACGTCCCTTCCCTGGGAATGCTCAAGGACAGGAATTGCTCCTCCTGAGCGTGCTCTGACGTATGCTGAGTGCATGTCAGCAGAGTGAAGGGCATGTCTCGTGCTACCTGTTCAATTGTGCTGTCACTGCCAGCTCAAGCATGTCTTTCCCAGTGTTGACATGCATGACAAATTGCAGAAAAAGCTCTGACTGCTAATACTTTCTTCCTTCATCCCAGCTTTCTGTGCTGGTAAAATGCAGTTAAGCCTTATGAAAGGGCTGTGCTCATAAATTCTTGTTAGATATGTAATATTTTCTATGTGCACTGAGATAATCTGTCATGGAATAACTCTGCTCATATTTCGGAATCCTGCATGTTCAATCTATTGTGACAATTACCACTTAAAAAATCGAAGCTTTTTTTTTTTCTTACGCTGTAATATTATGACATGCCAACAAACTATTAGTACCTGTGAGGATCTGTTGCCTGAACTATTGTTGAATGTAGGCAATTTTTCTTGCTGCAAAATGTTTTTGTAGCACAAAATATACCACAGTGTTTGGACCATCAGAGCAGTGTTTGGACACAGCAGGTGAATTATCCACAGTTAACAGATAGGCTAACCCAAGGAAACCAGCAATTAGTCATGTAAAAAGCAAAAATTGGTGGAGGCATTTTAATTTATAGAAACTATGAAGCAAAAAATGTGGGAAACTTGTTTCAACAGCTGTGAAGTCATGCTCTTACAGGAGAACTGTGGACCTTTTCAAGCCTCAGGTTGTTTCAACAGATGTCTTGCACTCCACATTACTCAAGCAGTAAGGGGTCACAATAGCATGACAGAAAGCCCAGTGTGAGATGATGTGGCGGAGTCCCTGCTGCAGCAGGCAGGCAGACAGGGGCTGCTAAACACAGCTTGCTGCACCTATGCCTGGGACTGGATGGGATTTCCTCACTTTCCCACATCTCCAAAATGCCTCAGACCTCACCTAGAGATACTTAAGGTGAAGCCTTTCCATGAAAACAATGAGGTTTACTTCAACAAATGATATGTGAATCTATGCAAACTTCTTTTTAATTATATTCTTTTTGGTATAAGTTACAGGGATTTTTTTTTTCCCAAATAGAGTGTTTTAAATTTATTTCCTTTTCTGCTACAGGTTCTTTGGATTAGGAATTATTTCTTCACATGGGAAGGTAAGAGACCTCAAGCACTGAGTTCCAGAATTTTGAGGGAGGCTAGCTGTATTATCAATTCAATCACTTTCAAGTATAGAAACCTGTCTGTCCTATAATACATAAAACAAGTACTTTGGTACTCTCCATCCCTCTTTCCAGGGAAAGACTCTGTTGATAAATGAAGAGGAAAGAAACAGAAAAACTCTGGTCTACCTTACTCCTCCTCCTCCTCTTCCGTGTCAGGACCAAAGCCCTTCTGAGCAAACTTTCGGGATTACCCACACATTTGGCATATGTACAGTAATATGCATGATTTTTTCCAGCACCAAAAATTGGCAATCAGGACCAAGAGTGCTTGACCCAAGCAGTCTTGGCAGTACTTGCATCTTTTAAGAGCCTGAGCTTTGTTTCCCTCACAGGGTTTTCATTTTTCTGTGCTGATCACCTGCCTTAACTTTATCCTAATAACTCTGTATGGCAATGGTGTTTCTCGCATATAAAACACACAAAAAAATCTTGCTGTATTTTAGATTTTCTGACACTGTAATCAGGACTGGCCTCAGCTGAGCATGTGACTGGCTCATGACTTTGTCATTCTCTCTGACCTGGGCACTTGCATTAGGTCTCCCAAATGGCTAAGATAGATCTGAAAATGGGGTTAGGTATTCCCTGGAATTTAAATGTCAGAGAGGATAGGGTTGTTTCACAGGGTTTTCAAATGCCCTACCTCTAAAAGCCTTACACTGATTAGTCTCTTTTTCTTAAGCATGTTCTCAACCCAGGTTATTCGGGTTGCTAATGTAAAAGTTAGAGAGTGGAAAACCTCCAGTGCTGAATATGCATAGACGAATCCCACTGTTTCTGCGTGCAGTGCAGAGCATTTCCAGATGGCTTTGATGCATTTTAAATGTTTATTATGTTTTCTAAAATTATTTGATTGAGTTGAACAAATTATAACTGAGTGTCTGAAAGGAGAGAAAAAACAAACAGATACACAACTATAATGTTTCAAAAAGCTAAGTAATTGTTTGTAATTGCTATTCAGAGATTTTTTTTTTTTTTCACCTATGGTAAAATATTTTTGTTGTGTGCTCTCCAACAAGTACTTTGGAAAGCAGCTTCCAGAACAAGGTGTTCCTACACACTTGTTGAACTCTTGGCAGAAAGAGAATAGGGGTGAGGAAGTCCTTAAAATAGAGCAGGCAAACAAGGTTCACCAGCCTGCCAAGAGGAATGCATTCAAACTGCTTTGCTAAATCTAATCATTTCCCAGTAAGATTGTCCTTATTTATTTTTGTATTTATTTTGGTGTATAGTAAAAGATTTCCAAAGCACCAAAGTGTTCTGTTCAGAACATTAACTGTTCAAGTTGGCTAATGTGGTTCCTTCTTGACCTCAGAGAGAGCCCCATAAAGCAGAAGGTTCCAGGTTTTTATCATTCCTGCATACAGTGCTGTGCCTTCATATTGCAGTTGCTCCATTAAAGGCAAACTTGCAGGAGATGAGGTGAATATTGGATTAAATTACTTGGGAGCTTGACCTTCATTGCAACTCACTATGAGTTATGCTCATGATGCTTACCACCCAAGCTAGTCAGACTTCTCTCTAACGCCGGTCAATTCTGGTAAAAGTCACAAAAGTCTTTGCTGGATCTGAAGTCTTGCATCATCTACAAATCTGTGCTTAAGTATCTAAGTCACCCAGGAAAAAAACTATATTTTAGTCCTTCTACTCCTAATCTCCAAGTGTTGTGATAGCCTGTGAAGCCACTGAAAATCCACTGAAAGAAAAGTAGACAAAACAATTTAAAATTTAACAGGAAGTAAAAATCAGTTTGCTTCCAGCTCACAAAAAAAATATTCACATAATAATCAAGATTAAATTAAAATTTTCCTTGCACATTCATAACTGCTTAAACTGATGTTTGAAGTTATTTTCCACTTTTCACCTCTTGAATATTATTTTTTTCCCCTGTGTAGGTGAAGTGGGGAAAACCACCTGAAACTTCAAGCATAGTTTGAAATGGCATTTATAACTTTTCCCATATGACTTCCAGGATCTTAGTATATGGTAGGTTTCTCAAGGATCCCATCAGTACACCTCACATTCATGATTATATACTGGAAAAAGTGGTTTTGTAGCATACCTGAGGATACCTCTCCCATGACTTCTGAATTTAAAGACAGGCTAGGCAATGTCTTTGATTCACAGCTTGAGCATTTTCAGAAACCAGTGTTGGATTTTCCTCAATGATGAAAAAACCTATCATTAGATTCAAAGCCCTAGGAAAAAAAATCCTTTGAAAAGTATCAGAGTGAAGTACAGATGAATATAGACAGGGTAAGAGTGCTGAGGCAACAAATAAGGGATGTAGTCTGGAATAATAGGCTGTGTCAGAAGATCCCTTTGGAAAGCTCACAGTCAGCACTGCTAGAGAAGTCTTCAGAAATTTACCAGACAGCATTTCACATAGCCAGGAAGAAAAGACAGGTATAGCAGCTGAATTAAATCGGGTCCGTCTGAGCTGTGCTGTGCACTCAAGACCTGCCAATCTCAGCCTCTGTGTTTAGGTGAAGTTACAAATTGTTTTTTCTTAACTTCACCTGCACACATGAATATTTTCATAAGTTCCCACACTAAGAAAATATTTGTTTATATTTCTCCCTGTAGCAAATATTCTCTGCTGCTAATTCTCTTATAAGCGGAAAATACTGTATTATTTTGATTCCACAAGCTGCACTTTCCTTTCTGCTATATAGCTCTCTGGACTGTGCACAGACAGGAGCAGAAGTTGAAGCATTTTTGTTCCCCCCTATGAGAACAGCAGGTTACAGTTAGCAGCTCTTTATGACTGCACTGCCAGAGCCTAATTTTGGCAAATCCTTGGTCACCCTGGGTACATCCACTGCAATGAAAAAAAACCCACCAACCAACCAATCAACCAACCACAAAACAACCAGAAGGTGAAAGAAAATGAGGGTGGAAAAGACAATTAAAGGTACATTTCTTTTAACAGAATGAAAAGCTAAATTTCATCTTTCTCCAGAATTTCCAATTAAACAAATGCCAGTGGAAGGATCAGTGGAGGAACAGTTTTCCCACTTGTTCTTTTCTCATATAGGGATTTAGACCCAGCAAGTTCAAGAAGAACTGAAATATATTTAAAGGTGTACTATAAAGGTCTTCCATTTTGAATCTTTATTTAAACCAAAGCAAAACAGAGCAAACAGAGTACTTAACATTTCCCAAGTATCAGTTATTTCATACACCTCCCACTGTACAAGGATTTCCTTCCACTATTTTTTTTTCTGTCTCTTAATAGGTTGCAATTTAGCAAAGTCTTTCAAAAGTGAAAATTCTCCTGTATGCTTAAATGCTGTATTTCCCCAGTATTTTGGAGAATAAGTCAATGTCTGAAGAAAAGAGCTCTGCTTGAGCCCATGCTCAAAATTAAGTCCGCTGTAATGTTTTACTGAATTAAGATGTGCATTTGACCCATATCTCGATCCTAAAGCCACTGGGAAGCAAGCATTGACATTACTTGAGTTTTTTCAAATCTCTTAGATCAGAATCCTGACTTAATGTCTCTGACAGCATTTGTCTTTTTATCTTGTTACAGTTTCTTTAATGTTTCCTATGTAATGAAATCAAAAGATCATGCTTTATTCTACATACTGACTCACCAGAGCTATGAAAGCTACCCTATTTCCTCTGAGGTTCTACATGGAATCCAGAATATCTGTCTTGTGTTTTGGTTATTTTTATCACCTCCAGATGTTCCCTGGTGGTTTCAGGAAACGAACCTTCAGATTTTTGATGGTATTTTTTTTCTCCTTGGTATTTTAGGTAAAATGTATGTCATGTCCCTGCATTGTACTATTTTGACCTTTTTCAGTTTCCTTGCAGTTTAACTGCCTTCTGTCTATTTGCTGATACACTTATTTTGATGTAGCTGTCGAATTTGACCTATGACAAATGTAACAGCTCTTTTAAAATAATCACAAGATCTCAAACACGAAGGGTCATAGTACTGCTCAATGCATTAACCTCAGCTCTCTGTGTGACAGAGTTTCTAATCTATTATGTGATACTGGATGCTTTGATTCCAGCATAAATCAATAATGTAGCACTATAGCACATGCATTATGGAGTTTCACATGTAAGGAAATACCCAATAGTTTTTTTCTTTCTTTTTTTTTTTTTTTAATCTATATGACAATAGGTTATACTTAATTTTCACGCAATAAAAGCATATTTTTTTACTATTTCAAAATGATAGTCCTATTATAAATATTCATACAGGGCTCATTTCAGACTGTACCAAATCCATTACACTAGATGACCAAACAGGATTGCTATTAGTATCATGTTTGTGTTTTTTTGTGCACTCAGATCTTTATGAGGTGAACCTTGTATGTGACCATGCAGAGTATAACATAAAAGTATATGTTCACATTTCTTCAAGCCAGCTCAACAACCAAAAGTAGGTACATTAGTGGAGTTCCTGAGCGTGGATAGCTCAGCTGGAGCAGAACATCAGAAGATCAGAAGTTTCTGGCACACAAGTGGTCTGAGAGGAATAAGTTCAGCTATCTCTGCATGACAATGTGCAGTGCTAAGTGCTAAGTGCCTGTACCTACTGCAATCAGTACCTCCCTGGATCCCCATCCTCTGCAACCAGTCAGGTGTGTATGGCCAGTAGTCTCCAAATAAAGATTCATGCCCTTTGAAAATAAAGGGGAAGAAGACTAGGAAGAGGGCAGGTTTAAGAAACTGTCCAGACTTCAGTACTTTCTTCTGACAAAATTCAAACACTTCCCTTTGGACTAGAAGAGCTTCGTCATAGTGTCACTCTTCAGAAATTCTTATTTTTGCTAAAATGAAAATGATCAAGCAATAAAAAAAAGTTTTTTGAGACGCCTTATCTACATGTCCAAAGGACAAGCATAGACAAGCACAGACAAGCACAGCAATTGGCAGTTTAGGCCAATTATCAGAAAAGCTGACTGAATCTCAGTGTTAGCAGGAGGCAGGACCCTCTTCTCCTTAAGTACCTGGATCAGCTTCCATGCTCTACCATGCCTTTCCTGGTTTTCAGGAGCTGACCAGTGCATTAATCCCACGAGATGAGTTTTCTATGCCATTTCCACAGTAGCATGATCACAACCCTGATTCCCATCATTACTGTCCTCTTCTTACTCCTGGGTGTCCTTCTGCATTCAAGTCTGAATGAAAAAATCAGGTATTTTTTCATTTAGACTGCAATAATTTCTCTTTAGGGCTCTCATAGGGCTCTGCCTCCTCCTTCTACTCTCCAGCCCTAAAAATTCTTTGCAAAGTACTGAGGTAAATAACGAGCTAATGCAATGTTGCGGCTGCAAAGTATTTACTGTTTTTGTTAGTCCTAAAGAAAGTGCTGACAGATCATTACGTGCAATTCTCTGTGCCATACAATCAAATTTGTGTCTGATAAATCAGTTGATTTCATTATAATCATACTTGGAGAAAGACTGGACCATGATGGTCATTGTGTAGTCATTTGAGACTTGTTTACTTGATGAAGAGTTCTCCTTATTGAAAGCTGGAATATAAAATGATATGACTTTATTTGTACGATTCTTCATTAAGTGAGCAGTGTCCTTAGGAGGGACACTTTTATTTTGCTCTCCTCTGTCATGTACATCAGCAAATCCTTATTCAACAGTTCTTAAACAACATGGAAGGATTTGTATTTCAGATTCTAAAGCTCATAATCTTTTTCTAATTCCAAACTTCCACAAATAGGTTCCCAGCAATAAAATGAGCAGAACCAAGAGAAAGGAGTGAAAAGATCTACCTCCTCCTGCTGTCAAGGATATCCGAAGTCCTGAGGCATTATCTTTAGCTTCTCACACGTATCACAGCCCCTAGGGATGGAGTTGAAAGGGTGATTTGGAGGTTAGAAGAACACTAATGAGTTTGAGTCTCTGAGCTCTGCCTGTCTGAGTCCATTGACTTCTCTGCACCCTTGCTCATTACCATCATAGCAGTTCTACCTTCCACAGTGTCTGCCACTCTTCACATGAACTGATAACCTACACAATGATTGCTCAGAAGAGAGTAATTGTGAAAACTCAGCATTTTGTCGGTGTAAGATAGAAGTCAGACACAGCAATGTCTGAAGTGCAGTAAGACTTTTTACAGCATCTGTATTGTTTCGAGTCCATGAAACACAGGGGTGCAAGGGAGGACAGGACAGAACCTACTGTGCTCTCTGCTCAGCTTGTAGGGGAAAGCAATCTCTGCAGTGGGGAGAGAGGGGACAGAAAACCACACCACCAATTCCACTGACAAAAGAGAAAAGGAGATCATAGTGAAATATGGAAAATTTGAACAATTTTCCTTATCTGCTCTAAAATTTATGCAATTCTAGCAAAGTCTGTCTCAATTTCCCCAACAAAAGCTAAGAAAATTAATAAATAATGTCTTTAATACACTGTTAATAGACAGTGTCTTTAAGAAACACGATGGTTATCATCTCTCTCCACACCTCCCAGGAATCTGGTTTGGAGCCAGCAATATCTGACTGTTTCCCAGTTAACAACTTGAAATTGCAGTAAGAGATGGTAAAACAGCATTCACTACAAGAATTGCAGAGCATTCTTTAGTCTGCTTCACACTGTTGAGCCAGCTGAAGAAATTCTTTGGAATCTGGTGAAGCGGCTGTCTCCTAACCTGCCAATGAAGACATGACACTGCATTTCCTTTGCCATTAGGGGCTGGTATGTGAATTGAGGTAAAGATAATGCAAGACAGCATTATATTAAGAAATTAGTCTTGGAAATGTGCAGTGATGAAGATCTGAGCCTGCATGAGTCTGTAAAGTCAGACAGAGAATAGTTCCTCTCAGCATGGTGGCAGGGCTTGGCACATGAGAAATGCCACGCTCTATTGGCAGATTTTTCAAGGATCACAGACATGTCTCCTGCTGTGCAATTTAGCTCTGTGTCCAGCCTCAAGGAAAGATTTGTAATCTAGGAATCATTCCTGGGATAGGATGAGAGGCTTTCAGGTGGCAGGTGCCCAAGGCTATCTAATGTGGAACTACCTCACAATTTTCTACTTATAACTTTTATTTTATACACCAACAATAAAAGAAAGATATGAGGGAGAAATCTCCTTAAGAAAGGACTTGGCTGATTCATGGTCCCATTCAGTCTCAAATATGGAAATAAAGTTTTAATAGGAAGATGATTTGAGCAGAAGGAAAAGCTGAATTGTATTTCTTCAGTTACCTTGAGAACAATTCACCTGGACTAGACTAACGAAGCTAAAAACTAGTAAAATCATGTCCCTGGTTATCTGTTCTTCTTCTGTGCCAAAGCAATGAATACTCTCTCATCAACCAGCTGTCTCTCGGATACATATGTTCTGTTTTCAAGCAATTACAGAGAGCTTTAGATACAATTTAGTGTTATAAAATTTTTATTGGATGTGTAAATTGAAAGGCTGTTCTCTGTTGAACTATAAAAATAAGGGTAAGCATAAAAGGAAAAAAAAATTGAATAAATGAGACATATATACATTGGGTATTGGAAAGGCAAATTTATGCTAAGCAGAATAATAAGGACTGGAATTGAACCAAAGGGCAGAAATAAATAATTATTAGTCAGGCTAGAGGTAAATTGCCTGGTTTCCAAAGAAGGCACTTGAGCTCAGCAGCAGAAAACAGAAAATGTACCCCAAACACATTTGTGTATTATTTTTCAATTATAAAACAAAAGTTATCTTCGGCAGTTGCCAGTATGTTCTGTGAACAAAGAGTAGTACTAAAGAAGAGTTTAGAATATGACAAACTTTATGTGAGAAGAAGGAAACCTGACATTTTGGCTTCACTGAGGAAATATGATGCATGAGACAAGATGTAGTCTGACTAGGAACAAGAGAACCTGAATAATACAGTAACTAGAACCACTAGGAAATATTTCCTGACCAAAATATTTCAGAGTTTTGACTAACATAAATCACTAAAATTTTAAAGGTTTCCACAGAAATTAAAAAACATGTTCTGACCTGTAGAATGTCAAAAGATTAAAGGGAATTCTTTCTCCTATGTTTCTGAACTCATGCAGTACTAAAATATGTTTTTTCTTCATATATTGTGATATTCAGTATACATTCACTAGAGTTGCAGGAAAGATTTCAGACATCCTTCCTTCACGCTCCATATTTCAGAAACTGCTCCTTAAAAACTCCCACCATAACCATAAATGAAGTTCAAATGGTTATGCAGCAAAACTTGTCTATCATATAACATTAGATATGTCTTGTGTTTCTAACAATAATAATGAGTCTTTAGGTTCTCCTCAGACACAGAACAAAGATAAATCTTACAGAATAGCAAGTTTCATGCCCTTAGACAGGAGGATACTGTATGGGCAAAAAGAATCAATGGTTTACCTAAGTTATTTCAAAGCTGAATCTAAGTCAGTAAAAACCACTAAAAGCAGATCTCACTTGCAGGAAGCTTTTAAGGATAGAAGTTGGAGTTTGTAAAATACATGCAGGAACAAATATGTGACAATGATTTATTTAAAATCTCCCTTAAGCACCTTTCCCTTTGCTGTGACATTAGTTAATCTCATGAAGATTCAGTTGTTAATTTTGACTTATTTCTCAAAAAACATCTACATCTTTGAGAACTTCATTCAGTCACTGCAAGGGTCACAAATTCAATCAAAGATATGATTTATTTCTTGGCTCTGATACACTCTTTGTTTAACTCAATAGAAAGCTTCTCAGGCCTCTTGAACTCAGTGAACCATGGCCTGTAGAACTTCAAGGTGCCCCTAAGACAATGCAGATTGCAATGAAAGCCAGTGAAGCAACCAAAATTTATCAAATAAACCACACAATTTAAGATTAGCTGGTAAAAATCTGATATAAGTTTCCTTGTACTCTACTATGTGACATCTCTACCCTTTTAACAAGAATTAGCAGGTAAAAATCCAATATTTTCAAGTTTCTGCATACTAACAAATTAAAATTCAGGTGCAGTTAATGTTGGAAATGTATATTCAGAAAAAAAACAATAGAGAGTTGCATGGACTTTTAGGATATTTGTTAAACCGAAGTTTGTCTGTTTTGTTTTGTTTTGTTTTGCTTTTAACTGTTATAACTATGTTTCTCAAGTCCTTAAATTATCAGTTTTCAGACCCCATATACACTCCAGCCTTCCTCACACAGCTCCCACTCTAAGGCATCATCATCAGTCCAGAATCCTGTAGTTTTCTTCAACATCAGGAAAGCAAAGTTAAAAAGGAAATCAGTTATTAACACAGCTTACAGCCATAAAGTTTTGGCCATTTGCTGTCCAAAATGCACAGCATAATCTACAGAAACTGTCAGTCATACAGCAAGTATTAACCACCTCTACATCCCTCTTCCCATTCCATGCCTTTACAGAGAAAACATGCAATTTGTTGTGAGAAAAACCTGTGTCCAGCATCCATCCTGGCATTGACTAAAATGGCTCAAACCTCTGTGATGCCTTGATACATGATTCAGATCCTGTGTTGTAAGGAGGCTGATAGAGGGTGGAAATAAGCATCAAAACTTAGGTCAATTTTGGAAGCTTAAGCCTGAATTTCCTGACTTGAGTTGCTTTGAAGATAATTATTAGCCTCTTGTAGTTATTATAAATATTTTCATAATATTCACATTTCCTGATTCCACCCTGAAAGAAAGCAGGAAATGCCAACAATTGGGAGAACTGGCATTTGCTAATGGAGCAAATGGCTCGCCTTTGTGTCCAGTACACGTGAGCTGGATAAGTGAACTTTTACATGCTGATCCAAAGCAAATGCAAACCCTGAATTTTCTGAAATTTCCTCTATTGGAATTTCTTCTCACATATTTCAGCTGTAAACTTGCTTACAAACTCAAAAAGGCTCTTTTGAAGTGATAGCCCAGCAGTGAAAGTAAAAAGCTTACAGCTTATGATATTAGCATGTAGGGTGAGAGGGTAAAAAGAACAGAAGGGTTGTGCACCAGCCTGGAGCCACAGAGAGTAAAAGGGAATGTGTGCTTGCCAGAAACAAGATTTTTGTAATGTGAACACATGATATGCAATACATACTTCAAGAAAATCCCAGGTTTTCAATGAAACTTCCCTCAGTTCAAAAAGAGCCCTCAGGTTTAACAATCTGTCAGAGCTAATATTATATATGTGACCTTAAATATTCATTGAGTTTGTAGAGATTTCATCTCCTTTTGCATTTATCAAAAATTATTCATAATATGGCAGTTTCTGTCATAATTCAGGCACTTTAGGCCAAAAAATGTAGAAAGAAAACTAAAGCCCAAAAGAGAAAATGACAGCTACAGTGATGGAATGGGGATAAGTGATAGTTTTAAAGAAACTCACTGTACATCTATAATTTTCCCTTTTAACACCTTATCTTTAAGCTATACTTCATTTAAGATGTTGACACAGCTTGATATGAAGTGCATAATTTATTGAATCCTGACTTTCTTGTGATTTATTTTGTTGTTTTGCAAGTCAAGTACAATCTTGCAACTCTCTCTTACTTGTAAAATACTAAAAAAACCCTTTGTGTTTACTGGAGCAGTGATCAAAACATGAATATTATATGCCACATCTACTTTAAAGCACAAATATGAGTGCCAAATTTGCCTAAAATCAAATCACTCATCCAGAATGCACAGCATCAAAGAGTTTTGATTCGATTTGACAAGGTAGCACAAGGCACTTCATAGGACATTCAACACACCAATACGAATTTGCTTTGCCTGTTGCCTGTTGCATCACCCTCTACTTCCTGATCTAAGTAGTTTTATGTGGTGATAGAGTTGATAAAAAGGAGATTAGAGAGATCCAGATGGAAATCTGTAGTTTGAAACTTGGCTGTTTAATTATTATTTGTTATCTGTATTACATCAAGATGGAGAAAGATACATATTCCTTATTTTCAGAAGGCGGTCCCCTATAACTCTCTTCAAAACCAATGACTAGAAATGTTTTTATAAGTAAAATGATGAAGAAATAAATAATAAGGATGAACCATGTGACAAAGAAAATTTAGCGATAAACCATACAAAATAGGTTCAGAAACTGTTTATAATATTGAGTATATAATTCATACCAAAGATCTAGGCACATAAAATTACTTTTCTAGACTTATTATTACCAATTACAGGCTTTATAATTGCAACCTGTCGTCCTTTCATTTGAAGATACTTTTTTGCCCACAGGTGTATCCATGGTAAAATAAGCCTCAATAAGGCTCTCCTTTTATGCAGAGGTAATATGGAGAACAGGCAAAACCTTTTCTAGAAAACAGCATTATTATTATTATTATTAGGGAATATTTCCTATACCTTGAAATATATCTTCATATTTCTCTCTGTTCATCTCTCTCTCTTCCAGATGCCCATGGGGATCAACAAAGATCCCTGCACATCCCATCTTGTCTCAGTTGAAGGACCTATGTCTTACACTTCTCTCATCTAACAGTATTAAATGTCTACTCCTCATGCAGCTCTTGAGAGCTATTTGGTACTTTGGGATTGTGTCCTTTTTGACAGCATCACGAGGAGTTTGCCCTTAGGGAAAGAAAATAGGAATTAGATAATTAGTTTGAAGAAAATATTAGTTACCAGATAGCCAATTGGAAAGATACTTAGGAAAAGGTTTATGATACAATTTAAAAAAAAAATTAAAATTTAAATACTTTTTTAAAAAACCCAGCTGTGTTATAGTCATTCAATACTAATTCACACAGAAATAAGTTTGTCCCTTTTTTTCCCCCCCCTCAAAGGGAAAGGGTCCTCTGTACCAGTTCCCAGATCTCTCCCATCAAAGGCCACCCTCTGCATCCTGGCACTCCCCAGCCCAGAGCAGGACTGCACCCTCTTGTCCCCATGTCACTGCCCCAGGCAGAGCCCTTCTCCTCTTCCATCTTCAACACACACTGGCAACAAGAAATAAAAGGTTAGAGTCTTCAGAATATTTTTCCCCCAAAATCAACAACTACAGTGGGATTAAAAAATAAGCACTTCTGATTAATCAAACTGATAGTTTTGTTTCCTCATTAGAACCGTTTTTCTGCCAGCAGAGTCCAACAGAGATAGAGAGACAGACATGAATATAATTAAATGCAGGGAAAATTAAACTATAGAAAACAAGAAGAAAAAATGCACAAAATAAAAACCCCTTTGTATTATCTGTCAGTTTTTGCCATTTTGAAACATCACTGGAATTCAAGTGTATATGCTTTATAAGATAAAAATGAATGTTTAATAAAAAGGCAAATTGCTCTTCTGTATTTTGAAAGGTAATTATTCCGTGTCTGTATGTGATTTTGTGAAGTATGAAACAACAAAATATTCAGACTCTTCTTATTTAAGCATGAAAAAGAGAAGAAAAAGGGTTAGCTGCTGTCTTCCTAGTAAAGGTGTCTGGTCTAGTTCAGACTCAGTAATCAATGTGACATTATAACTGGGGACATGACAAGAAGCAGCTTGGACCATAAAGAGAAGCTCTCTAGTTTTTCCAAACAAATCAGTCTTGTTTGGATGTGTGCACAGTCTGCTGCTCTTTAAATCTTCAGAGCACTGAAAACATGGCATTTACCTCCCAAAATCCAGGCAAGTTTGTCCTGAGAAATAGAAGTACTCCTACCTAGACAAGATTGTGCTGTCTGTGGCTGAGTCTCTTTGTTCAGGCTGAGCAATTCTTGGGTATCCTCGAAGGCTTCACAGAGACACTGACTGCACTTGGCGTGACTGCATTAAGTTGACACAATCATTTGTCCACTTTCCACAGTCTAAAAGAAAAGAAACCACAATAGGTGTTGGGATTAAATAACTCAACTTTGCTGGTCTGTTTACACCAGACAAATAGAGTACCTGGAGTACCCTGAATCAGCACATTTCTACTTTAAGAATAAGGAATTCAAAGTGCTTCCAGTGCCATCTTGGCAAGTGTTTCTCCCACTAGGTACTTGAAGTGACAAACCAGACTGAGATTCAAAACAAGGTCTGGGCTTCAATCCAGCTGTCTGTAGCATCCTTCAAAAGCCAACAGAGTTGCACAGCTCACCCTCTTCCCAGTTCTCCCTCCAACAAAAAAGAAAAGAATGACAACATCCAGGTCCTTACCTCTGAGAAGCAATAATCCATGCAAATCAGCCAGATTGGGCAAGATGACATTGTGGGAAAGAGAACAAAGGAAGAAAGAACAGTCAGTCATTCATTTCAGTGCATATCAAGGGTTACTGATACATATAGTGTCAGAAACTAAAACATCCCCAGTTTGAATTGAGCAACATCCCAGCCCAGCACCACATCCATTTCAAGAACTCTTTCCTTATAACACATGATTATATGAAGCATAGTTTTATTTATATCTAATTTCAGGATCTCAGAAGTTCCTGAATGTCCAAACAACCGTAAGTATCTTTCCTCACAAAACCTTTTGTTGTTAAGGTACATTGTGTCAGTCAGCCAGAACTGTGCTTGTCAAAGCACTGTGATTACTTTGAAATTTCATCTCTGATACTAAACAATAGGCATTTTCATAGATACAGCAAGGATTCCAAATACTTTGCTATTCTAAATTTTTTTGGAAAAGGAAATAATGTTAGAAACAAAACTCAAAACTTTTGTTTTCTGTAGGAGGAAATGAACACCCCACCAACATCATGTTCTACTCTAATTCATTCATCAAAATATAATTAATTAAATCTTTATCATTCCTCAGAATGGAGAAAGCAATCTCTAACAATGGTCTACTGAGTTGTGGCCATTAATCTTAGGTCATAGGCTGTGAAGAAATGACCTGAAGAGGTACTTGAATTAACAAGTATTTTTTACCAGCGATAATCATGATCGTTTTAGTATATGCCAAGCAGAAGATAAGACTGATGAATCTCTTGTGGTTCGAGTATTGATTTGTAATTTATATGAGAGAAAGATATTTAAGCAGAAGTGAAAAGGTATCAAACGTTCAGATCAGAGGTTAAAATGTTTTACAGGTCTCTGAGGACTGTGCTTTTCTTTTGAAGAACATGTTTCTCATGTAGGTCATCACAGTGTACACCACAGAAGACAACAATATTCAGCTTTATGATATGGCATCCAGATTTACAAATTTGTATATTCTATGTTGGTTCTGTTCACTTAATAGAAGTATCTACAAATCCCTAAATCTAAACATTTGAGCAGTTCAGCTTTTTTAAAGTTTTGTAGATCTGATCCAAAAAATATCAGCATTTGTGAAAATTAAACTCAGAGTTCCCATTCAACAGTGGCTATCCAAGGTCAGTGACTACTCTTTAAAACTTGTGCCCTGTGAAAAGACTTGTACCCAGTGCACCTTCAGAAGTGTTGCATGGCAAGGTGCTAAGATAAATGAAAGAGATACTACAAGTTGGCAGGTGACAATTCCACAGATTTTTTGAAATGTCTGTGCTCTAAAATGACAAAATCCAAATTACCATAAAAGATACACCAGTCTCCACCTCCTGCAATGCTAGAGCTTTCCTTTCTCCAAAACACAGACACTTGCATCTGAGCTATTGCTGTTAATTTCTGTTAGAAAAAAAAAATCAACAAAACAAAACCTGAAAGCCAAAAGCTTTCCCTACCCCAAGAATCTTTTTTTCCTTAAACTTTAAGAGCTCCTCAATTACTTTTTCTGCCAATTTCCTATTTCTTTAGCCAACTTTAATGATTTCCCTTCTATGCTGTCATGTGCCACAGAACAATTTTGGAGAAAAGAAGTTGCCTTTCAGCATATGAAGGAACAGCAAAAACTCTACATTTTACATCTAAGAAAAACACAGAAGACAGTAGTAATAAGTGAGCCACACAACAGGTTCTGTTTACAGCTGCTGCCAGAGTATACCAAGTGAAGTTTTCATGGAGTGGAACTGCTGCTTTGCAGTGACAAACTTCCACAAAGCTGGTCTGGTGCAGAGAAGCTGGGAATCACACTGCCAGTTTTACTTCCACCACTTTGCACTTTTATTTCTCAATAAAATCAAAGGGATTACATGCATAAAAATTTTTGTCCTGTGGGAGGAGGAAAAAAAGGAGAAAGAAAGAACTGAAAGTCTAAAAATTGGCATTTTAGCCACTAATCTAAGAATCTTCAAATTGTTCCATCAAGCTCTTTTGTTCTGACAGGTGCTTAAATAAATGATATTTGATGGTTCATATTTTTCTAATGTTATCAGTGTAGTGTTGTACAAAGTATGTGTGAATTATCTGATAGGCCTAATGTACTGAGCAGAGGGAGTAAATCCAGCTATCTCTGGGGACATCAATCTGTTTTAGCATATGCCAATTCACATCGAACTTGAAACTGATGTTGTTCCCTGAGCTGTTGCATCACTCATGGACCTTTATGATGCTTCCACAAGTGAAGAAAGACATCATTAGCATAAAAGCTGTGAGCATTTTAAGGGATGATTGTGAAACAATAAATGAGAATTTCTCTGTAGCAAAAAAAAAAAAAAAGCAGCGATAGAGTCAATATTTTAAAGGGCCTTACATGGCTAAACAAGGCAATGAAAAAAAAGAATTATATCTCTTCTGTTTGGTAATAGGGTTAAGAAACCTGTGGAATTTTTCTACACTTGAACATCAGGCACTGTCATGTATTTATGTTCACCTGTCAAATTCCAAGGGCATTAAAAGATAATCATCTTAAGTGCCCCTGGTTTGGATTCCAATCAGAACTCTGAGACATCCAAGTCCTTAGCACAGCAGAAAAAAAAAAAAAACACTTCTGTCCAGGCATCCAAACTTTTGTCCAACAGCCAACATTTCAGTCTGAACTATTTGCCCCTCATTTATGATCCCATTCAGGGTCTGATTTTTCAATACATTTGGTGTGTTCAAAATAGGCGAATTCTATTAGGAACATGAGGGAACAGATGGAGTAATGGATGGCAGCTCTGCACAGGAAGGCAAGGATGGAATGGGATTCATGCTTTCCTGGTGCACAGAATAATAGCAGGAAATTGGACCCGCCAAAGAAAAGGGTCAGGCAGAGAAAAAAGCTGGGCTGTTTTGGCTGCATAAGAAAGGGCAGCCTTGAGCAGCCAGAGAATTATGAAAGAGCAGCCTGAGTGCCTAGAGCTGGTTCTGAGTCAATGCTCTCCTACAAGCAGCCTCAGGAATCTGCTACCATTATGGTTCAGGGAGACAGGAGCAGAGCATGGCAGGTTGCACTTGTGTGCAACTGCATTCCTATAATGTAGTTTGAATAGCTTTCCATCACAGTGTTACATTGGTTCTTTCAAATAGCATATCAGCAGCAAGAAATATTTTCCAAGTTGGAGAAACTGCCAAAGGAGATGAGAGAAGGTGATCTGACAGTACCTGCTTCCTCAAGAATGGTGACCAACAGCGGACAGACTTGTCCCCATCTACATGTCTGAGTCTGTGCTTGTGTTTAGGCTTACATTCTACAAGGGGAGTCCATTTCCTCCACTATTCTTGGAAGAACAGAAGACAAATATCCATATTTTCTCCTCCAAGGCTGTTTTCCCACCTGTGATGTCAGCTGACTTACTCTAGATTTAAGCTTTAGAGAACCAAAAATTAAACTAAGTGGCAAGACCAGAAGCTCATGTCCCAAGCTTACACATCAGGGCAGATTCTGATTTTAGGTTTTGACAGAGTCTGGGGGGATGATTTAAGTGGATGAGGAGAGCTGCAGCAGCAATTTCAGGAAGAGCTCATCAGAGCTGCATTTTTCTGCTAAATCCAGAATTGAAGCACAGCAGAAATATGCTCAGGCTGAAAAAGAGTATTTGGCGGGAAGGGTAAAGTGGAGAGCTCAGTTTGCAATTGCACAGATCCAAAATACTCCATGTATTCTGCAAACAAGCAGCAAATATATGGTGTCACTGATGAACAGCTGAGGTATAAATCACCACTCTGATATATGTGCCTACTGATTAAATTTATGAGATTCACTACCAAGGTGCAACTCGTTTCAGGGAAGAAGCTGATTGTTCACCATGTTTGTAATGTACTTACAAAACCTCCTGAATTGGAAATATTATAATTAGAAAACACATATGCACACACTTAGAACTAATTATAGAAGCAAGCATATAATATTTTACCACACATACACCATATTTTAGAGAAAACTCCTCATCTTCCACCCTACAGCTGAGAACTGCATACTAGATAAGGCCTTCTCTGTAGTATGATTACAGACATTTTCTTGCTGAAATGTATGAAATACCTCTCGTGCTTTAATTAAGCAGACACTTTTTCAACAACATTTTTCATCCTCCAGCAAACATCATGCATTCATGAGGTCCTGGAAACCTCCTTGCCCTGAAACAATACTTTGACCATTGCAAATCCTCAGCATTGGTTTCTTCACATACATTTGGACAGCTCTGACTATGGGAGGTGTTTTAGCATTGTGGCAACACTTGGACGAGTGACACTGCAGCCTGCCTCATGAAAAGTGATATCTGGAACAAACTTATGGCAATTCCAATGCCACTGCATCAGCAGCAATTCCTGTATGTAACTCAGACCTGTGGTTGCCTTTCTTTTCCATGCATACAGGGTAATCCTCAGAGAAATGTACAGTATTACCAAAAATGTCACTGCCTAGTGTCAGTTTAAGCAGCCAAGTCAATGTGGTTTGTGCATGTGCATGATGATTATATCTTACATTTTCCATTTAGTTACTGAAGTCATGCTTACTAGGGAGAAAAAATGTTATGGATCATTCTGCTCCAGTATGTGGAAACCACGTGAAAACCTTGATTGATGACACGGCTCTGAGGAATAAGCCTCAATGACATCTGCAGCACAGCTATGAGGTTACTAATAACCACAACCTGTGAATTGAGAAAGAAGCCCTTAAAAATGACTGCTGACAAACACAATGAAAGAGATTTATGGATTGCCTACATCAAGAGTGCCCAATCCTTGTGAAGTGGATGGCTTGTCTCATTCATTATGCTACTGTGACATGAAAATTATATTCTGCTCTTTTCCATTTTTTTTTTTTCCATTTCCACTGAGTGAATATCAGAGACTCCCTTCCAGGGAAAATAAACACGACTTATGTAGCCATGGAACTTTCAGTGATTTTAGCCCTTCATTCCCTTGACGTTTGAGGAAAACAGGATGTCTTTAGTTCCAAACAAAGGGATATCGGCTTATCAACAGCAGATTTTAGCAAGCCCATTATCTGGCTGTAAATTCAAAACCACTTTTAAATCCAATTATCTGCATTCTTACTGGCTTTATTCCTGAAAAGTGCTTATACTAAATCATTGAAGGCTGATGTCTCTAGTGTTAAATATACTGAAATATTTCTAAGTTCACACTGGTCAGGGTCCTTTCTCAAGTGTGTTGTTATAAAATATAGTCAGGAAGAATCTAGAAGTCTCTCAGCCACACACAAACAAGGACACAAGGGTTGTTTCTTTATCTCAAGGTAAAGATAAATATATTAATGAGAGAAAAGAGACAGTGGGTCAAATATTTAAAAATGAAGAAGCCTGGGTCACAGGCAAGGGTTGTTCTCAGAACTACTTGCAACCAAAAGACCTGTACTGTCAGAGCACCTTGCAGTGAACACTAGCTATGACACTGTGATCTCCTGTTTTAGTCTGCTGGAAAACCATGCAACTGTGAAAGCTGAGTTGGAAATAGATATTCTTCTTACAGCAGTCAGGGCTTTGCAATCACACTGTCACGAGCCTCTTGCCTCATCTCCCCCTCTTGTCTGAACCATGGAGACTTCTCTGATAGTATCTTACCATCCAGAGAAGAAAAAAGGAAGATAATGTCTGAATCTCCATATACAGCATTTCCTGAGATCCGCAACTGACACTAAATGAAAATGATCTTGTGCTTTTTGAAGGATTTTTGCCTTAAGGTCTTGGGCCAAGACAGAAGCTGTATGGAGGGAATAACAGGTAATGCAAAACTGCTGTGCTGCTAAGTTATGTCAAACCAGCAACCTTAAAACAACAGTCACACTGTGGGTTGCAGGAACAGTCAAGGCACTCTTGTCAGTCTCTGTTAATAAGGGATTCTGTCTTGGCAATCAAGCTCTCTGCCTGCTTGGGGATTTTACACTGCCACCCATTTGGGTAGTGGGATGCACCTGCACTGCTCTGCAGCACACTGTGTCACACTGCTGAAGGGTTTGCTTGCCTTAGTATAGCCCGTAGGCTGGGGCTAAATATGAGAAGGAAACACCTGGGTACACATCTCTAATCTCCTTTGCAAGTACTGGTATCTCTTTAATTTCTAACGTTTAAATTTGAGCATTTTCCCTTTAAAGATAATTTAGAGAATATTTGGTAGTAAGATATACAGCCTAGTTAGTTGTTAATCATCGTCAAAGAGATATCAAAGGGTTACAGAGAAAGTTCAAATACTTATCTAACCTAGTCTCAGAAAAAGAAATACCGTGCTGCAGATAAGTCATAGGACAATGAAATAATTGAATTCCAGCATATGTCCTAATGAGAAAGACTGTGCATGGGAAATGTGACAAAAGATATAAAATGAACAGGCAAGCTGCTGGACCATGATGGACTGCATTGTGGAAAGATGAGGAAATTATCATATGTGGTGTGTCACGTGAAAACACGAGTTCCACCCTAGGCTTCACTATCAGAGGCTTCTTGTTGATGTAGGCTGGTTTTGCTGTGAAGTCCTCCAGGGCTGGAGGTCACACATTTCCCTGGCAGCATGTTCCTGTCCTTGGTTGCCCTCAGGACGAAAAAGCTTATCTCTTTGAACTTCTCTTTCAACTTTACATGCATTACCCTTTGTCCTCTCACCAGGCATGGCTGTGACCAGCCTGGCACCATCATACCCTACTGGTAGAGACTGGGAGGCTGCTGTGAACTTCCCACTAAAATCTTCTCTTCTCCAGGGTAGCTGAGCCCATATTACCAGGTCTCTGCTCTCAGGGCAAGCAATCCAGATCCCACCATCTTGGTGGGCCTCTGCAGAACACACTCCAGTTTGCCCATGTCTCCCTTGTACGAGGGGGTTCCTAAGCGGTGTCACATCCCTGGCCTTGCTGGGTGCACTCCTCCTAGCACACCTCAGTGTGTCCTTGTCTGCCTCTGCTGCAGGCAGGTGCTTTGCACACAGGGTTTTCTGGAGCACACTGCCAAGATGGATATCCACACCAGCTCCAAACCAGCAGAGCACCATGTGGGCTCAATTTCTCTGCCAAGAAAATTGCTAGGAAGGAGGAGAAATTGACCTGAGTGAATCTTCATGCTGCTGCAATCAGATGATTTCTGGTAACTGCAATAACTTGCTTAGAGTTAATTGGACAACATAGCATGGCACAATTGGTACTGTGTCATCACCTTTCATGAGGAAAGAGAACAAGGTGTGACTGTCATAGCTGTAGCTGTGCCAGTCTGAAGACACTAAACAGCAAACTTAAACCAGCTATCTTTGTGTTAGACATGTGAAAGTTCTAGAAGTCAAGCTTAGTAACCTACTCAGCTTCTTGGATGCCTGTGCTCTCAGCAACAGTGACCTCGAACCAAGTCAGAGCTTTATTTTCCATAGTGCAAGGACACCTTCACACCCAATATATAATACCCAGCACCAAATACATCCTAGACAGAGGCAGATATAAATGTTGGCTGCTTCCTCATAACATAACTGTGAGTTACAAGCTTCTGATAGTATTGACTGTCTCTTTGTCCTCAACTAAGGGTTTTATTTAGCCTGAATTATAAATGTCTCTTTTTTTTTCTCTCAAAAATATATGCAAAATCTTGTAACGGATATAAACTAAAAACTGTGCATGTGTCATGCTGAAATGCAAAATGAGAAGCCAGGCAGTCAATTGTGTAAGACTACCTTAATAAAGCAAATATTACAATAGTGAAAAATAGTCCCTTATAAAGTCAGCTTTAGAGGGGGTAGGGAGGAGGATAAGGGAAGGAAGAGTATATGCTCCAGAGGTATGAGACAGTTAAATGAAACAGAAAGACTATCTTGCCAATAAATATTCAGAGCAGATTCTCAAACACCTGTCTGAGATGTATTGCATTTTATTTGAAAGAATATATGAGAGACACTGCCTGTGTCATTATCTGAAAGGCATATTCCTTGGTATGGTACATTAACATTAAGTCATTTAGTCTGTGTTTGCTGCGAGACAGGGCAATTTTGAATTTAGCATTGTAAAATCAGACAGATCTTATGGAACCCTTCTTTGAAGTTTCTGAAAAATCTTAGCTGTTCACATATCTCAAAAACTCTCAGCCTGGGCCAGAGGAGTCAGTTTGGGCTGATACCCTCCTTCTCAGCACGTCTACTGGTAGATAGTTAGGCAAAAGCTATGAGTTGCAGAGATTCTTCCCTGTAAATAGCCTAGAAATAGAACCCTTCAGAGCTGGATACTGTCTCCAGACCCCCGTCTCCAATTATTAGAGTCGTATTCCCAAACCCAGATAAACCATGCAATTGCCAGGGAGTAATGCAAAATAGTGCAGCAGATGTGAAGAATACTATTTTTCTGAAAGATTCCAAGGCGCCTTTCTTTTCTTTGGGATTCTGTCAAAATTGGTTTTGCTGACTTCAGAAGTTCTCCACCCAGCTCTGTCTAAATTCGAGTCTGATAATTTTCCAGCAAATAAAACAAAGTTCATTAATCATCCTATTAGGACAGCAGGGTCTAAGATGATGAGCAGCAAGTCACCCAGGCTGCTGCTATATGGGTACATCTCTTAATGGGGAATTGGATAGAGCTGCACAGGCCTCCTGCTCTTTCTGACTCTGCCTTGTACAGTACACAAATAAGGATGGAATCCTGAAATGTGGAATGATGGGCAGAACTCATCTCTTTTTAGTCATACTTTGAGTTAACGAATTCTGAGTGGCCACATAATCATAAGCAGTGGACAGCAAACTGGGTGCTATGTGGCATAGAGGACCTGCCCAGGATCAGAAGGGAAATTTGTGGAAATCAGAGCCGTATGATGGTTAATAAAAATGTCACTCAGGATTTCATGCCAGAGCTATCCCAGTGATGCCTACAGCCTATGTCTCTCAGCCATACCTCACTTTCTGGGGAGGGATCAGCCAGCCCAGTGGCTGGGAAAACAAGGTGTCTTCCCTCGGTGTGTTTTGAGACCTTGCACATACTGTGTCTTGGGAAATCTACAGTCATTGAATCTGTACATCCTGGACACAGGAGCTGAGAAGATGCTGATAAGGGTCTGCATGGAAAGTGCAAGGAAAGAGAAGGCAATAATGGCCACTCCTGACTGGATCAACCAAGCAGAGTAACAACCACCCCATTTCAGGGAACAGAGGAAAACCATAAATACCTTTCCTTACTTCTGTGCTCAACAGTTAATCCACTAGAGAACATGTTTGCACAAATCAAGGCTTTAACATCACACTCTCTGTGCACTGATCCACAGACCTTCCAATGAGGTTATCAATTCCTAAAAGCTTGGTATCCAATCTCCAACCTTGTCCTCCCTTGTCTGGGTTTCACCTTCTGACTGACACTCATCCATAAAAGGATGTACTGAAATCGATTCCACTTCATGTCTCAGGCTGGACAGATTTGTTCTCCTGTAAAGACAGTCTCCAGCATTCACCATCCACTCTATATGCTCCTCTTCCTTACTCACTTGCACACTCCAGGTGACATACCTGGCACCTTTCCCAACAGTTTGAAACTTGTGAATTATTGATCTGGCTCTGACTGAGGCTTGTAATCCACAGTTCCAATGATGTTTGTATTATCTCTGTGTCAGTGTGCACATTTTTTTAGCAAACTCGAGCTTACCATGGCAAGTCTTGTCCCTAAATATAATAGAGTCCTTTCTCACAAAAATTCCCTCAAAAAATTGTCTGATTCCCTGTCCCCACCAGCTCTCTGACTTATTTCTTGAGCCACAGTTTACTGTAGAAAGTATTATAGCTCACCCCCAGCTCTGAAGCTAAAAATATTATATATATGTAAATACATATATAAATCATACTGTACATAGCTATAATATATCCTAGTAATCAAATTAAAAAACTAATTTTCTTATTATCTTTCCAACAAAAAGTTTGAAACAGTTTTGTTGTGAGGCACCCCTTGAGCCCAAGCACTCTGGCTAGCAAAGCAGAACACTGCTAAGATTGCCCGTTCATAAAGTGATTTATCAGCTGTGCTGTGGTGTAGCAATGAACAGAGGAACAACCAATGTACAAGGCACGTTTCTTGTGCAAGAAGTAGCACATTTCTTGAATGCCTCAAGGACCAAAAAGTGTCCAATCCCCATGAAGGTTGATCAGATTTGTTTCATTAGAAATTATTTTGCTCTGTTGTGGTTTGTCATCAGGGAATGGCTTCCACAGCTGCAGCATGCATCAGGTACCTAGTGCAGAAGGGGTGAAGGATCTTCTGTATTATCATTCATGCTATCATTGTCATACATGTGACATATGGAGACACATTTTTCTCCATTAACAGTGCTGTAACTTGCAAAACATCCAGGGCTAGTTTTGATTCCTTTTCCCTGTTGATAAAATGCAAACCATTTTTCTTTCCTGTGTATGTACCCATGGCCATGTATTTCTGCTTCCTGTGCCCATCAGCAACAAAATTCTTGCTGTTTCATCAGTATGAAAGTCTAAAACAATTTATAGATCATAACTTCCTCTATGAGAAAGGTGAATTATGTGGCCAATAGAGCCTTCAGCTACTTGCATCAGTATTTTTTTCCCAACCAGTGTCTGAGATGGTTATCTACACTTTCATTACCCCAAGATGACATTAATGCCATTCAGTGCTGACTGGTCTGCCTGATAAAGCTAAGCATAAACCCAGGCTGATGCAGAATGTGACTGACAGTTTTCATAAGAAAAGCAAAAGCCAGGAGCACATATCACCTCCCTAGAAAGAACTGCAGTTGGCTGCCAGTTAAATATATGAATTTTAAAACTGTTACATTTGATATGCTGTATTAAATTTTACATGATCTCATTATAGTCTATACCACTTTCTCCTCATGTTCCTGAATGTCTTTGACAGTCATCTGTCAAATCACAGGGGCTGATGTCCATTTGCAGAGTAAAACCTTGTACATTGGCAGTGAGCAGGAGGCAACTCTTCCAGGGAATCCACCTTCATAAGGAAGTGGAGGAAGAAGGGTAGGACAGAGAATAATCAGGATCCTGCATTAAATCTGGGATGCAGGGTAGCACCTAAGAGCTTCTGTCCCACAACAAACCTTGCCTCTTAAAATGCAGAATTTTGAAGTGCTTTTTTATGTTGTACAGCATGTGGCAAACACAAGTTTAAGCAGTGGATTTCTTTGGGAAGTAAGAAGAATACAAAAAATTGAGTATAATACTAACATAGTCACCATAGTAGCTGGTGGCTTATTTCAATTCATTCAATTCTCTTGACTTTAATTTGTTCCTACTTATTTTTACTAATGCTGTACCACAGATTTGTGTATTGGCAGATTCAGTCACTTCCTAGTCATTGTCATGAATATTTAGGCTTCAGGTGCTAGGTACAGACTGGACTTTTGACACCAAATTTGGCTGAGATATTTCCAGTGAACGTACAAACAACCAACACATTTTGAAGCCAGGTTATGATCCCAATCAGGAACAACTGCTGGCCAGGACAACTGACAGAGGCAAGATTTTCTGAAACAAGAGGAAAGTTGTTCATGGGTAAAAATGTTTTGCTTCAAAATTGTCATAACCTTTTGACATTTTAAAATGTAAAATAGTTAGCACTGCTGTTCTCTGTATTGACATAGAGTTTTTGAAAAAAAAAGTTTAGAAATATCAAAAGATTATTCAAAACAAAATGAAATATTTTTGTTCAATTCAAATGCATTATTTGAATCATTTTTATTCTTTTATTTCCTTAAATTTCTGATAATCCTAAATGCCTTACCTTGTTCTCTTACCCTCTTCTTCAGAGTCAGCAAATTTGTCATCAAGTTCATTTCTTGTCCAGCTCAACTTGACACCATAAAGACATTCAAGGTAATAGAATACTGGCTTAAACTTTTGGTGATAATAAAAGTGAAATGACTATGAAATGCTGGCATTATCTTCAAATTGTGACAGGAGATGAAGGGTCATTCACTCAGAACCACTGTTATAAGCTGTCTGCCAATTCAAGCTATTGTATTGCATGGTCTGTACCCCTCCTCCACACAATTTGTTCACTTAATTTGAAATCCTGTGATCCTTTGCAATTTCATTTCTGCTTTCAATTACTTGACTTGTTCATTTTCCTGAGTAGCCATCTGAAATGCCTATATACACTTAAAACTTTTTTTTTTCTTTTATTTTCTTTTTATGCAATCTTTGCTCTTGCTTCATCTGAACTTCTTTGTTTCCTTCCAGCGTTTCCTTAATCCTAAACTGTTCTTATCTGGTTGCCTATTTATTTACCACTTGTTTGGCTTCATAATTCCGAGGAGAGGAGAGGAGAGGAGAGGAGAGGAGAGGAGAGGAGAGGAGAGGAGAGGAGAGGAGAGGAGAGGAGAGATTTCCTGGTCTTGGGCCCTGCTCCCTTTATGGCAGATAATTCCCTTACCTTCTCTGCACCATCTGTTGCTGCCTATTTCCAAACAAAGATGTAGTACACATGTGGTACACATGTGGATCACCATGAACAGATCACTGAAGACATCTGCTCAGTGAGCAGAGGTGGTCAGAAGAGCAAATGAGACATGAGACTGCAGTGGGGAGGGACTACAGAGTAACATAGTCTTGATTTCTGGATGTGCTGAGAATTTTTTGATCACACCAGACCTGCCCATGCAGAGAGGAACTTTGGCACCTCTGGAAACCAGCCAGCTGCTGGAACCCTCTCCAGCAGACTATGGAGTCCAGATGTACTCAGGCCTGTGTGGGCAAAGAGAGGACATAGGCAGCCCCAGGAGGCAAGAAAGGTCTCACCTCAAGTGTCCTGTCTCTGTCTCTGTGAGTGCAGGCTGTGCACAGACTGCTTCAGGTGGCTGTTTTGGCAGCTGACACCATTATAAGCAAAGCAGCGACAGAGAAATGTCCATAACAGGATGAGGAAAAAAGTCATTGTTCCTACAGGGGCTAAATGGACACTGCTTGGGCAGGAGGGAAGCAGGTATTGCTGGCCTTGACCTTCCTTCTGGATAAATCTCAGCTCTGAAATGAGGTCTCCCACCATCATAAGAGTTGTCATTTTTTCCATAAGGGGACTACATATATTTTATCTTCCTAGAAACAGTTTTGCAGCCACTCATAGCTCAGCCATCTTCCAGGTTCAGTTCTCACATACTGCTGTTCTTCTGTCTTCCTGCCTGGACTCTGGAAGCGTTCAATGCCTGCTGTCAGCACATTTCAAGATGCACTAACTTGAAATGGGACAAACTTCTCTTAGCATTTAATTCACCTGGCTGGCATGTGCCAAGGGAGGCATGTCATGTTTACATAGCACTTTTTGTTATGAAGTATTACCTGTCATGTGACATAGTCATATGTCACCTCCTAGTTTAAAAAGAGACTGAAGGGAGGTAAAACCCTTCTCAATTTTTTCAAAACAGCATGGTGACAATATTCCCACAATGAACAAGGCGAGAACCTGAACTTAAAAAGATATTGTTTTTTCTATATCATCCAACATAATGGAAGCAGATATTCCATTGTTTAAGATAACAAGTGCAAGAAAAAGATGTACTAACACCATGCAACGCTGGCCCCAAAGCCTTGCCAATCATATTAAAGACAAATTGGCTTCCTTAAATTTGTTCTGTTAGTTTTTTATCTTTGTAAGAACTGCAGTAATTTCAATATTGCAAATACCTTGTTACATAAAATAATTTCTTAAGTTTCTTCTTAAGTTGTTCGGAGCAGAATACAAGGCTTGAACCAGTGATAGCAATGGCTCTGAAAGGAAGGTGTTGCTTTGGGTGTCACTCTGTTCTGAGCCACAGTCAGAAACAGGCAGATTCCCAAACTCCCGTTCAGAGGCTAAATCACTTTCTGTAGGAATATCAGAGCAAATGGGCACTAACTGCCAGGTTGCTTCCTAGAGCAGATAGTGTGGTACGGCCAAAAAATGGGCAGGCTGAGAGTTACAAGTCTCTGACAGGACTGAGCAAGCTGAGAGTCTTGTGATTTCAATTAGCAGTTAATTACTGCCCACTTGTGGCAAAATGACAGGGGCTTGGTTGGAACCAACCTGCAGAGAGCAGATACCCAGCTGCAGCTGCACCAGGTCTCTAAAATTTGATGATGACGTGGTGGTTTCCCTTCTCTTCCTCTGTCAGGGAAGATGTAGTCAGCAAAGCAAGGAGGAAGGTGGATAGCTGGAAGACACCAGGCTATATAAAACATGTTTCTGCTGCAGAGATTGAAACAGTTAAATGTTTTGTGCAGTGCCAGCACATAACAATGCAAATACAATCCTGCAAAAAGGGGAAGCTTACAGCAAAGAATCTCCACAAAATATTACTGTGAAAATCCCAATATAAAAATGCATTTTTTGTCTCTTATTTACAATGTAAGATTGAATTCAGATCCTAAATTGAATAAGTTAATTGTGGGCTAATAGATAATCTGCTAACAAATATTGTTTCACAAATGGTGGGTCTGTATTTCTTCCAGTCAGCACATTTTGATGAATGATTTATCTCTTTAAATATGACCAAACCTAAAGCAATTTTAACAGCTTAATGTTATACAAGTGCTTTAGGATAGTAATACTAGCTTCCCCCTGCAAATCAGGAACTTGAAAGCTCTAAAAGCAAGGCTTGTGAAATATAAAAAATTTTACAGCCCGAAATGTTTAACAGTTTTATGAAATGACCAGCCATTGCAGACTGATTTGTTGTTTTAAAACCTGCTTCATGAGACCCTGCTATTTGCAGCAGGGTACATCAAGAACCTTTCAATTCAGAGGCTTGAAGAGGCTATAGCCTGGAAAACTTCAAGGGCAAGGGCAAGATCAGTGAAGGGAGGGCTCTGGCATTATATCATTCTTAGGAATATTGCATCTGTTATATGTAGCTCAGCTCAGCAAGAGCAGCTTTTCCAGAGTAGTTGCTATGCCTTTTCTCAGAAACAGAGAATATCCTGAGATGGAAGGGACTCACCAGGATCATCGAGTCCATCTCCTGGCCCTGCACAGCACCATCCCCAAGAGTCACACCGTGTGACCAGGAGTATTGTCCAAGCACTTCTGGACTCTGTCAGGCTTGGCCCGACACTGCCCTGGGGAGCCTCTTCCAGTGCTCTTTACAAGCTATGAGTAAGATTTTCTTGTTTTCTTCCTCATCTTACAATAGAAAACTAGAGAACAGAACAATTAGGAAGCCTGTTTTCAAAGGTGCTGAGCATACCTGCTCCAGATAAAGTGAATGAGATCTCTGCAAACCAGAGAGTAAATAGAAAGTCTGAAGCCATAGCTGCCTGCTGTATTGGCAACAGGAAGAGAGTCCATACCTCCTGTCCCTAAATTTTTGCTTTAACCAACAGTTTTCACCTTTTTAATGACAGTTCTTTTTATTTTCCTTGAAAAACAGAAAGATTTGGCTTGTGACACTACTTTAACAAAAGATGTCGGTCCTCTTTGATCAAATGCTTAGCCGTCCTTTGGCAGAAAAAGGGAAACATTCTTCCCAACAGTACTTCAATGAGATGGGCTTGTAGAGCACACATTTATTAGGGACAGTTCCTAAAATCCTTAGCCAGATAACATTACATTGTGCCCCCATTATATCTGCCTCATCTACTTTTTTGTCTTGTCTGTCAGCAATTAACAGCTAAGCCAAGTGTATTTTCTCCGATTCAATTCAGAGTAAAATAGGTCTTTAAAAATCTACAGAGGGAGCATGAAAGGTGTTCATGTACTACAGTGATAAGTGTAGCACAAATTAATTTGAACAGTGCTTTGCAGCTGTGAGGCTGGTCCTAGCCCCTGCCTCTGAGATGGACTCTGCTTTCTGAGAAGTCTGACCAGAAGAAGTGAGGATTTGGAAAGTCTCTGGCACAAGCTACCCTTGCAGAACCTCTATTGATTTTTATGTGCCAGAACACAAGGGAGAGCTAGCTGCTGGAGTGTGAGGCAAAAGTCATTCACATAGAACTGTTGTTTAGGGAAAGTATAAATTAAAGAACTCTAAGTGAAATGAATGATGAAAAATAATGGAATAGAATATCAGATAGTCAATATTCTCTAGGAATCACTGGAGCAAGAGCACTCGCATGACCTAGCATTTTTTAATAAGACAAGTTAAAATATCTGAAAATAATGAGCCATAATAATTGATCCCAGCTGTAATGAAAATATCACTTGTTATCCTATTCCAGTCCTATTTGGCATTGGCCTTGATTTGAGAATGATAAAAAGAAGATGTGGCATTAAAGAGAAAGTGTTGGACAAATTATGATCTATAGGCAATGCAACATCCCTGGCTTCTGAATCTGAATTTGGCCTGATTGTGCTTTCAAAGCTCATTGCTCTAGGCGAGATCATGTTCAGCGAGTCTGTGAGACTGAAAGTTGAAGACTTGAATCTGGACTTGGGGATGAAATGGATCCCAGTGGGAGAGGGAAAGAATCCAGTTCTTGCCAATGAGAAAAGCTATTGCCAGATTTCAGCTGGAAGAGAACAAGAATGACGATGCCAGAATGAGGAAGGTGCAGAGCCACAGCTAATCTTCAGAGGAATATTTCTGATCTGCTAAAGGAAAGTTAAGGACTCTAGTACAGACTTCACAGGATTGAACAGCTTTATGGATGAAAATCTCTGCAATAGAATTTAAGAACTAGATTATCAACCTTTTCTTTTCCTTTTCTGGGGGCATCTAACTTTCCAGGTATAGAGACAGCAATTATAGTAATTTGGGTGTAAATGTGCCTGGACATAAGATGAGGTATTTTTTCTATCAGGCACTAGCTGAAAAGAAATCAAAATTTAGTTACATAAAGTAATGAGGACACTGTAGAAAAAAATGGCTACAGAAAAGTAAGTAAAGCAGAATGACCTGTAATTAAATTAAGCTAAACAAAATGAAACAATAAAGGTAAATCTCTAATTGATATTCTTTAGGGGAAAAGAGGAAACTTTAATTAAAGAAGAGGAACTGTATCAAGAAACTATTGAGAGGGCACCAAGAATTTTATTAGGTCAATACTTTTTAAAAAGTGCAAAATCTGAATCTTGAACAAAACAATGACAGAACAGTTCCAGGCCTGCAGATATCAAAAGAACATCAATAAGAGCACAAAGAATAAAATTACTGGAAAATTATAAAAAGGAAGACTCTACTTAGAAAAGTTATTTCTAGTAAATGTGTAGATGTGGTTGAAATATTTTATTAGATGTTGATAATGCCTCACCAGAATTTTGCACAAATCCACAGGTCCTACCACAAACCATTTTCTAACCAGGTAAGCAAAGATAAACTTGGTGGATGATCTTTTGAGGAGAGGATAGGAAAACCTCTAGTTTATTTGTTTAGTATATCAAAGACTGAGGGAGGATCCAAGAGCATTTTGCAAGATTGTCTGAAGAGTAAACCAGAATTTAAAACAAACAAACAAACAAACAAAAATAAGGAACTTGTCAAAGGGAACAACATTGTCCATAAATAAATTGACATTAAAAATTTAAATTCTAGTCAGTTTCTACCCATAAGCATAAGAGTGAGAATAGCTTTCCTGTGGGAGTTCAGAGGCATAAAAATTGATGTTTATGACAGTGATTATATGATTTCCAATATCAAAAGGTGGAAATCTTTGGATAAGATGGAGAAATGTCCTCTAGCTTGTATGTTCCTGACTTTCCTGATGTTCCTGATACTGTATAGTTTTTCTGGGACCACTTTGCACTGGTCTTTATCACTGACTTATCCAGCATGGGACAAACTGAGAAAAAGACCTGCCACTTTAACATACTGCATAACTAGCCTATAAATATGTTTCTTTGACATAGTAAGGCCAAGAATTTCTCAAGGG
Organism: Pycnonotus jocosus; assembly: GCA_013400435.1. Taxonomy (NCBI): domain Eukaryota; kingdom Metazoa; phylum Chordata; class Aves; order Passeriformes; family Pycnonotidae; genus Pycnonotus; species Pycnonotus jocosus. The sequence continues at coordinate 128,836 of VWYP01007349.1, read as the reverse complement.
GCAGAACAATAGGCATTTATGAAGATAATGAGCACAGTCAGTGCTGCTGCAGAGAAACAAAGTAGGGGGAAAAGCAATATGAAAAAAAGGTGTTGAAAATAATAAGATGATTGAACACCAACCTTGCTGCTTAGGTTCACAAGCCAGCTACTAATTGGTCATTATGACAAGTTAGCTCATCGTTATCTACTGTTTCTTACATCTTCTTCAGAAGCATCTAGCCTTACTCAATTTCTAGCAAAAGGGTAGCAGTTTTAGATGATTCTTTGAAGTACCTTGTTAGAGCACATTTTATATAGTTTCTCCATCATCTTAGTTTAGAGAGAGAAGAGATGAGACTCTTCTGCGTATCAGTTGGAAAATTACAGAATGTTAAGGGATTCTGCTAGTTGTAGCAGTTGATACTGAAAACAATAGAGAAATAGTGACAAACAAATCAGGCTGAAGCCTGATGTTTCTGAGAATTTGTTGTGGTTTATTTTGGTTTTAATTTTTTTTCCATCATTTATACATGTCACTCTCTTGCTTTGGTGCAAAAAACTTAAAAAGCCATGGTGCACAGGTGTAATAATTAGTAGCTATGCCAAACATAAAGCAGTGGAGAATGAGAGTGAAATATAAAAAAAGAAGGAGAAAAAAAATTAAAAATCAACAATGAAAATCATTTCCCCTCCACAGGCTTCTGGGATTGCAGCAGGAGTATGAGACAAAGTCACCGAACTAAGCAATAAAAGGGTAACTCAACATCTACAAATATGATGTTCATAAATAATGGACAAAGTAATTCAGAACAGTGGGAGTATGAAAAAAACTGAAATAATTTCATTTATGTAGCTTCTGCAATAGTCAATACTTCTTTGTATTTTAACATCTTAGAGTTCCAAATGAGTTTCTGCCTTAGTTTTGATACATTTTTCTCTACTTAAATTCAAGGCACAAGCCTTCCCTTGACTTGATGATATACTCAAGAGAGATATCATATACTTAACTGAGATACTAAGAGTCTACATTTCTCTTAAAAATAAAGCCCAAATCTCAGAATTTAAATACCAGTTTTCCAGAAAGAGTTCATTTAGACCAAATTGAAAAAGAAACCAAAACAAAACCCAAACTTACAGAGAAAAACAAACAAACAAATTAACAAACAAACAACCCCCTCAAAACCTTATCAATCAAACAAACAAAGAAAACCAAGACCACTGACAGCATGGTCTAAGACAGTTTTTAAAGAAAATACTCTATATTGAAAAATACTAAAAACAAGTTCTGAGTAGAAATGACTGTGGTTCTTAGTGGGCTCATTTTCTGCCCAGTGAAAATAAAAAAAGCACAGTCTGGAAATGATAACTAACTCTAAATTATGTCCTTTTTATGTGTGCACTGAAACAATTCATTATTCATTTAAAATGATTGGAGAAAAATGTGTCACTCATGCTATCTGTGGGACAGAAAAATGTCTTCTCACAAATAATAGGTAGCATTATGATTAACAATTTACACAGAAACTTAGAGAAATCTGAATCTGAAACACCTGTGAGCATCATTTCAAAGGCCTTTTTTTTTCTTTTTTTGACACACCAGAATACACTGGAAGGTATTCAGGTGGATGCATGTATTTCTATTTGGATTCCAAAAATGTTAAGCCTTTCCAAAAGGGATTTTGTTTGATTTTTGTTTGGGTTTTTTTTTTAATGGGGGAACTCTTATATGCCTCACTCTCCTCGGTGTTTCTCATAGCTTAGACTAATCTGTGACTCAAGAAAAGGCTTTAATGTATTTTCATGTTCTTTAATGACACAAGAATTCTTTGTGGCATTTTTTTCTCTTTCTGTAAGTATCTGCATTCCTTTTTTCAAAACTTATTAAACCTGGAAAAAAGTGGGACACTACTTCTATTTGGTTCCCTTCTCCCCTTGAAGTGATGTCTTGCTGATGGCTTGTGCAACCTCAGCCCCACTGATGACCCTTGTCTCTAAGAAGACATCCAGTTGCTTCTTTCTTCCCTGAGATAAGAGTGCCACTTTTTGAAATATAAAACAGAAGGGAATCATGTGGTGACTGTTGTGGACTACAAAAAGTATGCTACAAAGAATCTTCTGAGAGCTGCTTGAGAGCTGTTGTCTTAAATTATTACTTTTACCCACCAGTGACAGTAGTATTTACATTGAAAGAAACTTAAAAGTTGAGTTTTTCTGAACAGAAAAAAAATTAAAAATATGCACTTAAAAATACTATAATAAAATGTCTTGACTCATTTGGGAATGGTATTATTTGAGGGATATATTTTTCTGTACACTTTGGCAAAAAAGAAAAGATGCAAGCTCACAAGAGATTTGAGGATTTTTATGTCAAAACAAAATTCTCCTGAAAATTTCTTAGGCCAAAAGCTTTTGCAAGGAGAATTAAAGATGCAGGCAGTGGTTTTCAGGTTGGCAGAAGCAATTGACTAGAGCAAGAAGAAATCTAAATCATAACTATTTGATAAAAATTAGGAGTGTTGATGAAATTATTGTTACAATGAATGAGATTAATTGGGATAATAATTTTCTATTTTGAGGTTAAAATGCAAGAGAGCAGGAACCTAAAGAAACAAAGCTTAACCAAAAGAAGGTAACATAAATTTCCCATGGCTATAACACTGTTTCTATGCAACTCCACTGGGAGTTGAACATGGTAAAGCAAAGGTTACAATCATAACTCAAATGGCAGCTTCCACTGATTAAAGAGGAAAGGCTTGGCTGGTGTTCAATAACCTTGACAAGGACATTTTAGAAGAGGTTGACCCCACTGAATTTTTGTTATATTTCTCTGTGAAGAATTTACATGGTTGGCACTCTACCAGAAAAGGAAGCTGCACAAAGGCAAGTGGACATGCTCAGTGCAGCGATGTCACTGAATCACCAAGCCTTTGCACAGCCAAAACATTTCACATTAGTTCTCATTTTAGCTTATACATTGCTCCAGCAGCCATGTTCCACCCCCCACTCCCTCTGCAGCCCTCTGCCCCCTTTTGTAGCACATGAAATGCAAATTGCCATTAGTAGTGGTAATAGACTCCAGGACTGAAGTCGACTTGTCTTGAGCTGGGTTTAGCTTGTTTAAACTGTGATAGCAATTGTCTGGCAACTATGTAAGTGTTCCCTAAATTGGTTTTGATTTCATTTAATTTTGTGCAATGATGTGGTTAATGGTTATTGTTAATAACAACACCCAGTAGCTGCGTTCTGTGGCAGAAATTCTGGGATAAAATGTGCTGTGGAAGAGCACCAACACCAGTAGACATCAGAGGTCCCCTACAGGGAACAAAAATCACAGTGGCTGCCACTGGTCACAGCAGGAGTGCAGCCCTGCAAATCAGGGACAACAAAGACAACTGACACAGAAATGACAAGCAGTGAAAGGAAAGAGCATATACATACACATATTTCGTGTCAGGAAACAAGAGATTAATAACCCCTTAGGAGACTGCAGCACCACGAAAGGAAGTGTCACTGTGACCAGTGCCAAGCCCCTTCTGGGCAAAGCCTCCAGGGAACCAATGATATCCAGGGCACCAATGGTATCTTGATACCCTCATGCCCTTCTGGAAGAACTCTGAAGCTGTGACATGGTGGCTCAGAGAATGAGTGACCATAACATCAGTGAAACAAGCCAGGTAGTTAAGAGGAAATTTGGCCTTTGTAGATTTTGAAGTGTTTTAAATTAATATTTTAACTGTGTTGTTAGTAAGGTGGGTTTCTTTGGGGTTTTTTCCTCTGTTCCTTTGGACTATGACTGTTCTTACTATTGTTGTGTCTGGGCTAATAATAACTATTTTCTTTATGTGTCAAGAATTTAATGAGACTAACAATAAATTATTTTGTCTATATGTCAGTTGTGTTCCCTGTTTGCCCATAACAGGATTTTGAGAGCAGTATGAATAGGTGTATAGATCAGTTTTGTGATACTGTGAAATCTTACTGTGAAATTAATCTTTTTTAAATGGCAGTGTAGGGATCTGCAACAAGGCTGATGTCCTTAGAGTGATGGTGTTTAGAGCATGATTCATTCAGAAAACACAGACATTGACTTTAGGATAAGATGGATTGTATTAGATACATTACTGACTATATAAACTAGATAAACTCCATCGAGTATTAAGTGATAAGACTATCTCTAAGTCTGTCCTGGAGATGCTCACATTTAGTCACAAGAATAAGACCCCTGAGACCCCAGTGATCCATATCCAGGAACAGGAAACTCATACCTACATAGGACAGTTCATCTGGCTGATGGAGGGAAAAAATCAGCAATAACTGTGTGCAGGACATAAAGCAGTGAGTGGTGAAGTTTGCCTGAAGACTTTTGCTATTGGAATATTCCTGGATTACCCCTGTAGCAATAGGTTGAAGTGCTGTTAACCCCTACATTAGTTACCATTGGATGAAGACACAGTATTTTTCCATAGGCAGGGCCATATGTATCTATGGCAAATTTTAAGCTCAGCCATTTCTCTCTTCTGAACCAAACAAAATTCAAGAGTAAGGTCTGGAAATTATTTGTAGAAACAAATTTTAAGAGGAGAAAAATATACATCATGTTTGAACACTAACTTTCTGGTCAGCCCTCCTGAAGACTGTAGGAGAACTTCTTTGGCATTGGTTTATGAACACAGAACATTTGGTTCACAAGCATCAGTAGAAATGCATGTGGAATAACAAACCATTCAAATCTTCTTTCATTAAACTTCTGGACACTACCCACAAGATGAAAGTGAACCCTGTTATGATTAAAGACTTGTGACTGTGTGTGGATTGATAACATAGCATTTGGGGAGTTGGTGTCTCTCCAAGTAGCCACACCCCTAACAGACTCCTCACAGAAAATCATTAATTGTATTAAAGAAGGGCCAGGACATCTTTCTGAGAATGGTTCCTACCATGGGATAAGGGCATTTTTCAAATCCACATTTACAGTATGTGATACTAGATGCTCCTAAATCCTGCCAATATGATAAGATTTAGGTACCTGTCTCAGAATTACACCTATTTTCTACTTTAGAGAAAGAAGCCTCTGGATACGAATTTTATCAAATAGAAAACAGACTCTGGAAACACACATAAGATGCCCTGGAGTCTATCACTCTGGTTTTTAACCTTGTATTTCCTGTCCATAGGACCATGCCAAGCCAACTGACTTAATTTCACATAGTGCAATTTCAAACTTTATCAGCATTGTCTTCTCACTCTCTCTTGTCTCATCACTATTCCATAGATGAGTTGGCAACACTCTTTTACAGAGATTTTTTTTTTAATGGCAGTTGTAAAAAGTTCTAAGTTGTGCAGCTTTTGTTTTCTTTCTTTTTTGGGAGGCATGGAGGAGGGAATATGTGGAGGAGGGCTGTTAGACCTTCCTGCATTGTTTCATATTTCTTTCAGGGATGGCATTTAGTGCAGCCAAACCAACACTTCTCTTTTTTCCCTCTAGGGTCATTTTACTCTGAGTGTTTGACTGCAAATATTTGATAGTACTTTTCTTAGTTAATGATCCACATTAGTTGTAGGTTTTGCTGCTTTTTTTTTTTTTTCTTTCCCCACTTTTGACACCTTGATTCCACTGTAATGAACAGGGGATATCTACAGTTCTGCTTATCTCTGGTTTGAAGACCTCTCGCTCCTGTGCTGCATGTTTCCTCAACAGTCCTTGATTCTAATCAGTTTTCAGCAGCTCATTTGTCTTTCTCTGATTTCAGTGATCATGTCCCAACTCTTCCCCTCTGCCGCTTTCTGAACACATCTTCATGGGTATCTTATTCAGTGAGCACTATGATGGTCTACTTTTTAGCCTTCTGCTACCTTTGTGCGTAAGCAGAGATAAATTTAAGTCATACACAATAACACAGTCAGTGAAAACACAGGAAAGGATCCAATAGAACAAAATAGGAATAAGGAATAATAATAATAATAATATTCCTTATTAATAATAAAAAATCAATTAAAAAATGGGGTTTGTAACAACAGTTTTCATACTCGGGTATGATTATCAAAATGACAGTTAGCCAAGAGGTTGATTGACTGGGTAAGAAAGACTTTTCTAAAAGAAAATGGGCCAGAAAAGTACAAAACACAAGAAATTAAAATTATTTCAGTCAACTTTTCTTTCATAAACTGATTTTTTAACAAATCAAATACTAGAAAATGTTTACTCTCTCCCTTGCCCCAAAGTTAATAGTTGTAAATTTCCTATTGAACTATGAAAATTCCATTTCAGGAGTTTTGGAATTGCTTCAGAAAAAGTTTGGTATCTTAAGAAAAGAATAAGTAAATGGAAAATAATTTAATCTTTTATGGTGTTCTGTCACTTTTTTCTATTTCCAGTCCAACAAACTCTGATAACATCCTCCAGGATGAAACCCTAATTTCCAAAGAACCATGCCTAATAAAGGAAACATTCTAGTGAAGGAAAATTAATTTCTAAACAAACTAAAGCTTAACCATTTATTATTCTGTACATATTTCTACCTGCGTGGTGGTATCCAAGTGGGCACAACACACCAAGGGTACAATACCAGTCTCTGCACTTAAGTTTTTTGTTTATCCTGGGCCTTATGAAAATTAGCCTGTTGTTTTGTGAGAAGGAGTTCAAAGGCAAACACTCAACTCTTCAAGTTAGAAATGAGCCTTGTCTTATTGGGTAAATTTAATTTTTCCAGTGACACAGGGTTGTCTTCATTGGTTGCACCCAAATATTCCTCTAGCCAGTGGACTAAGGGCTTCCAGGGGCAGTAGTCCTTCTGCAGAATACCAGCACCAACAGAGAGGACTTGTCACACCATGAGGCAGCCCTCAAAGAGTCACAGTTTTCCTCTGCTTTGAACTTAAGACAATTGCCTAGTAGCAAGACCATATCAGCAGTGAATCAGCAGGAGAGTGTCAGTTTTGTTAAATTACTGTTATAGAGTAAAGCCTAAGATTGCTGTTACCATCCTATATTTTAAAGGTAAGTGACGGTTCTGTTCAGATTTTTTTTCTGAAAGTCTGTCTCAAGGGAAAAAGCATTTCTTTTAAACCAAAAAGGCATAAGATATAAAACAGCTATTAAAATATTTCAGCTTTGATGCTATTTTTCTTTTTCTTCGTTGTCTTTCTTTTGATTAAAAGTTTCAGTGTTTTCAAAAAACAATAAAGTTTCCAGTTTTCACTGCAAATAAGATTTTAAAAAGTGAAATGAGGGGGCAAAGGATATTATTTCTAAGAAAAAGTGTTTCTCTAGCAGAGTCCAAACAGAAGCTGTTTATTCTGCAGAAAAGTGCATACAATGCCTGTGCTTAATAGGATGGAGTCTCGTCTTCCCTCAGAGAATTGAATTATGTTGAGTTCTCAGTCTGTACTCACTGGTGGCCCAATACAGCAGCCAGACACCACTGCACTCAAAGGGAGAAAAAGAAGGTCATTTTCACTATTATTCTTTCCACCTTGAAGATTTCTCTACAATGGAAGCAGTCCACGGTAGCTAACCCACTGCAAATTATCTTTTAAGAATAAGAGTTTAATTAAAGCACTTACGAGAACTATCTGTGTTAACCTCTAAATATAGAGTCAAAACCTAGAAATAGCATTACTCAGTCCTCAACAGAGGTCACTTTCATCACAGAAAGCAAAATAACTAGCAATACATCAGTGATGTGCCAAGCACTTCCTTCAAAATGGATCTTGAAAGTACTCAGGCTATGCCAAGTGAGAGCCTTTCCCAGTAGCACATACTCTACACATGCAGCCTGTGTATTGTGGTGATTGGTTTGATAACGTCTATAGAAAGGCAAACATAGCTAATTCTACTTGCAAATTCAGAGGTTACTCAGGACTGATTTAAAACACAGAGCCATGGGCCCCTGTTTTGAAAATAACCCTACAACTGGTCCAGCATTTGAGATACCAGACTTAATCTCCACCTGTGAGGCAGTGACTCCCCATACAGGTGACTGACTGTTCCCAGGATCCAGGCATGCAGGGATGCCCACAACAGCCTGGGCCTTACCCTGCTCTATCTGCACACTTCTGTTCTGCCTAATCCAGAACTCATGGAAGTCAATCAACCCTAACATCTGCTTTTTCAGTTCACAATTTCTTCAGAAGTCCCTGCTCCTGTAAATATATTAATTACATGCTGGTAAGGGCAGAGAGAGCCAAGGAAATGCTGTGCAGGCTGTGACTGACCTACGACCAGATCTGCTCACGTGCTCACTCCTCATCCCTTGTGGCTTCACATGGGCACAAACTCCAGAGTCAGATGTAGCAGAAGACTTTTGAATTAACTCTGAGTCTGTCTCTAGTGATCAGATAACAAAGAATGGGCTCTGAATTTCCAGTGGGGCATTACTGTGGTGCTAGTTATCTTTACACATAATTTTCTATAACTATGTTTACTCTCAGTGAGTAAACTTCTAAATGATGTTTTACATCACAAACAGTCTAATTTCTGGTTGCAGAATAAGCAGCAGAAAATAAATTAATTGTGAGGATAGACAATAAACATTTTCTAACAAAAAGACATTGCAGTAACATTTGGAATTCACAGACCTTTCCATGAAGAACCAGAGATGGTCAGCAGTTTATTGTGCAATCATGAGCTTCATTATGTGAATCAGAAAAAAATGATTAATTCTTTTGGGTTTTAATATTTCTTTTAATAATTTAAAAATAATTTTTAATATATTTATTGCTATTTACTGCAATTAATGGTAAGAGCTGAAGAAAAGGTAATATTTGAGAATAAAAGAAACCTCTTACAAGCCAGCTTATTAAAGTCAGCAATGAAACTGACAAAAGATCAACAGAGTTGTGACAGAGACCTGTAAAGTTCATCACAATTCACTTCAGTGCCTCCAGGAAGGCTGTAAGTTTTAGTCTTACAAATGCAGCTTTTCATCCTAAAGCCTGAGACACCCATCTAATGTGTCAAAAAGGACTTCTCATCTTTCTCAGAATCCTAAGTTCAATGCAGACACTCACTTGTTAAGGAATGAACAACTGCAGTCTCACAAGCATGCTTTCAGATACATTCATGGCTCTGTTGTTATTCCTGTGCTCTGCCACTGCCTTGTCACTCCTGCACACAGTGGGCTTGGTGTTCTCTCAGCCTCAAAACTTGCAGGCTGTTCACTTCCTTTCTTATTTGTTAATTGTGCCTCTTCTGATAACAATACTGTAGGCTGTTTTTTGATATTTCATAACATCTGGAGCAGAAGCACGGTGTGTACATTAAAAAGAGAAATAACACCTCATTAAAATGATAAGAAAATCACATTGTGAATTATTATTAAAGCACCAGAAAGCAGCAGTGCCAGATGATAACATAATTCTGTCCCATGGGGCTCATTACTTGAAGGTACAGCTGAAAAAGAGGTATTACCTGCACAGAGGCACAGGCTCACCAGCATTGCTAGTTTGTCCCAGCCTTACAAGTGTAATCCTGAGCCCTGTTCCTTGAATGCCTTCAATGCCAGCCTCAGCAAAGCAGTGTTCTGCAGCTCACACAGTCCCTCAGTCCCCAGGCAACAGCAGGACACCATCACTGGTGGAAAACAAGCTTGAAAACCGTGATTTTTCTACCTTTCTTTTTCAAACTAAGGTCAAATGGGAGTTGACACCATTTTTTAGTGAAGGAAGCATTTTCCAGGAAGAATGAACTTTCCCAAGGGGCTGAAATGACTTGCAAGTTCTGCTCAAGTTTAGTCTGTAGCCCCATAGCAAAGAGAGGGTAGAACATGGAAATATTCAAGTGTTTGGATTTCTGTTGCGTTTAAGATGTTAGTATTTAAACATGTTGACTAACACAAACATGCATTAAAACTGAGGTAGAATGCAGCCTAGATAGCATTTACTTTGGTTTTCCTCCAGGTCCTATTTTTTTGTCTACTGGAAAATAAAAAAAAGAAGAGTAAAAATTTTGTTTCTAATTGTGTGAATAACAAAATACTTAAATAGACAATCCACTAATCGTATGATCAAGAGCTGTCTCAGGCATCCAGTGATCTGTGTGAAATGCCACAGAAATGGGAAAACCTGTGTTAGTTATGAACCAAGGGAAAAAAAATAACGTGCTAAGTTTGTAGCAGTGTTCTGGCAGTGTACTTTTAAGGTGCCAGATAGGAAAAAAGGCAATGTGACAGAGTCAGTTGGACGAGACACAGCATTGTATCCTTGAGTCACACAGGATACACACAGCCCTTCGAGACTTTGGTCACCTCTAACAAAGAGTTGCACTTCTGCCTGACTCAAGCTCCTGTTTAGCCCAGGGACTGCTTTCCAACAGCCAGCACATCACTGCAACAAATCATCAGTGCTCAAACTCCTCCCTGTGTCTGCTTGGATTTTATCCTTCTGCTGCTGCAAGTCTCACCCAAAGCACTTCACTGCCTATGCCCCCAAACTCTCAGTGATGAGGACGTTTCCTGTATCTGGTATCAGTATGACACCAAGAAACACGAGTATCTTATCAGTGAGTCATGAATATTCTCGTTCTGTCCACCATTCTTCTGAAATGCACATTTGCACAGCCTGATGCAGAGTAGCAGGATGTGCACCCCTGCTTAGGGATAACTTGCATTCAATGAACAGGACATTTATATAGCATTTAAATACTAACATAAATGCTGTATCATATATCAATAAGGATCCAACTTTGTAATCATACTTGTTGCTGAAAACAGAAGATAACTTGGAGATGGGAGCCATAAAAAGTCAGGAACTAATGGTGTGTGGTGGAATGTGGTGTTCTGTAGGGAGGAGGTGAGTGAAAGCATAAGTGTTTATAGAAGAGAAGATATTAACCTTTGTATAGGACTCAGAGTAGTGAGAATGTCCAGAGTTATATCTATTAAAACCAACCAATCAAAACAGTATTAAAAAATGGTGTCTGGAGTCCAGGAGAAGGTTTCATAATGGATGAAGGATGAAGAAAAAGAATAAGGAAGAAACTGGTGGAATGAGAGGATGTCAAAATAGTAGGTCTATCTATATTATAAAAAGACTAATAAAAATCCTTTAATTAATCTATTAAGATTGATTGTATTTAGAGACAGAAATTATTGCTTACAATTTATTAATAATATTTAAATGCATTTCTCTCTGTCTACAGAACTCCTACAGATTCTCAGTGCAAGACAGATTTTAGATCACTATGATATACAAACTTTTATTAATCCCAAGGACCTGTTGTACAAATGTGTTTATTAGAGCTCTGTTATATGAAACGCTACAGTCCCTGTATTGGTGGAATCAGAATTCACTCTTTGCAAGAGTCTCACTGAAGGTGGCAGGATTATGTGCATGACTAAATACATCACAGTTCAGTGTTCTGCACTATGATAAACTAAAACATGTCCCCAACTAATCCTGGATTTTTTGTTGATTTATATGATTTTCGAGTGCAAAACTAGATTGCTTTCTTTTTCTTTAGTTGCATGATTCATAAGGGCATTTTTAAGCTAAATTCCTTTCCACACAGTCTTATAAAATGATAATCACAAAAGCCTGCTTTGGGGCTGCTATACCAGTGTTTATATACCAACATTTTCAATTGCAATGAAACCTAAGATTAAACTTTGCAAACTCCCTTATAAAGTTGATACTAAATAATAATTTGGAATAACTATGCTCTTGGAAAAAAAAAAAAAAAGTTAAAAGTCTGTTGTGTTTCCACAAGACTTCAACTAAATTTATACAATGTTCAGATATGTAAGAAGATGGGTGTCCTTCACTACTTATGAGATTGATTGATGGAAAAATAAATTAGAGTTCTTTTTTTTATAAGCAGAGAATCACAACAATTTAACTCTTAACTCCAATCTATGTTGAAAAACAGTGCAGTCTGATAATTGCTTATAACAGGAATGAAAAGCCAATCTGGCAAAATCTGCCATGTGGATGCCACCAGTACAGCCAAGCCAGGCAGCTCTGCTCCTGCTCCTCCTCCAGCAAGGATGCACACTTGGGCTGGATGGGCCTTCCTGCACATCCTGAGCCTTCCTGGTGCTTTATACACAGCAGGCTGCTTTGTTCTGGGTGGAGGATGGAGAGGTGACTTGCCAAGGTGCATCTGACATGAGGTGGTGAGAATGAGGAAGCCAAAATCAGCTACACGCACACAAAAAAAGGACAAAAACGTGGTGAAAGCAAGTGAGATGAGCCGATTATTTAGCTGTCACCTTCAGAATGTCACTGTGGACTTTCAGAAGGTTGAATGACATATTTAAAAAGTAAAGTTTACGAGTATTGCAGGATTGGGAGAAATATTGCTTGTGTAAATTATAACTGTGTAACTAAAACAAGTTTCAGCTCAGTGAGGGTTTATCAACAGGTTGTGCTGAAATCTGAGAGAGCAGAGTAATTAGTTTGTCCTGCTAGCTCAGCCTAAGAAGTGATTTATACTTTTGAAACCAGAGGGGATTTAGTACTGCCATTAGATATTATGTCACTGTAATTAAGGGATGGTTCTCCTATAGGACTAATTTTTTTGAAAATATTAAAAAAAAATTCCAATCTCTAATTCCCCAGAAAGGGTAAAAATATCTTTCTTGTATTAAAGTTCCATTACTCCAAACTGAGTTTCAGTACATTTGATAACCTCACTAGTGCTCTATATTTTAATGACAACATATTTAATGCATCCCTTGATGTCATGAAGATGTAAATCTAAGCTGAGGTTATAGTTTTAAATGGCAGGGCAAAGTCTCTTTATTAAAATGGTATTTTTCCAGTGATGACACATGCACATAATTTGGCAATTCTTTCTTTCCAACCCACCTTCCTTCAAGGATACACAAGTATGTCTGTTCTACAAATGGTAGATCATTCCCCAAGAAAGGGGGAAGAGAGCAGTAGGCAAGGACAGCTATTTTTTCTCTTACAGCAATGAATGCAGAGAACTGTATATCCCAGTGTTAATATTCACAAAAAAAAGGGAATATGCCAGCAAAAATTAATAACCAACTAATTTCCTTACAGAGTTTGAAAGGAATTAGGTACATTTCTGACATACAATTTTATTAGAAGGCTTCTTGCAAGGAAATGTTTACATCTTAGATATTTTGCCCTGCAGGTAAGTAACTTCTAACAGATTAAGTTTATCACTGACAGGGTCATTTTATATCAGGATAGCAGGATGTGTTTCTCCTGTTCAGTACTAGCAGAACTTATCATAAAATGTTATTGTGCAGTGCAAAATGTTGTTTTTGTGAAACACACAGATCTAAAAGAGCTTTAATCATAACATGCCAGATAGGGAGCTGTCTGCTCTTCCAGAACTGAGGTTTTTTGTTGTGGATTTGTTGGTTTGGGGTTTTGGGGTTTTTTTTTTGTTGTTGTTGTTGGTTTTGGGGGTTGGTTTTTTTGGTTTGTTTGTTTGCTTTTGTTGGTTTTGGGGTTTTTTTTGTTTTTGTTTGTTTTGGTTTTTTTTTGTTTAAATGTCATTTCTTATCTGATTTTAAGAGGATATGTCATGTTGGGGTAGGGTGTGTATTGAGGGAAGTACTGGCTGATCTCTGAAAGACTGAGACCACTGGGATTTGTGGGGATGAGGACAGCTGCTAAGTGGTGAGGAGCTAATGGAAGGAGTCCTTTAGGCTCCATGCATGCTAAAACCTGTAGGCTGGGACAGAAGAAAAATGAGGCCCAACAGAAAACCTGGCTTCAGATTGGAACATCAAATGAGCTTCTTGATGCATGGCTGGCTGAGCCAAAACCCTCACAGCCATGGAAAAGCATTCCCACTTTTTCTTGTTCATTCTACTGAGAGTGATGAGCATGGGAGGGACCTGGCTTCCTGTCTAGAACTACCATACTGTACCATTACCACCACCTAAACATTTTTCCCTTACAGTACCATAAACAAATTCCAGAGCTTAGGTACACTATGACCAATATTTTGTCTCACTATTTTTCTGTTAATGTCCAAATCTGCTTCGGCAGATCAAACCCCGTCATTACTTGGCTAATTGTTGGTTGTTAAAGTAAGGACGGCAATTTACTACTTACTATTGAATTCTTAATTTGGCAGTTTATAAAATTCAAGAACACATGAAAGCACATCACAGATGAAAAGATATGTGTTTAATTGCCTAACAGATTTGCTGCTGTGCAAAGACTGCAGAGCTGCTGTCCAAGAGTGATCCCTTGGGCTTCTTCCCTTTCGCTTTCAGAAGTGAGAGCTATCATTACAACAGAGCACTCTCCTTCCAGGAGTTTTCCAGACTGGTTTGGGTAAGTGTGGAAATTCATACTCATGAGATAGACCTATGAACAAATCAAAGTACACTTTGAGAGTCTGGCGTTCCTGGCTGTGAAATGAATAACTAATCTTCCACTGACTTTAGAGTCAGCAGGAGCAGCTTCAAAAACAAGATAAAAATTCAAGATTTTAATTCTTCAGGAGTGAGATTTGTCACTGCCAGTAGTGCCTATGCATCATATGAGCTCTCCAGCTGATGCTTAACCAAACCTCAGAGATATACAGGCTGTCAGCTGGCAGTTTGTATGAGAAAATATCACATATGTTTGTGAAACATCACACTGAAGACTGAAGGCTAACCCTTCTTCTGTTTTCATAAGCACAGTCTAATTGGATATGATAAATAGCATAAATGTAACTGTCTTCATATTTCTGCAGATAATAAAGTCAAATTCTCATTTGGTATTGTCCTACTTCTAAAATTTTAATGAAGCATTATGATAAGAACCAATTTTCTCTGTTTAATCTAATCTGAACATAACAGACTCAGAACAGCACAATTACTGTGCTACGGCATATATAGAAAATTACTCATTATTACTGAGCTCCAAAGTAGAGAAAGAGAAGATTTCCAAAGGCACAAAATGATTAGGGCTATAATTCCTGTTTGTACTAACAAGAAACTCTCACAGTACCATTAACAAAGTAATCAGCTTTTCAATATTTTAAGGTGACAAAAATAAAATCACAGAAATAAGCAAATAATTTTACCTTGTATTTTAATGTTCTGTTGTTTACTCATTCTTATTTCCAGATTCATATCTTTATATTTAAGACTTCATATTGAAGATCAAGGACTGCATCAATCTTGTCAAAGAGACTTTAGCCTGAGAAACAGTGATAGCAAAGCATATATATTCACACACTGAAGTTATTGATGGATTTCTGCTCTTTGCCAAATTAATTACCAGCAGTATTAATCTTATGTGAGTTGATAAATACACCGGATCAAACATTTATAGATTCAAGATGGAATGTCAGATATCATTCCTAACGGTTTTCCTGCACACCTCAATGCCCCAGCCCACAGGCACAGCATCCTGCCCAGGTCTTAACCTAAAGTTAATGATCCCACTGTCTGCTCTGTTCCATCATTTTTGATCCTCAGTGCCATCTATTTTTATTTTAAGTATGACTGTGAGAAGAAAGGTTTCTGGCATGTCAATATTTATTCCAAAGAGGTCTTAAAGTAAGGAAAAAGGAGGGAAAAAAAAGAAGCAAGAGATCAGCACAGAAAACAAACAGCATCCTCACTGAAAAGGAGGGCCTGCAGAGCACATTGCTAGATCTGATCACAGTCATAGTGAGACCCACTGCCAGCAGCTAAAATGTTGTGATAATGACTTCTTCTCTACCAGGCAGTCTCTGCCTCATGATTCTGCCTAATTCCTCCATGAATTGTGCAAAGAAGTCCTTACCCCCTCCAGCAGGGAACAAAAACCTGCCATCCACATATTCCAAGATTTGAACACTCTCAAGAAAAAATACCTCCCTTTTCACCCTGCACGTTGTTTCTGTAGGTTCTCTCTCTAGTGCTTTGTGCCCGAGTAATAAGATCTTAAAATAATGACAAGAAGCCTAGAATAAACCATGAATTCTCATAAATACAAACCTTTGCTTGTAGACACTGAAATAAAGGCAAATAGAACAGAGACTTTACAAGGATGCTGTCTGAAAGCTTGGCATTTTGCAGCCTCTCAAGATCATGAGAAAACAAAGAAAGCTTCAGTCGCTGGTTGTTAAGAGGTATGAGACTAAGTTTTGGATATATCCCCACAGGTAAGAGTTGGAGGAAAAACATGATTAATGGTTATTATGCAGTCTTGCAAATAAAACTGTATTTTCTGGGGAGATATAAAATAACAGTTTCCCTTCTGTTCACAGTGAAAATATGCTCTGGCAAGCCTAAACATCCTTAAACACCTAGCTGCTTTCTTGCTTTGCTCCTGGTGTGGTCTGTGTTGTAGATAATATAGACAGCCAATATACACATGGCTACAGGATTTTATGCATCTGAGAGATTGATTCTGGCATCAGCAGTGCCTCTCTCACTCTCTCAAGCATATAACACCAGGGGTAATGGAAAGGGGGGAGGCAATGAGAATAACTAAAGGATGTAGCAACAAAGTGAACACTAGGAAAGAAAACAGAAAGAACAAGGGAGAAAAATCAGCTTCTGGAATGTTATTCCTCCACTTCAATATCTTTGCAGTGGGAATAGTTCTACATTGGCCAGAGGAGATGTTCGAATTAATTTTTCCTTTTGTGCTACCTCATCCTACAACCATCTGACAGACACCTGCAATCAAACCCTGGCCTGAAGCTGTACAGCCAGGAGTATCTACAGTGGGGTCTGAGGAGCAGGGCAGAGCTAAAAGCAACACAGTCAGACACATCACGCCACCCAAAACTCCAGGGCAGCAATAAAGGCAGCAGAGCTGTGGTACTGCAGGTGGATAAACGTGTGAGAAAAAAGTCACCTCTCCTCACCTCCTCACCCCTGTCAAGCAACTGTTTTCTTGGTTGTGGCAAAATAGACATGTAGTTGACCTGGAAGTCCCATGGTATCACAGACTTTTTCCTTGCCTCATCCTGTGACAGTGCACAGCCAGATGGCTGCTCTTGGATACACTGAGACTTCAGTGACGCCACCACCTACATGTAAGGAAAACCTTTCATAACTGCAGCTGGTGTGCCCTTAGCATCTCACTTAATTTTTGGGGCCTGGCTGCTCAACCCTTGGTTGACATTCTGGGTACAGTCAGGAGAAGATTCCTTGGAAAACTTTAGACATGGAGATGCAGTTATGTGTGAAATTAAGGAGCACCTAAAGCAAGTGGCAAGTAATAAGCCACTGTGGGAACAGACAGACACCAGGTACACAGTTCACAAATGTGACTGCTAAGAAGGTTCTTAGGTGGCCTCTGTAGTCACTTTGCTTGGATTCCACATATGACTGTGTCAAAGGCTTGCAAACAGACAGTCCAAGAGAATATATATGGAGGAAGAGTTTTCTTTCAGCTCTCCATCTTTATATTCAGTGGTTATCTTTGACGATACCCCACAGAGGCTTTAAACATGCTAGTAATCTAAAAATTTTACATAAAGAAGGGGAGAATCATCCGTACTCAGTAATTTCCACTTCTTTTCTCAGCTCATTTTTCCATTTGCTTTCCTTCTCACATTTGCTCATATAGAAAAATCTTGCTCTTTTTACACAGAAAATCCACTGCTTCTTTATTCTTCCCATTCCTCAAAGGATTCTGGTTCTGCTACAGCATTTGGAATAAACAAAAATCACATGGAAGTGTGCCATGTAGTCTTGTTACTATATTTCAACAGATGGTAAGCAATATTGTTCTGAATGCCTATACAACAAGAAGCTGTGTCTATATCCTTGCAGGATTTTTTCCTGATGAGCTGGGAGAGGCAGCAAAACAGCACTTGATGTCATTTTCTTCTGTTGCTCCTAGTTCTGCTATACACATGTAAAACTAAACAAACAAGATTCTCATTTTGAATGTGTTAATCACGCCCACAGTTTGAGAACAATGAAGAATCAGATTTACTTGTAATTTGTAGGTGTGCATGTTAGTCTGCATACAACAAAGCCACACACTTTGCACAGATGTGGGAAAGTCAGGCACCCTTTCTTTCTCTCATTGTATGTTGTGACTATCTCCAGTGGAAGCTGGTGTAATGAGGGTCACATATCATGATTGTCAGATACAACATAGTAGCAATTACTCAGGCGAGCAGCAATTGTGACCACTCTCTGTTCAAGGGAACAATTTATAGAAGTGGCTCATGAGCTGACAAGATTGAGAGTGACCAAAGCTGATGATTAAAAGTTTTGACTAACTCTTCTACCAGCAGTGTTATAAAATTGTAAAGCTGAGGAGGGAATTGCCTGCAATTGAACATTCAGACTAAAAAGCAGGGCCCTTTTTCCAGTTTTACCTACATCACAGCACCAGCCATCATTTTCGGTGAACCTTGGTCTGCAGAACACTTCTGTAGTCAAAACTGGTTGAGGAAATGAAATTTGTCACAAAACCCTACCCAGACACAGAAGTATTTGTTTGGGAAGTGGGCAGTAGTTTCTTTCAAAGTGCTTGGATTGTCTATGAGCCATCTAGCCAGGAAACAGTAGCAGCAGCAAAATACCTATTTTATATCATATATATATATACATATATATACACATATACATATACATATATATATATACACACACACGTGTGTGTGTGACTGTATATAATTTATGATTAACAAATTACAGATTAGCAAGAATAATAAGTATGATATGAAAAGTTCTCAGTCTCAAACATGTCAGCAGCACTGAATGACTTTAAATGAAACATTTTAGGGACATAAATCAACTTAAAGACCCTTCCTAAACATGAAAAGCAACTAAAATTATTTTGATATTCTTTGCTGTATAGATATAATCAAATTCTTCCTCCACGTGACATGAAAAGCCCTGCAGATCATTGGTGCCAGATGAGATGGTGAGGAACACATTCAGTGCAAGCTGCAGATTGAGCTCTGCAGGAGGGTGGCAGGAGCCCAGGCAAGAGGCCCTTTGCACAAAAAACGGGCACAGTGACCTGTGGCCCAACCAGGTGACAGGACAGAGACAGACACAGCAGAAGCTGAGGACTCAGCAGGAAGAGTACAGACTTCTCTGTGCATAGACTGTGAAGGCAAAAACTCAGGGGTTACTTTATTTGGAGTCCCTTCCTGGGGGCACTCAGCTTGAGCTGTTCCTGTGTTACTGCCTCATGAATAAACTGCTTTAAGGATGCAAGAGAAACCCAAGCAACAGAATCTGATCTGACTGTGTGACTGTGGTAGGTGTGTGTAGGGAGACAAGCAGGGCATCCATGAGCCACCTGCTGAGACAGGGGGCTTCAGTCCCAGCAGTGCAGTCTCTGGTGGTGGGAGTGTGACTACCAGAGTGCCCTCTGAACAATCAGACAGGAAAGTTTCCTTACACATGAGACATTATAAGATAAGATAATATAAGTGATGTACCACACAGGCTTGAAAAATGCCAGGGGTCATGTGGGCTAACTCAAGAAATCTGTCCTGCCCTTACAGTCTGTGACACTATACTAGCTTGGTGCACCTTTTATCTCAGTGTGGCTTGAAATGAAAAACACATCACCAAGAGGCAGGAAGAAGAATTTGGAAGGAGAAAAGAATGAAAGTTCTGTCTTTCTCCATTTATTTATTATTCCAAGGGTGGTGTGAGTCCTGATTGAATTCCTATCTGGGTGTGTATCTTAGTTAATATGTCAACAGGCATTTGGAATAGCAACTCCCTCCCTTCAGCCTGCTCTATCTGACTGAAAGAATTCAGTGTGCTTTGAATAAAAGACTGCCTATAACCAAATGATTGCAAAGATAGAAGGAGTGGGTGAGTGCTTTGGGCAACTGAGTTCAGTTTCAGTCATTGATCCTGACATTACTGTATGATGAATTGTAAAATGAGACTTTTTTTTCTTTGTCTTACTTTTCCTTCTAGAATATGGCTTCATACTCTCCACCTTCAGAAATATTTCCTTTTTGCAGCTGCAACTGAATTATGGCTGATTCATCCCCAAATAGTTATACCATAAGTACATCATCTGGGTTAACTAGTTCAGTTTCCAGCAGTGCCCTCTGGGATATGCATATAGGAGAGAACCAACCTCTCCAGCTCCATTTAAGACATCATTTTGCATTCCTAACTAAGACAGATTCTTTTGACTTCTTGAAGTTAAAGATGTTTTCCCAAATGTCCTTTCCCACCACTGAGACCCTAGCACAGACTCACACTATTAGCTCCAAGATGTGTGTCTTTAGCTTGTGTCCTGCTGTACCCATTTCTACCCTTGTTATCCTCAAGATCACACCACGTCAGGATACAGGATTCTGATACTGCCATACACTGCAGATGATTCCCATATGTGTCAGTCAATTTAATTTTCAGGCTCCTGTCTTTTATGCCAAGGTCTTTATTAGAAATAGTAAATAAACTTTGTCCGGAGAGTCCTTGAGAAAATTGTTGAGTAACCTCTTTCAGCTTGATCATTTGCCTCACAGCATGACTCATTGTCATCTCTCATTTAGAGAGCTCCTTACCACATCTCAGTTCCTGTAATAATCTCCATCTTCACCATTTTAGCTGATAATTTCCCATGTGACACTGCATCAGATGCTCTGCTCAAGGTCAGACAGATTTGATCTACAGCTTTTGTCTACACAATCACAACTTTCTTTTTTTTTTTTCTAAAAATGTGAAAGGTTTTTTATCAATCTTTGATTAGACAAGCATCAGGATAGCCTGACACAATGTGCCTCTGACCAAGCCTTACTACATTTAATCCCCCCTTCCATTTATCTGCAGAGATTTAATTAGTGTTTCTTTCAAAGTTTCTACATGATCCCTGCACACAAGTGAGGTCAGTAAAGCTCATAAACCATAAGGAGATATTTTAAGTCCCCCAGAAGATAATGTGATAATTAAGACAAAGTGATAATATGTGCTTGGTGCAGCTGTGGATGGCAGGGGGAGGCAGAAGAATCAAGTAACTCAACTTCTAACCTCTATCCAAAGTTATGCATATTCTCCCTGTCTTTTCCCTACAGAATCAGGGAATGATATTATCCAGTACAAAGTGGAAAAGCAATAACAAGTAGAATTAAAATCATAAGCTATACCTGTACCAGCTCAAATCAGCAGTCCCTCTCCTGCAGGGCTGTCTCCTTCAGGGTGCCATAGCAGGTACCTAGGGAAGAGGGCAGAAACAAGAAAAGCCTATTGTTCTACCTTCCCACTAGTTACTCCCAGGTCCACAGGTTTGTGGTTAATGGATCATTGAGAAAAATGCAGTATCTGCCTGTTAAATAGTTCTTACTGTACTGGATTGCTTTCCACAAATCAATGTAAGCTTCTAGAATTCACAACGTCTATGAAAACCTTGTTTGTTTTGAGTTCATTACCAGCTGCTTCTTCTCAATGCCCTGTAGCTCTCACACCAGGAGAAACACCAGACCATCACACCTCATCACCTTCTCATCACTGCACAATACAGTTGCTCTGTTTTGCCTCTTAGCTCCATTTTCTGGAGCTGAGCAGCCATACCCGTGGAGGTATTACCTGGGTATAAGCCATTGAACACCTTCAAGCACCCTTGCTCCCCTCCTCTGGGCTTTGTCTTGTCTTTTCTCTGCCTCCTTGATGTCCATCTTACTTTTGCCCAAAGCAGTTGGGCCATCCCCAGAAGGGGAAGAAAGTTTAAGATCTTTCAGGATGAAGCCAGATCCATACAGAGATTATTCTTGGAGGTATTGAAAAACATGAAAGACAATGCAGTCATTGGTCATGGCCAGCATGTCCCACTTTGCTCTGCACTGGTGTGGCCTCACCTCAAGTCCTGTGTGAAATTCTGGCCACCACAATATAAGATATAAAGCTATTAGAGAGTGTCCAAAGCAGGGCTGTGAAGATGGTGAAGGGCCCAGAGGGGAAGTCATGGGAGGAGTGACTGAGGGCACTGGGTCTGCTCAGCCTGGAGGAGACTGAGGGGAGAGCTCAGTGCAGCTACAACTTCCTCATGAGGGGAAGAGGAGGAGCAGGCACTGATCTCTTCTCCCTGGTGACAGTGACAGGACCTGAGGGAATGGCCAGGAGCTGTGTTAGGGGAGGTTTAGGTTGGGTATGAGGAAAAGGTTCTTCACCCAGAGGGTGGTTGGGCACTGAACAGGCTCCCCAGGGCAGTGCTCACAGCACCAGCCTGGCAGAGTTCAAGAACAGTTTGGAGAACAGTTTCAGGCACACGATGTGACTCTTGGGATGTCCTGCACAGGTCCAGGAGCTGGACTTGATAAATCCTGTGGATCCCTTCCAACTCAGCTTATTCTGTGATTCTGTGAATTTCCACAATCCTGTTCCCACCCCTTCAGAAAAATCTAACCCTTTAAAACATTGTGAACCCCATTTTCATGTGTCTGCTTCTGGTTCAACAGATAACAAACAGAAACCAGCAAGATGGCACTTGACACAGTGCTAAGTTAGCACGAAACATTGTCATGTTTAAATCCTTTTTGAGAGATTCTGCCCTCACACCTGCCTGAGGCCATTCATAATATCTTTCTGATTTACCTTTAATTACTGCACAAGATGTTTGTTCACTTAACAAACATATAATTACCCAGTTACAGACAAATTTCCCCTCACATCCTGAATAATAAAAGGTCAAACAGACTTTAAGAGCCCAGACAGTGGTGCTGTACCAGAGTGGGGCTGCCCAGGAGGGCTGCCCATTGCCTGGGGCCTCAGCTCTATCTCGACACACATGCACCATCCCAGAGCTCCAACAGGCTCCAGCACAGCCCTGATCAGGGAGCCAACAGTGCTGTCCCATTTTATTTGAAGGAAAGGGGGAAGCCAACAGACCATTGTAGAAATGGCACAAGGAAAAAGGGGGCGTGCTTGTTTTAATATTTTTATTAAAGAAAAGCATAGCATTACTGATTCTTTAACTTTTCATTCAAT
Source organism: Pycnonotus jocosus (assembly GCA_013400435.1). NCBI lineage: Eukaryota > Metazoa > Chordata > Aves > Passeriformes > Pycnonotidae > Pycnonotus > Pycnonotus jocosus. The sequence goes on along the minus strand of VWYP01007349.1, from coordinate 106,023 downwards.
GTCATTTACACTTATTAATTTATTAGAACCTTAATTTTTACCAAGTGACTACACAAGCAATTGTTTTTCCATTTCAGCTGAAAAAAGACTTATGATAATTTTTTTGTGAACTCAAACAGGAAAATGAACATAAGTTTGTTATACCATGTTCACCCAGAGCACAGATGTGATTGAGATTTTCAACTTTCTCTGACACTGCATGTCTGCTGACATTGCATGTGATCCAGTGTAAAAATTGATTTTAAAAAGCATTCTCTATGGCCAGTACCTGTATGTCTCGCAAAGCTTCAAAACTGACAGTCTATCTCAGCACACAATACTGTAAACTTCCACAGTTTTTCAAAACTCTGGTCTTTTTTAAAAAGAGTTTTTGCCAGTGATGCAGATTTTTTCAGGCTTGTGGTTTTGTACCACAACCAACATAACAAGAGAACATTGCCCTCTGGTGTCACAAGCTTCGTGCTTGGCAGGGCTCCTCACCTGCACTATTTCCCCTTTTCTTCCTTCTCTTTATTCACTGCACTGAGAGCCAGGCTGTGGTTCACAGGCATAAATCAGCAGCAGCGATGGAAAGGGATGTTTCCTTTTCAATGGGGAATTTTTTGCTGTCATGTAACAATTTCCATGGGTGTGAAAACAACATTTCCAAAGTACTGAAAGCCAGAATTATCTCCCTTCAGCTTGGGTGATGCTATTGAATCATAGCTGATTCTTTTTTCTGATAAGTCCATCAACTTATTTATTTATGCTCTTGAATAGGTTTGGGGTTGGGTTTTTTTAGGATTTTAAGGTGAATTAAAGCTAGCAGAAGGCTGAAGCTATATTTGGAAGCTTCTGCTAACAACTCCTTTACTATCACCAGAGTTTTTGTGATCAAAACTGCGTTCTCCAACCTGCACTTGGAAACATCTGAGTTCTGCCTAATTGCTCACAGGTTTGTCCTCAAGCACACTCCAGTACATTAGGACAAAGAAGTGGCAGAAAACAGCCAAATCAAATGCAGAGAAGCCAAATGATTACTTGGTGATGGATGACAGCACGAAAAGAGAGAGAAGAAGCATCATGGTTTAAGTAGCTGGGGAAGGGATGGGAGGGGGTGCAGTGGCAGTAGCACAAAGCTTAGATTTATCTGCCTAGCCTTGCAGGCTCTGCTGTCAGATGGTTTGCACAAAGCAGAATAGCAAGGTAAAGTGTCAGATTTTTTTTTTACCTGAACTCTTAAAGCCAAAGATCATTTTTCCACTCAAATATTCCAGATGTTTAGTAAATGCCATTTTCAGAGAGGGAGTTGCCAGAATGAATAGATCTTCTTGCAAGCTGATTAGTCCATACAAAATGTATAAACAGTCATCTTTTCTAAGGAATCAGTGATGATTCCAACAGATGATCCACTAATTTCATCAGTGACTTGCAGCCACTGTGAAAACCACAAGGTACAGAAGTTTAAGGTACAGCCTTAAAACATAAGGTAGAGACTGACTGCAGGGGTGTCCTGATGGCGCAGTTTTTAATTGGCTGCCTGTTGGAAAACTCCCTGGATGTTGTCTCATCGCTTACCTTTGCTCAGTGGGATCGTACATCCAGCTTTAGCCTGATCACTGTTGATGGTCTAGGCTCTATATAGGAGCCCTCACAGACCATGGAAACATATCCAGGGATTATTTTTTCTCCTCTTACCTCCTAGACATTGGAGGGCCATGCTCCTTTTAGTCCATTAACCAGAGATAAATAGTTAATAAGATGAGAGCAGGCACACTCAGCTGTATGTGGCTTTCTATCTGTCCTCTGTTTTTTTCCCAGATGCACCAGTTTTTGACCCAGGCTCTCCACTAGTTTCCAACCACTGAATTAAATCCTTGCTGATAAACTGAACACAGAGTTTTTCTTCCCAGCTATTTACAGGATTGTTCACTTTGAATTATTAACCAAAAAACCCTCATTTTTCTGCTCTTACAAGAAAATATAAATTGGCCTCTTGAAGAATTGAGGGCTGACATTATTTTTGTGCATCTCCTCATTTGTAGATGGCTTTTACAGAGGCCTTTGCTGTCAGAAGGATTGAAAGGGGGGTAGTAGGAGGCTGAGTCAGAGATGAGGTTTAATTTAGGAGAAAAAAACACTGCAAAACTGAAATTTGAGAGGAACTTCAAGCTAGACTGCACAAAAAAAATTTACAGGGAAAAAAACCCAAAAAAGCATTTTCTTTTGTCAAAAGAAAATTACATGTAGATAAACAAGTTCTGAAAAATCTCTTAAGATACTGAAGAGGGAAGTAGAGAGATAACTGTATAAGAAAAATTGGTACTGAAGCCAAAATGCAGTCTGCAAGCACTGGTCTATTGAGTTATTTTTAAAAAACAAACATAGTAATAAACATGTGGTAAATATGTATTTTGTTGTGCTTTTAATGTCTTTGACAATGTCTGTCTATACCTCCCTCATTTAGAGCCAGCATAGTCTTTTGGTGGATCTATACCAGACCAAGTCAAGGCATTGATCAGGCTCAATTTTACTTTTGCTTGCTATGTTACTTCTTGACTTGTTCCTTCTATATTACTTCTTGGCTTCTTGACAGTTTGGAGGATTTGGCAGCAATGAAGCTAAAACTTGTGTCAAGCTACAGTGCTTCAATCTGGGTGTGAAATTCAATGACCATTTGAAATTCAGATTTTGCAGAGTCATGACATAAACAAATGTAGCATTGAAAGATATTTTCCATAGGAAGCTGTTGAGCAGACAGAGAGCAGACTGAGAAAGGTGGAGTGACATCATCAAAATTGATTACTAGATTACCACACCAGGGCCCAGGCATTAATTTTGCCCTTAAGATTTTTTTGCAGTAAATCATGCTCTCTGTGGCTGGTAGATCCCATTTCTCTATTTTTGAAAAAAAGTATTAAAAAAAAAAATACATATTACCTGCCAGGTATGGTACCCAATGAGCTGAAAGGTGTTGATTTGTCCTATATGTCAGAGAGCCAATATTTTCCTATGCATTGGTTTGTGTTGCCACCTACTTCATTAGTTTGACTTATTTTTTAGGATTTCAAATAAATCCATGGAGATTTTTACTTGCTACTCCCAAAAAATCTGCTGAACTGCCTTTCTGATTTTGGTGCCATGAGTTCAGGCCTATTGCTGCAGTCTTGTCTGTGAAGTAGTGGCCTTCAGCAAGTGATTTAAATTCCTTCCATATTGCTTTCCAAGGATGCTGTTAAAAAACACGATCGAGAACACACTGACTGGAAAGGTTTCTTCTCCTTCAGCTCCTACATAGCTGTCTCCAGAGGCTGGTTAGCCAGTCTTAGCAAATTCCTGAATTTGCAGGTTACTGTTGGCTGAAGAAGGCACTGAAGCCACTGTAAACTGAGGCAAGTTGCAGACAAGCTGACTTTCCCTTCCCTCTCTTCACTTATTTACCAGTTTAGAAATTCACATACAAGCATGCCTGGGAATAGGCACATTTGGGAAGAAGGTCTGCAGAGGAGAGCAGTTTGCTTCAGGGACAGTAGCACAAATGAGGCTGTTCCAGACCTCTGGCCCTGGAGGTGGAATGGAGGATCAGTTCCTCGGACATCTGTCTCAACTGTCATCCATCTGCTTTTGGACTTGATGCACAGCTGTGGCAAAGATCTTAGAGGCACATGTTGTCTCCTACACATTACTGTAGCACCTGGCACAGTGGAGCACAATAATGATTGGTAGAGAGAGTCAGATAATTAATTACTTTCCAGAAAACCTTACTCTCTAGTATAGCCTTCAATACAAGTATTGACTAGATTCATTTAATTTCAGAGTTACAGAAGCATCTTTATGGTTATTTTTTATTTTAGAGTTATCAAGACTTTTTTGATGCTGGACTAGGACTGTCTCTGGGATGCTTGGAATTGAACTTCAATCTTTTATTTGAATTCAGACCCAATACAGCCACCCTAACCCAATCCAGCCATGATATGTGGATGGTTGTGGCTGTCTGCCCTGGGTGTCACAGCTAGTGCTGTCACTGCTCCTTTTGGAGCTTCTTCTGCACACAGCTGTACTGAGGAGGTAAACTCTGTCACTTCCCATGTAAATCCCATTTCCTGAGACCTCTCCTGCCTTTCTGTCAGCTGCTGAAAGAAGAAAAGATGACTCCCAAGCCTGCATTATATTCTCACTGGTCTATTGAAAGCAGTAGATGCAAATCTCATCACAAACTGACACAGTCCATTATTTTCAGTGGAACTATGCCCATGTACACAAGATTCAGATCCAATTGCTTTCCAAAAATATTGGGACCACTACCCTTTGGCTGTGTCTGTTTAATGGTTTCTGTTGTAAGTTACTGCTACCAACACAAACTCTTCTTCAGCCTAAAGTTCCTTACTGAACTGGGGCAGACTCCTACACCCTTAACCAAAACAGTAATTCCAAGTATAAGTCTATAAACAGAAATGCAGGGAATGACAGCAGCCTGCATTTTGGGAAAATCTGGGTTTTGTCTCCTGTCTTTAGAACAATCACTCATTTTTAACGACTTCAGATTTTTTTTTTAACGTTACGGTGTTATTTAAAGCTGTTATTTTACTGGGAAAAAAAACCCCAACATGTAATGAAACAATAGCTATATTCATCTTAATATTCAATGCCTATTTCAAAGATATTTTGGTCTCCTGGTGACATTACTAATGACCTGTCATCATGAAAGAGAGAAAGAGCGAAGCTATTTCACTGGATTCTGAAACAGCATGAAATCAAGTGCAGGTTACACCAATTTTGCAAAAACACGCTGCTGGTAGCAATTCTCCCTGTGTTCAGCAAACCATGAAATAACACTGTATCAAATTTCTGGCACTTGAAAACAGGGAAGCAATCCAAAGACAGTGGTCTTTCGGCAATGTCTAGCAGAAAGGGGGAAGTGCTGAAACATGGAACTTCCATTCTTCCCCCTCTCCCCACGCTCAGACATTCACAAAGAATCAGTATAACAATCCTCCAGAGCACACCTCAATGGAAACATGGAAATTAATTGTTGCAGTCACCTCATTACTCGACTGTCAGTGTTAATGGATGTTTAGCCCTGCAATGAGGGTGCTGGTGGTGTATGATTTTATCACTGCAGATAAGTGCTTTTAGAGCAGCAGCTCACCAGGAGTGGCTGAGCCGGGTGCTGGGCACTGCTCGGGATGCCCCTGCCCTGGGGCTGGCAGGAGAGGGAGGGATCAGAGCTGCACAGCTGCCTGCTGCTGCCTCATGTGAGCAACTTGCTCACGGCAAACCTGGCCCACATGAACAGAGCAGGGCAACCACAGGGAGCCCTAAGGTCTGTATGCTACAGCGTAAAAGTGATACAGCGTTTAGAGGGATCTACCGCTTGTAATTTCCTCTAAATTTCCAGAGGAGTATTACAAATATAGTATCATCAGCACTCTGTGGCCAAAGCAGCAAGCACAAAGGCAGCCCTGCACCTGCAGAGCTGTTTGGAGGCAGTGCTTCTGAGGAATGGGTCAGCTGGGCTGGGAACACCAGCCTCACCACTCCTCTTCCAAAAGCCCAGCATCAAGCACTGAAGTACAGAAATGGTTTGTTTATGTATCACGGTGAAGCAAGAAATATCCTTTCAAAACATTGGTAGCTTCACCCTCAGACTTCTCAGCTGTGCCTGTTTTGGAAATAGACTAAGCTAAAAAACTCAAAAAGCCTGTGTCAATCCAGTCCTGAGGAGAGTATCTGCCTGGATGAGGCTGAGGATATGTCCATAGCTGGTCAGAGGCCAGATGTCCTGGAAATAAATTCCAGTGAAAGCTGGGAGAGGATTCCTCAGAGTCCTTTGTTCATATGGAAGTATAACCCTGAGGAATAAAGACCGATGCACTCAGAAAATTCCATCTAATTCTATCCTACTTAAGTGAGATAGTTCAGAGCCTGACAAGACAAAGGACTAGGCTGTTATTTTTGTTATTCTTTTTATTTCTATGGGTGAAGGTGCATAGTGAAAATGATCTCACAAGACAAGACATTGCATTTGCTGCTCATCCTTTTTATTTTCCAAAACTTGAGTGATGCTTCAGAAGCAGAGGCCAGGTTTAGTCAACAAACAGTAAGCAATTGTTATAAACTCACAGCTGTCAGATCTTGTCTATACCAGATAAAATATTTTACTGACCTTTGTAAAAGTGGCACTGGTTTAATGGGTGTTAAACTGTCATCCACACATGAAAAGTCTTTGATTTGGGCTTTCAGGTGCTGAAGCTCTGTTCATCCAAGCTAGTTTCTTTGGTCTGTTTCTACAGATTTTGTTCCGCGGGTCTCACTTTCTTCCTCTCCTTCTGTGGTTACAACACTCAAAACAAAAGTCGAAAAGGAACTTTGAGTGTCTGTAATTCACTACAGAAACTTTTCAGGCTGCAAAGGAGACAGATGAGACACTAACACTGACAGTATCAACAAAATAAATCCTTGAGCAACAATAAATTGTACCTGTGCTTGTTTGTTGAGTTTGGGTTTTTCTCACCTGTCCAAACTGATGGAAGCTCATCAAGACAATGCTACACAGGTTTGAGAGTATACTTACTAGTTGACAAATTTGTAAACCCACACAAATCTTGAAGCTTGTATAAGAAAGTAACCAACACGTTTTCTCTTTCTTCTCTGTGTAAGTGTGAAGAAGATAAGGAGATAATGTCTCAAACAGAAGTCCAGAAGATAAGGAGCTAATGTCTCAAACACTGATAGCTGGACAGCTGTGGAGCCAACCAAGGATCGTGGCTAATAACAGACAAGGAATGCTGCTAGTAACACATGGTAGGAAAGAATGAGTTGTGGCTGGAAAAGGGGGCCATGCCGAAGTAGGGCAGCAATTTTCCAGGACCAGCTTCCTTGTTCTAATTCCTGGAGCTGAGCACAACACAGTACAGTGCAAGCACAGGAATGAGGCTGAGAAGTGGGTATGGACTGTAGGGGGGACCAGCCAAGACTCCCAAAGCCCATTTCCAGAAAGAACAGGTCTGAAAGAACAGACTATGCATAGTAACTAATTTGCATAGAAAGACAAACCCATCTTCTGGGTGGGGGTAAACCTGTCTGTGAAGAAGTTTCAACCCCAACCAAACCTGGGCAGAGCTCCCAAGACCCTGGACATCCCATCAACTCAATCCATACTGGAAACAGGACTAGGAGCTTGCTTGCTTATTTCCTTCTTTATCTCTTTCTCTTTCTTTTCTTTCTCTTTTTTCCCTTCTTTCTCTGTCTTCTCTTTAACTAATCTCTTTCTTTTTTTTCTGCTGTGTGCTTCTATAGTAGGTCAGCTCCCAATATATCACTTTCAGTGCCAAGTAATTTACTAACAACACTTTGTGAGCTTCTGTGAACCCTCTGATTTTTGTTGTTCCTTTTGACCACCACCATTTACAAACTTTGGATGCTCTTTTTTCCACACAACAGGAACAGGCAACTTTTTCTCTTGAATTGCATACCTCATCTCTGATGCTCTCAGAGCAGTACCCATGCACCTGCGCATTCCTCAGTTATGGTCTGTGCTCTTCATCTCAGTTACTAACCCAGAAGGTAAAGGGGGCTTTTAAAGGGGCAGCTCAATTTTTTTCAAAGTAGTCACTACCACAAAGACTACCAAGAGGTTGCAGTGATGTAGATGAGGTCTTGGGCTGATATGCAGCAAGTAAAAATTCCAGAAGTATTCAAGAGAGGAGGAAGATGTGATTGTTACTGCAATCTACTGTGTACTACCTAGACTATTTTCTTCACCCCGAACCAGGCTTATTTCTGCACAGAAAAATCCTCTTGAACAAAGAATACCCTTTCTCTTGGGCTATATGGATTGTCCTAAGCCTGGATATTAGATAAGTTTTTGGTGAAATGGTAAGACTGAAACACGAATTCACTACTTTATTTTTGAGCCTTGCATCTTCTTGAAAGTGAATTCAAAAAGCTGTTAGTTTTATTTCTCTGTGGAGAAGAGAGATGGCATGATGCCTGTAGCCTTTGATGAATGTCAGCAATGTAAAATCCTTTAGTACCTCATGTCTTTAGAGGCTCCATTTGCAGATTTTCATGTTTTGGCTAGATGCAGCCACGATTCTGCTATAGGTAAATTTTCACATGACTTGGCTCTACCTCCTGTGGTAAAACATATTTTGAGTGCCAGCAGTTCAACTGTTGGACAACAGAGGAAGAAAGACAGAAAATGCTCTTGATGCTAGGGGGTATGACAACATAATCTTCCAAAAATCTTGCTTTTCTGCTGCAGTCTTGGGCACTGAAATTTGTCTCTAGTGTCAAATATGCTGTATCATTCAAAATGGAAAAATGTTACCTTAGCAATCACTAGTTAAAGAGGGGTAAAAATTAAATACAACCATATGCTGCCATGTGAACAGCCAGCAGAGACTGCTGACTTTTGACATGTCAAAGCCCAAGAGCCAGACTGTGTCTTTCAGAGAAGGGAAGGTGTAGGACAATGAGGACTACTAGCTGATAAGCAACTGGGACAAATTTGCTTCTTCCCCAACATCAGCTCACAGAAAGGAGTCATTTTTTCTATGCTTAACATAAAATATGAGTAGTGTGGAGAGCAGAGCTCATGTTAAAGCATTGCCTCAGAAACTGGCTCCCCACAGTGCATTGGTTCTTTAATGTAACAAGTCCCTACAGCATATTCCCTTCATCAGCAAACAACGTAAAAGTTCGTGGATCACAAGCTGCAGAAGTGAAGCAAAGAAATCAAGGCATAGCAGCAATGAATTTGGGGTGTTAGAAAGGGATCTGACTCATCAATCACCTTTCTGCCTGCTATTAGTTTATACAACATGATATCATGTCAATCATACGTCAAGGATCCCTGCAATGAACAGAGTTTCCTCTTCGGCATCTCTTTAACTGCAAATGAAATAAAAAGATCACAGCACTGACAGTTTGGGAAGATATGCTTACCGGAATCTCTTTTAAAATTCAGATTTGCTCTTCAATTACCCCCTCCTTTATTCTTTGGATTTATTTTTACATCCTTACATCTAAATGCACTTTTCCTGATTCACTCGATCCATTGATATTTTTCATAACCTCTTGCAAAGAATTCAGTTTTAAAAATTATATGTTGGTTAGTGGGGTTTTTTTGCTTATCAGCTTGGGGGGCAGTTGGAGTTTTTTATAGACATTTCAATGACATTTCAATGCTTTTACTGTCCTTGAAAAGAGATTCTCCTTCTGAGTATTTCTAAATACAATGTAAAATACATTTTCACTACATAAAAATTGGTGGTTATTAGCATTCCAGAGGCAACATGCCTACCAAGCAGACTGCAACAAAGATAAATTATCTGGTTTATGCTGCATGAATTCTCTTCTTTATATAAATACACTCATCTATGGGACTATCTAACTTCATCATCCTAGCATCAGATAGCTACATAATCAACTTACTTAAATTAAAAATTCACTGAAAAAAAAATCTTTAATTTCCTTAACTGTCCTGTCATGTCTGAATAAAAATAAACTGTAATTACTAAAAAATTATGTTTATAAATTTTCCTAGGTGGTAATTTCCAGTGAACTACATGGCAACATTTCCATTTCATTTCAAAGGTGAACAGTTTTGATGAATAATGTGGGGTTTGTAAATACAAATCAGACACTAATAGCAAGGGCCTAATAGGCAAAAACCATGAACCCCTAAGGACAGGAACCTTCAGGCAAAGTTATGAATTTACACTACCAGTGAATTTATGGTAAACACTTGCTAACTCACCTCAATATTTGTATTTCAGCGAAGCTGTTACATTGAACAAAAGTCCTGGCCCTGCTTGGTGTGACCTGAGGAGACTGAGGATGAGGACGGTGCTGTCAGCGCTGCGCTCCATCGCTCCCCGCGCTGCCAGCAGGCACTGGGGGCTGCTGTCACAGGGGCTCACGGCAGCAGCAGCAGCGCCGTGCTGGGCTTGCTGCCCACACCAGCAACGCTCTCTGCATGGCAAACAGAAACAAGAGGGTGCCTAAAGCACAGAAATATCGATTTTCCAGATGGGACAGCACAGAGACTCATACTCTGCACCTGCACGGAGTTTCTTAATATGCCGTCTTAAAGATGTCACATTATAGCTGGGGTGTGGTAACTAATCAGTTAGCCTAAATTAGTCTTGTTCATTGAATTATATGTTTCTTTTCACCAGCTCTGGAGTGTTGTTGCTGTGCATAACACAGAGCTATCTGTCACACAGTTATAAGCACACAGAGCATGCAAATATCTCCATATGCTGGGTGGTTATAGCTTTGTTCATATGCCCATCATCTCTGGACCTTTGGTCTTGATCTACCTGAGGTTTGACATGGTTGGGCCTGGGTATACTCAGTGCATTTCTGAAGAGAAAACAAGAAATCAGAAGTCATTACAAGCATAATTCCTGTCTGTGCTCTGGAGGAGTCTGGGAAGAAAGGAAATAGCTTGGGCTGTCATTTCATGTTTCCACAAGGATAAAGCATAGTTTCAAAACTAGACAAGGGTTTTTTTATCGCTCAAAAATACATTTCTGGACACAATGCCAATAAAAATAATGAGAACAAACAACACAACTTCCTAAGCAAACAGAAGATAATATGAAGTTTCTGACATTTCTGGCAGAATTTTGCAATGTTGTAAGCCATGATAAAATTGAGCTGAGCTTCATAACACAGATCTATTCTGGTCCTAGGAGTAAGGTTCCAACATGCCAGCACTAAAACAAATTTTTGTCAGAAAGGACAAGCAGAGACAGCAATCTGCACACACCAAAAGAAATGTCACTTCTATAGATCCACTCTCCTGTAAAAAGGGTTATGTCTATATTCATGAAAATGTTTTGCTTCCTGAGACCTACTTGGTCTCTTCTTGATTGCACTATTACGTTTATTTAAATATTATTTAAATTCATGTCTCGCCATCCAAACATAACAAAGCCTACAAGGGAATTTAAGACGATATGGAGCAAGATAAAGTGATCTTCAATTTTTAATCCCTGGCTTCCCACACTAAACAAAAAGGATGAAGGTATCTTCAGCAAGTGAAACATTGCTGTGGCATTATCAATTTCCAGATGGTGTTAGCAATAACTGACTGAGTTCATATCTCTGATGTAACTCCCATTGAATTAATGGAACTATACCAGGAATTAATTTGACCTAGATCTGTACAACTTAAACATAGAGGACTGTAGTAACATCACTTTTCTGCACTCTATTCATTAAATATATAAAACACAGAAATATCTTAATTTACAGAAATTCTTTTTGCAAATCACTTCATCAGTATATAATAAATTTCATTTATGCATTTTATATAATTTAACAGCAGCATACAATTATACAAAATAATTTCACTGGAACATAGCATGTTATCTTACTTATTATCACCTGAATTAAGCTATGTAGTTTTTCCACTTATAATATAGAAAACTAGCCATTCTGGATATTAAGGCATCTCTGGCAGTCTTTTAGTGACTGACCATTACAGAGGAATAGCACTAGAAGTAGAAAAATAATTTAGAATTTAGTTAAAATATCTAAATTGTAGAGCCATAGAATGGTTTGGGTTGGAGGGGACCTTAAAGATCATCCAGTTCCATAGGCAGGGGCACTTTCAGCTGGACCATATTGCTCAAAATCCCACCCAACCTGACATTTAACACTTCCAGGGATGGGGCATCCACAACTTCTCCGGGCAACCTGTTCCAGTGCCTCACCACCCCCACAGTAAAGGATTTCTTTCTTAAGATATCTAATCTAAACCTACTCTCTGTCAGTTTAGAGCCATTTCCCCTTGTCCTGTTCTACACGCCCTTGTAAAAATTTCCTCTCCAGCTCTGCTACAGTTCCCTTTCAGGTACCAAAAAGCTTCCATTAGGTCACCTCCTCCCGGAATTGCTTATCAATGAGAAAACCTGCAAAATAAACCATAGAAATAAGAGGTAATGAAAGTAAAATATAAACTGGAAGTTATGGCCAAAAAGCAAATTAGGGCTAGGTTGCAAGAAAAAGCAGCAACAGCATGGAAATTACGCCCTAGAAATGCTAGTAAAGAAAATATCTTTGGTAATAGTAGTCGGGAAAGGACAAGCCACTGTTCTAGGTAATGCTTCTAAAACTGTTTTTCCTGACAATTCAGTGCAGGGTATCTTTCTTATTACTCTCAACAGCCAACAATACTGGAGAAAGCTTAAGCCTATGTTTGTTATGAAAACATGTTTTATTTTCCCACCCCTAGAAAATCCCACTAGATAGAATTTACAAGAGATTTAGGAAGCAGGAAGTAAGCAGATGAGGTTGAAAAACCACCTCTGCAGTCTCCAAAAAAAGCCAGCAAATGCGCAGTATAAGAATCATGAACTATGTTTTCAGCAAAGTTCAGTCCTTGTCTAACTATGTTTTCACATAAATCATTGAAAATTTCATACTTTTGTTAAAAATTTTTTGAAACTCATGGCTGAAGCTTTTTAGGAAGGGCAAGAGAGGCTCCTCTTGTAAGATTCAAGATTTCTAGTCTGCTTGCTGGCTGATGCTACCTCTAAAAGCATGATGCAGGATACTGCATTTCTCTGCTAAAGATAATACAGGTGGTATCCATCAGATGTACCAGCTGCCTGAAAGCTGGGCATCCAGTCTAAGCCCAGTGTCAGCAGGATGACCATACAGACTCAATAAGGAGAAATTGAGGCTTCCATTACATTTCCTTGAAAGAAAGATGTGTTTTCAGAAGCAATTCATTTCAACCTTTCTAAGGTACATGAGGTATTCTCTAAAGTTTCTCCTCTATCTCAACTTTTCTGAGCTGTACAGGCACTCTTAAGTGACTTTTTTAGACCAGACACCTACTACACAGTCTAAATTGGGCAAAAGGCATTGCACCTTATCTAGTCAGACAGTACTAGCTGGTGGAGGGTTTTCAGTGAAGGAAAATACTTGCACATAACTATTCTCTTCTCACAGCGAATGTAGCTTTTAATAGCATAATACTTGGGCAGTACAACCTTAAAGCATCTCATTTTCAGACCTAGCATGTTTTGGTTTTCAAGCCCTGTTGCATTTGAGATTTCACAATACAGTTGTTATTGCTTGTTTTCACAGGGTACCTAGAGAAAAGATTCACAATGTGCCTGGCTCGATTCACACATGTTAACGAATTCCCTGTTCTCAAGGCTTTGAATGAAAATTACAGTAACAAGCAGCACATGAAGGTAAACACCAAACAGCAAAAAGGAATACAAAATACCTGGGAAGTTCTATCTGTTATAATAACACCTTAGCCATTATTGATCTGGAGAAGAACCTTGCATTATTTTTTGGGGTCAGTCCAGCAGGTTCCCCCAGATGTAGACACTAGCAGAAAACACCAGGGAACTCAAAGGAAAGCTGCTATTGCAGCTGATTTATTCACAGGGCAAACGTGGTGGTTTTGTTTATTCTGACAATAGCTCAGTGCAGTTAAGAGAACAAAAGAACCAGACCTGTTCCTCATCCTTCTGACTAATAACATTTCTGTCAAATGCTATTTTATATATCTATAAAATGTTATTTTATAGATATATAAAAAGTCCCACACAGAGATTATGATCAAGATTTCCATTTTTGTTCAGTGTGTTGCGTTTTGGGGTTCTTTTCAATTTTCATGTTGACCTAAGTCTTGAAGATACAATATTAAAATACTGTGAGATAAATTGACATACATGGATGGATGGATGGATGGATGGATAGATGGACATAGATGCACACAATCTATCTGGAAAGAAAGAAATCTGGGGCATATTGTCAATAGCTATTTTAGAGTAGGTTGCAGGCATTTCTATGCAGCTCTGAGTTTTCAACTCAAACTCAACCTCTAAATCTTTCTAGGTATGGTCAGTACCAAGATTTAGAAAGCAGGCAGTCAAACACTGTCTGTTATAATATATGTTTTTCATCCACAGATGAAGGCATTTTTTACTATGCTTAAATATACAGCTCTCAGGATTGCAAGTGAGGGACTCACTCAAATTAATGGACTTGGTATCTGTACACTGGAAAAAATAATTGCTTACTTCATGAAGTGCTACAAATGATGAGTGACCTGAATATTATGTTAGTGAACATTTATAACACAGTGGATAATTTTGCAATTACAGATTCCTATGACATTATTAAAGCTAGGTCACTTGTTGCACTAATCTCTTCTCTTATGTCTCCTGGCATAATTACAATAGTTACTAACTACAGTGCTTTTTAAAGAAATGCACTGGCTGACATTAAATATTTCAACTTTACCTATAATGAAATCACCATTTACAAGCTGCTGTTAGTACTGTAGGAAGATTTGATCAGCAATGAATTACAGAATTGAAGACATAAGTTACAAATTCAATTTCTTTTAAATCATTCTTTGTTTTTTATCTTGTGAAGGTTAGCAAAATACTCATTTGAAAAAAAAAAACCCACAATCTGTTTTTTAAGCTAGATGCAATTATACACATGCAAAATAGGTATAAGGGAAGAGCAATGTATCATCTCATTCTTCCTGTATGTGAGGCAAATCGCACCTGTGTCAACACATTCTTTGCAAGCAGGAATACCATCGTGGGTAAAAGAGTCAGTGAATATAATGCGCTATATTTGGAAGTTCAAATATAAGGTATAGAAAAAAGCCCCGGCAAGATGTTTTTAAGAAAAAATGAATACACAAGAAGGAAGATTCAATCAAGTATCAAAATCAGATAAATCAACAGAAAAATAGAGACCCAAGAATCATATACTCTTTGCAACAGCATGAAGTGGATGCAGGATTTCTTTACAGATATATGAATGCTAGTGTGTGAAGTAGAAATTCTAGGCAGAAGCAGATACCAAGGAATTAAAAACATGGAAAGAAATAAGAGAAGAAAACATTGCAAAGTAAGTTAATAAAAAATCATGCATGCTAATGATTCACTCTAGATGTACTGAATGGAACTGGGAGACTGTGCTGTATCACTCCAAAATGACTGTTAATGTTAAAAAGGACATAATTTGAAGCAATCTGTGTTTCTCAAGTTTTATGAACTCTAGGCTAGCAAGATCCCTGTAGAGGGAAAGATCAATGAGTTTGTCTACTGAGGTTGTATCAGGAATTAAAGAAAATTACATAGATTCGTTCAAGTGGGAGAAGAAGGGGAATGAAGAATGAGAAGGAGGGGAGAAGAATGAAGAATGAAAGGGGAAGGAGAATGAAGTGGGAGAAGAAGGGTAAATTATTGTAAGGGTTGCAAGCTCTGTATAATAAGTACTCCTAGATATAAATTAAAGGATTCCAATAACTTTTTCAAGGATTTTCAAGGATTTTCAACATCATAAATTTAAGCCTGAGGCTTTGCAGGATAAACTATGAAAACAGATATTGATGTAGACTTTGGCATCCCTTGCTGGGCTAACAGAAAACTTAAAATTGTCGTTTGAGTATTTTTCACACAAATTTTGGTCAAAGATTCCTAAAGCAGCCTTTGCTTGTCAAACAAATGTGTGGACCTACTTCTTACAGATGCAGATTTCTACTGTAATAACCACAGTTGAACTCTCTGTGGCATTATATCCCCCTTCCCTAGTACATGCTGACAGATTTTCATGGTGTCTTCATCCTAAATGCATATGAAAAGCTATAGAGGTATATGCTGCTGTGTGAGAAGAAAGTCATTGAAGTCACATAGGGGAAAACTGATATTGTGGACTGTATAATAATGCCTGACAATCTGTCCAAAGTGGTGAAGTAATGATTTCATTCAAAGCTAGAAAATTACAATAACATAAAAATGCTGTTACCCCAAAAAGGTCAGCGCCTCTAGGATAAGAAAACAAGAGTCTATGCTTACTAGGAAATGCATTTCCCTGAAGAGTCCAGATACAGAAATTAAACTAACATTTTTACAGTATTTAAGGAGAAAATGTAGAACATAAGTGAATACAGTCTTTGTCCTTTCTTTCCTTAAAAACAAAAAGAACGAAAACCCCAGAATATTAAAAAAAATCCCAAATTCAGACACACAGAAAACCACAGGCACTGTTCTAAAAATCTCTGAAATTTGCCATCAGTCTTTTAAAACACACTAACATGATGTACAATACCAAAATCCATTAGATGTAACTATTTTTCACTATTTTCTCCTATATTTAGAGTGGAGAGGCATTTGAATTGATTCTCTTCTTAAAACCTCAGGAGATAGAAAAGCTTTTAAGGAGGCTTTTTGCACACTTTCTAATATTTGTTTTCATGTCTCCCTGTGTACCAACTACTGTATATCTGCATTATTTTTTAGAAGGTTTTTTACCTGACAACCACCTTAAGACTACCTAGATAATAAGGTGAAGAAAAATGGTTATGAGGGTCTAACTTCACACTCGCTGTCCTGTCTCTCTTTGTATATGTCCAATGTCTTTTTGCATGCATTCGATACTGAGGCAAATACAAATTTTGGAATCTAAGACCTTTTCTGAGTCTTCTATATGGTTGGCAAGCCTTTCAAAGAAAGAAGGCCTAACAAATAGTAGAATCATTTGTTTTAATCTCTGGCACCCCATTTCAGGAAGTTTTAGTACCAGTAGATTTACTGCAGCCTGCAATGATCAATGATTCTTCAATTTAGGGACTGCTGTTTTGATTTTGGTTTGTTTTTTTGGGGTTTTTTTTCTGTCTTGTACTTTTATTACAGATAGCTTTAGCAGCTATATTTAAGTGCTACTATTATTTGTCTTAGCACACAGAATATAACAAATCAAGACCATTTCCACCACTTTGTGTTTACTCAGTGCCTATATCCAGGCATCTAGTCAAAGTCACATGTACTGTCAGAACTGAAGCACACACCAAATTGCTTCTGAACTATCAATTCACCAAGAAAATTGATCCTGTTTTCATAGAATTGACCTTCCAATGGTGTAGGTTTTTTTCCCTGCTTAAAGCAGCACTTTCCAAGGAAGTAATTTTCATAAATTATTAGGGGAATATTTGGGAATAATTTTAAACATCTTTAATGAATTTGATATAGTCTGCCAAGGGGAAAGTGTAATAATACACATCCATATTGATTACTACTCTACAGCCCTGACCATGTTTCCTGGTCTTCAGAGTAAAGAAAAATTTTCACTGCTTTAGTCAGGTAAAGTGACAAAGGATACTCAGAGAAGTAGTCCAAATTAATAGCTTATTCTTGGCATGAAACCATACATTCATTCATTGCAAGGCCAGAAGAGATTCCAGTGATCTTGCAGTCTGACTCCTGTACGGCAGAACTTGCTGAATTAGTTACAGTTTGAGGCAGAACACATCATGTAAAAAAAGTACTGAACCTATATTCACACACCTCTGGTAAATATATATGTTTTAAACTGGATGGGACCTGGTGTCAAGATAAAAGAAAAAGAAAGCTTATTTAGTTTTAACTATTGCAACAGAGTTTTGGGTTAATTTTAGAAGTATAGTAGAGGCTTTTTATGTGTTTATGGTCTTTAGACAACATTCCTGCATTTCAGGGCCAGAATTCTATCAAAAAACCCAGAGTTTTCCTCTAAAAAGTGTATTCTCCTGTTATTGTCAGGGTCTTTTTCAAGCCCTGAAGAACTTCTGGTCTCAGCTAAGTAACTAGGTATGAAAAAATTCAAGAGTAGCATGAGAAAAAAAAAAAGCTACGTTTCAATGCCCTTGGTGTCACGAGAGGATTAAAGTGTGATGGAAGACTTGATCTGCATACCATATGACAATGCTTCCCTCCAGAAAATATCCATACCTAATGGCCTCAGACTATGGGTTTCACATTGGGGTAAGAAGAGCCCTCCCTGTGCAGGCTAAGGTATGCTTCAAGTCTTGCTGGTGGGGACATGGAATCAAAGCTTTGTCACCTCTTTTACCCCATTTCTCACCACGTAGCTGCTCTTTTCTTGGTGGATTAGATTCGAGCAGTTTGGGTGTGAACTGGGTTTGATTCCAACCATGGGCTGAGGCATGCTATCAGAAGGCAGAAGGTGTGTACTCTTCGAGTCACCGATACTGGGGGGCAGAATTATCTGTGTCAATAACTCAATATTTAGACACTCAAGCAATGACTGTTGATGGACCTACAAAGCCTGACTTCTAAATTTTAATTTTGAGTGATTTTTTTGGTATATTAACAGAGAAAGAAGGTTTTGTAATACTGGTGTAGTTACAGAAAAGTCTTAACATAAATGATGTTGTCTGGTGAATTCCCCCAAGTAATTGATAAGAATTACCCACAAACCTTGGAGGAACCACAATTTGGCTCACAAGTTTCAACATTTTGTATAAACATATTTTTTAGAAATGTGATCCCCACTTGCTTCTGCTAACACTGTTCAGCCTAATGTATTGAAGCAGATTTTAAAATGCCATGAATGTAATACTGAGTTCCTGAAGACATTAGTATGTACTGACAGCACACACTGTCAGCAGGATTTTGCAATTGATATTTTAACAGGGACAGGCCATCTTGCAAAAAAAAAAATCTACCCTTTTCTGAACTCAGCTCAGGTAAGCATGCAAAAGTAAGGTAAGTCAGATGAGGAATATTCTCCTTGTAGGAGTGTGGTTTTACATGAACAATTTATTACCTTTTTGTTCCTAATTTGGGATTCAACTTGCCAGGGTTTTTGGAGTTGCCTCAGTCCTACAATTCACTCACATCTTGCAAGGATGCTTTGGTATGGAAACACAGCTTAGCTTTGAGTAAAGCAAGGATATTGGCTTCTAATAATCCTCAATATAAAGGCATACAAAGTATTTGAAGAAGTGGGACCTCTAGCTCTAGAGTTCTCAGGACCTAGGTAGGCATAAAACCACACAACTACAGAAAAGAGAAGCAAAAGAATGGAATCCTTTGGCCCTTAAGTGCTGACAGTGCCTCTCTCTCCCATCCTGAAGTACATTTCCTCACTGTGCAAGCCTACCATCCTAAAATATTTCGTTCCATGTTTTAAAATAAGACAATTTTCCACACTGATATTTGCTTCTATGTCACTTAGCAAGTAGCAAGACACAAAGGCCAAGTAATCTTTCAGATAAGCGATCAGCAATTTAATTTTCTGGCAAAATTTGTTTATTCAGTTGGCAGTCTAGGCTAGACATCCTCTGCCAATTGGTATGAAGGCACAGCCTTCAGGATTTTCTGATACATAAGCAAAGTTTCTGGCAGACTAGAGCAAACTTTTTACTATTTCTTTATATATCCTATAACTAATTCAATAAAAAATTGTTATGAAATGAAAAGCTCTGAAAGCCACTTACCATATCAGCCTTTGGGCACTGTATAATGGTTTTCCATTATGGGCTGAAATTAAGCATTTATAAAAAAGCAGTAATTTCACAGTTAGTCATCCAGAAATTTGGCCATGTTAAAACAGCATTTTAGAAAATTACAGGTAATATTATTCCTGAATGCAAATTAATGTCACTTCTGTTTGCCTCTTGGGATAGGAAAGCTCAAAGAATTTTGCAGGAGTAAATAGTCACTAAGAGCCATCATGATCAGTCTGAATCTTGGAAATTAAGTTGTGAAACGAGATAAAAGTACATGTAATTCAATACAGGAACATATGCACTGATAAATAAGAAATAAATGGCTGCTGTGACATTCCAGTATGACCCTATGGTTTCCTGAGGAATGAGAAGAGGAAATACATGATTTTATACAGTACACAAAACCTATCCAAACAACATCGAAGGCTCAAGTGTCTTCTGAAAGTCATGCCCCAGAAATGATTCCACATTAAATAATGCATCACTCACATACTCCTTTTTTTATTTTATCCATTTATCCATGAGGGCTTAACTTTAATCCACTCACTTATTTTAAAAGAATTTGATGTGATCCACTTTTGCACCTGAACTGACCAAGGGATAAGAAAGAACCAGAGACTTGGAAGGAGTTGCACTATTAAGTAGAGAAGGTGCTTGTTCTATGTCCTCTCCTCAAAACCATGGTACTCATAGCAATAACACTCTTCCTACAGAAAACCTCTAAGCCATCCAGCCAATAAAGATAAATCAACGTCAGCAACAATAAAGCCAAATTACTCACATTTTTAGATTAAACCTCCAATGCCTATGACCTTTACTCCTGAAAGGACAATGTTAAACCTGACCCTGAGCCTTCAGGCCTGCCATCAGTTGGGTGTTGAATGTGAGCAGATGCTGCAATAGTGAACACTGGCACAAAATCATAAAGTGCTCCCTGTGATGATTAATTCACAATATCAACCTTCTCTCAGCCATCTATTAGCTGTCATTTTGCATGAACTGCCTTTCAAGTACATATTTACAACACAGTGAAGTCAATCTGAAGACAAATGTGAAATCCTTCCCAAACTGAGGCCATAGTTTTGCTGTATTTATCAAGTAAACAACAAAAATATTTAAAAATATATTAAAAGTAACTGTTAATTTTTTTACTCAAATATACAGCTATTTAGTGAAATTCTCTGTCTTTCTAAAATACTAATAGAAGCTTTAGTTAAGCAATTAAGCAGTATACTGAAAACAGAATAAAAGTGTTGGTTAAGCTGAAATAGTGTTACCGTCTGTGATTATAAATGTTTAACCACAGTTTGATCACAGTTTAATATGTAATAGTAAATTGATTTTATTTATGAGTTGCTATATTTTGAAAACAATAGTTTTGAAATACTGCTATTTTTAACCATTTTCAGACATTTTTTCATTTGGATTTAGAAGTTTGTAAAGACTTAGAGCTTATACAGTATATTACCTGACAGGGAAATACACTTGCTTTCAGCTTTTATTTCCAACAATCTTATACTACTCCTCATTTTCAAAGTATTTTTTATATTTTAATCCTGAGATTTATTTCTTACCAGTGCACTGCATTTCAATTAGCATCTTTAACTAACTGTTTACAATTGGCCTGTCCACTACAGATGCTCTGCAACAGCCATTCTGGCTCTGAGTCAGTCATTCTGGAATTTTCTGGCTCACCAGTCGGGTCAGAAAACACAGTCGTATGACAATACAGAGCCTTGCTGATAAAGCAGTGCAAACCTTTAAAATATCAACAATATTTAGAGCCTTGTAGGTTGCCAGCTACCCACAATAAGCATTAAGGAGTCATGTGTCCACTTACAGCCACAGTGCTCATCTCTAGAGGAAACAGAAAATCAACACAGATTTATAACTGAGATTTTTCTGACTGCAAGGGAGAAGATGAAAAATTAATTCAGAATATTTCTGTTTCTTTCTTCTTTCCTTTGAACAAAAATTGATGCCCTTCTATATCGTTTTGAAAAATAAAATATTCACTTTTTTAATGAACTGGAGAGCTGTATTCAAAAGTAAAACAGCAGAAAGAAGGAGAGAAACTTTTAAATATTTTTCTCTTCTGCAATGACATTTAGAAATGTAGCAATTAAGCTTTGTTAGTGCACCTTTTAAAGATACTTTGGGAAATCCATAGTACACAGTGTAATAGCTATTGTTACAAATGCCTTTTTATCAGATGGTACTACTTTTTCAGATTTCATAGCAGTAATTAATGAGAACATTTTAAAAAGATAAAAAACAGATGAGCAAAACATCATAGTATGCAAAACATCAAGTAAAATAAGAAAAAATGAAAGGCTGACAAAGAATGAAGAAAAAAATACTGATCAGCAAAGACAGAGCTAAGATTGCACAGGCAATAATATAAAAGGATAAAAAATTTAGACTGACATGCACATTACAAATTAGATTTAAAAAATATAAATAAAAGACTTGTCAGCCATACAGAAGAAAAAGAGGGAGGGGAAGAGGAAGAAAAAGCTTGGCAGCTGTGGAGCAAAGATATGGAGAGACCAAAATCAATATAACACAGAAAGACTGCCTAGCAGTAATGACAAAATAAAATGAGATTTCTGCATCCAGGATGGAAGGAAAACTCAGAGGCTAAGGCTTTCATATGGAGGAGGCTCATCATTATGAGAGTTATGGAAAGGATAACAAATGAAACAATGGGTTACCTAATTTGGCTTGATGTAGACGAAAAGCTGGCATCAGTAATGGAGAGCCACCTTATAGAAATCCCTACAGTTACAGGGGAAAGTTAAAAGATACAGACGGAGAGATTTGTTGTGCTTACTTCAGTGGAGCAGAAAGGAAGCCATACAGATTTCTGAGGAAAGATTAGCTTTAAAAAGAAAAGGCTGAAAATCAAAATGCAAAAGGCAAAGTATTATGTAGGTTTACCAAATAGATCTGGTAATACTATCCTGACACTTTCACTTAATAGAATAACTGCTCTTCTACACAAGGGGAAGGAAGCTTGTCAGTCTGTTTGGATTACAGCAAAGTACAGCACCACATGGGAAATTATTAGTTACATGGGAGAAAATGTAGCTCTTGTACAAAAACTGTAATGCTGTTAGAAGGAACATATTAAGAAGAAAAAATAAGAAGAACAAAGAAAAGACCATATGTGCTCAATATAGATGTATTTCAATATAGCAGTTTCTTGATGGTTTGTCTTGGTTTGATATTATTTAATATTTCCCATCATCACAATGTAAAAGAAGGGAGTGTGCTAATACAGTTTCTTGTCACATAAAATTGGGAGACATAAAAGGATCTGCATATCATTCAGCAAGCTAAGGATATCAAGAAATTAACTGAAATAATGACAATAAGTGAATGGAAGGATCAGATGAAGACACCTAACACTAAGAGGAAGGATATTCCTTTAGGAACAGAAAAAAGACATTACTATTAATTGGCCAGCAATGGCATCTGAAACCCATGTCAATCCCACATCTCCCAAATCTATTCAGATCTGTGCTAAATTATTCCTAACAGACAACTATTTTTATTTAAAAAAAATCTTTTGAGATCTCCTACGGTCAAGATGCCACATTCTCCTTGCATAATGTATTACAGAACCTTCTTTTTTTCCTACTACCAAGTTTCTGCTTAATATGAGTACTTCTTCTTCTATCATTCAAGTCCTAAGAATAATGCTGAATACTATCTGACACAGATAGACTATCTGAAGTCCTCCTCTGTCATACCTGTGTGCAAGAAATATGGATTTGGGCTGGGAATGATGTATAGGAGCTATTCAGACAAAAAGTACACGGAGGGAAAAAGTACACATGGGGGAAAAAAAAGGTGGAAAAAGAGATTTACACTGAAGCATACTTCATAAATTTAGAAAAAAAAAAAAAGAGTGAAGGGGTGGGGAGAATAAACCAGCTATGAATGTAAATAAGGTTGGCAAAAAAAGGAGATTTTTACCCATAAGAGGTACTTGCTGCAAATAGAAGCATCAGAGACCCAAAAAATCCTGGGTTTAAGTTGTTTCTAAGGTCATTAATAATGGTTTGTTAGGGAACTTATATGAAGGTGTTGTCTGAAATAAGTGGAGCAAAACTCAGTAACAGAAGAGGACACTTCGAGACCTCTGATTCTGGAAAGGGGGTCTCTGGCAACTCACATAAAACATCTGTAGGACCTGGCCCAATTCAGCCAGTTGCAGCAGAGAAAATGTGACAAGAGGGCACCCCAACAGGATACCCAAAGCACAAGGTGGTTTGACTGCAAGGTTCCAGCGGGTCTCTGCATAACATGTGCAAATTGCAAATTTGAAAGACTTAAGTGATTCAGCTTAAGTTCATGCTCTCTTATGCAACAAAGCCCTTTGCATCTCTACTTTTCAAGTTCTTCAAAGGCTAGGTGAACCAGAGCAACTGAAAGAAAAGGGCACAAGAGGTCTTTTTAACATGAGCAAAATAATATCATTTTCCTAGTTTTGCTCTTGCAAAACTGCACAGCTTTAAAATTTTCTCTGAAGTTTTTCAAGGAAGTTCCAGCTTGAGACAGACACAGTGCATCGAAAGTTAGAGCATAAGGGATAAGAGCCCAAAAAACACACACACAACTAAAACCAGGCCTTTCTACACCTGGTGTTGTTGGCTGGGGGAATGTGCTGAGGGAGGACAGTAACAGTTATCACTGCCATCTTGCCTGTGATGCCAAAAATAGGGGGCCCAGGAAAAATGTCTTGTAGTATTAACAGATGGTGAAAAAAAATGAAATGGCTGCAACTAATTCGTTTTTGAGTAGGCACAGGAGATACCAGATAATGTTAAATGCATTGCATTTAAAGTAAATAAAGAGGAGTCCAAATGGGCATTTAGTTCCTTGATAATTAGTGAGCCAGCAGGTATCAAACCAGGCACAGCGCAGCTAAGCCTTTCCTGATCACATCTGACCCTGTGGGAATTTGTAAGCTCTGAATGCAAAACACCACACAGAAGTGTTAAAGACTTTGCTGCTGTTTCTTTGGGAAGATAAGATTCCAAAGAATAGGCCTAGCACTGATGTGAAGCTATGCATACAGGAATCTGACCCACAAGCGTTTGCTTTTTGGGGATGTTGCCAATTCATCCCTGGGCAAGTTTTACATTAAACACTCTTTTGTTGTGGCTGTGGAGGAAAATTAATTGTTCAGTTATTCACAGTGGTAACACAACGCTCTTGTCACAGTTCTCATCAGCTTGGCTGCAGCTCTCTAGATTGGCTCAGTGGTATTAGCTTAGGCTCCATCCCACCAGGGTCAGCATCTATCAACCCCAGATGCTTCCTGCTCAGGCTGTCACATAAGGGCTGAGGGGTGCACATAAATGGAGTAAGAGCTTTACCTCTGACTTTCAAAGTGAAAAGCTCTCAGCTAATGACATTTCTCAGTAGTGTTAAGAGGCTAAGAGCGCTCCACATCTTTTTGAGACAAGTGATAATTTGTTGGCTAGCCTTTCTATTGGAGTAATGCTTTAGATTATTCAAGGCTTTAGAGTGATTAAGCTATATTTTTGTCATACAGAGAAACTTATCGGTAATCAAAAGGTCAGATTGTATATTCAGACATGGAATTTTCATTTCTTCTCATTGAGTTTCAATACAGAATCTTCTGTAGTCTAATCTGCATATGTTAAGTAGTGTAATTATAAACCGATCCTTTATTCAGTGAGTTCAAATGCAAATATTGGCTCTTTCCTCAGTGCAGGAATTGGTTTGTGCAAGTGAATTGTAGTTTAACTGAAGCTACTATGCCCTTTCTATTTTACTTTAATTAATGTAATTATTACCTGGCTAATTATCTTGTTGAATGACTTGTTTTGTGATTTATTAACTGGGAAATTTCTTTCTGCATGTAGAAGAATATCTGAACTACCACCTATTTGTATCACAAAATACTGATTAGGAGGAACAAATCATGTTACCCATTGAGATAGTAATGATTTCGTTTAGAAATGTCTTTTATAAGAAAACTCTTGAGTCAGTAGAAATGAGTCCATTGTAAGGACTGTGAATTACTTGTCACCCTTGGAAAAGGCAGTTAGTTTTATAGTAGGAGCAGAAGACAGATACAAGGGAGCCTTCACAGCCTGTATCTGGTGCTGTCCCCTTTCCATAAACCTGTCTCTTGCTGTCTAGCACAGCCCTCTGTTTTACAGCCTCTCATGGTGTTACATATTCAAGCAAGGAAGCTGCGTGGGAAGAATATTTTCACAGTTACCAAACACATTCCCAAACACTGATATAAAGTCAATTCCCAGCATGAAATTACACAAATAAGTCAATAAACTTTAAATCATTTTGTGCAGAAGCCACAGTGAGAAGAAAGTCCAGAGCATCCTCATTGCAGCAAAGAAGCAGAATTGCAGTGGCTGTTTTATTAGGGTTGTAGTAGAGGAGATATATAAAAACACACACAGAGTTATTTTTGTTTTCCAAATCTTCTTTTGCCATTCCTATTATGTTTTGCTATAAATTAAATAGTTGCTGCTGCAAAGTCTCGGGATAAATAAGCATGCAGGCAAACCTGATAAATGCTCAACAATCTGTGCAGAGCTAAAGAAAACCTTACATTTTTCACTGCCTGTAAACAAAATCCTTTCATGTAAGAGCACTTTTTATTTCTTTGTAATCAAGCTTTCTGATTTTATGACCTTACAGACTCCTGTGCACAGAACAACTCCCATTAATTCTGAGTTCAATACTAATCCTGACATGAATATCCAAGAAATAGATTGGATTTCTAACAGGAATGCTTAGGTCCCAAAATACCACTAAATGATGCAAAGTTTCCTGGAATCCTATCTTTTTTCCCATTTGCACTTATGTCTTCTAGATCTTGGTAAAGCTTCCCAAGAAGTTGGATTTAGAGTTCAAAGACATTATCTACAAACTATTGTTCAAAAAAGTATTAGAAGGAGATACATATTTCAGGTGGAAAAAAAATTATATTCACAGGCTGACACATGGCCAAAGTATGAATAAAAGTAAAAAAATTTGAGAAGGTAATCCTATGGATGCCTCTGTCATTGAAATCACGACTTAGGAAGCCAATATAAGAAGTTGTTTCTTTACTGGACAGTGTGGGAAAAACCGGAGACTATGATAAACATCCTGAAGCCCAGACTACGGCTTAATGTCTGAGATCTGTTGTCTTCTCTACATGAGGCAACCACCTTTTGTTTGTCTGTGCAGAACTAAATTGAAAAGGTATTATTGGCAGGTCAATAAGAAATCAATAATTTAATCAATATTTTTTCCAAGAGGGTCCTTGAGCAAGCGCCAGTGATTATTCTTTATTCTTGCTACATCTGACATTTACAATCAAATCAAGCAGAAGTCCACAAGATTAGTAAAAATTATCAAAACCTTTCTTTTTCCAAGCCTTGACTCAAAGGATTGCTTGACTATTCAACCCTGGCCCAGTCATGCTCATGATTACTTACTGTTTTACCATTGACCAGATTATCTTATTCAAAGCAAATATCACTGTGTAGCTGTGAGGTACCAAAGTAAGCAGAGCAACAATTACAAATGGGATCTCCAAGAACTGCACACAGAATATTGACCAAATTATGTTTGAACACACACTGAGCAAATTAAATGCAATAATCTGGGGAAGAGATATTCACAACTATAATTCAACTGGAAGGTCACAGTCTTCCTTTGAAAGCATGTTTTTAACATTAAGAAAAATTTTAATAACTTCATATGACCAGTTTGGCAGATCAAAATGCAGTGGATCAAGGGGATGAGATGCCATAGGACCACACATTTTAAATTTTGTGGTTAAGCCATGAGACTAGAACTCAAAAATCTCTGAAATTTCTCCAGTCATAGACTCACTTTGAGACTGATGTAGAAGACCTGGTCTCAAAGCCCAAGATTTTCCCCAGTGGAATGGTATTTCTCCACTTCACAGATGTATTGTGCATCTTACCTTTAACGATACTGTCAAATCCCAATATCCAAAAATCATGACCTATTTTTAACTCTCCTATTTACCAAGTGATGAGAACTGGGGCAGTCCTTTACTTTGCCATTTTGTTTTAAATGTAGACTCTTCATATTTACCAGGTCTTCTCTGGAACGGGGAGAATTAAGTTATATTTTTCACTGGCAGCTTTTTCTTGCATTCCTGGGGATCTGAAAAAATACAGTGATCTTCTCACAAATTCACATTTCCCCAAAACCTCTCAAGCAATGAATAACTTTCTATTACCAAATAGATCAATAAATAGCAAACTGTGTTAGTATACTTAACCAGCACAGTTTGTGTTGGTACACAATATCTAATGAATTCTTCCTGCCAGGGAAGTTGGGCCCTAAGTTTCTCTTTGTCTACACTCCTTCTTAATCATTGATATCCTTAAAGTGGAAAGGGTCTCCCTTGGAAGGTTACATCTCTGAAGCTTCCGCTGTTCCATCCAGTGCACATCTACAAAATCTGATTTTCCACATAAAAGGTCAATATATTACCGCATAGAAAAATTGATCATTTTATTAGGAAATACTTCAAGAGCACACCAGCCACAGATTCAAGGTAAATCTCCAGGTTAATATTCTTATTTGAGGGTAGACTCCACTTCATTAAAAGAAAGATTGTATTACCACTCATTTGAGATTACCAGTAGCACTAAACACTGTGATGTGTTACAAAACACTTTACAGCATTTATATTGAAGTAAGTGACAGACCAATCCTTCACATATGGAAACCTCCCACAAATTCCAAATCAACATGCTGGCTTATGGTTTAAGTTATCTTCATATTGAAAGCAAAAATATTGCAAGGAAAATGCAGTCCCCAAAATGTCAGTGCAAACACCGAGGCTGTTCCCATTAACAAGTAGACAATGTCAGACAGAACTGTCCGCTGCCAAGAACTTGCATCTATACAAACGCTCCACAGCTACTTCAGAAGATATTTCCTTGATATTCATTGTAGTTGATTTGTGCTTCTGGCTCTTTCTAGAAATCAGGCATATTTGACATATTCTCCACTCAAATAGCGTGTGGGTTTTCCTTAGAATATGTTTAAGATCCTTAGAGAAAGAAAAAAAATTCATCTCTCTTCCTAGACTTCCTTCTTTTGCTTTTCACTTTTCATGGTGTTTGAAAACAAAAGGTTTCATTCACAGACCACGGCAAAAACTCAAGTAATTTTAAACCAGCTAATTTATCCAGTTTACATTTTTTTCTTGCTTTAATTTTGTCCTGCAGGTGCTCAGTTCATTATTCCATGATCATTTGCATTTGTATGAACAGAATATTTTAGTCTTTTCTTTTACATCTTGTGATCTTTCTTGCAGGCTTCTGGTCTTCTTTCATCTCCTGTCAGTCTCTTATCCAAAGTGCTAATCTCAGCTGTAACTGTCTCGAACCTTTCCTTTCTCCAGAAAGATCATTGAAGTCTGTAATTTATCACTTCGCTATTGTAACTGCAAGAACGGCTCTAAGCAGAACCAGCCTTATCTCATTGATAGCTACTTTGTCACCTTGTGGCTGCAAAGCATTCAGAAATGGCATTTGGGACATAAGCTGCAGATGGCATCAAGGGGATTCCGAAGAAACACATTTTCTGGTTTCTTTACAGTTATTCCTTGATGCTAAAATGCCAAAAAATCTTTGCGGTGGTTGCGCTACAGTTTTTTAAATAAGGAGACATCTTCTGTGTCAGGTTTCCTATGTTCTTGGGCAGATTTTTATGGGTTTGGAGCTAATCCAAAAGCCAGCTTCTCTGATGAGCATGTCTTGCCCCATTAAGCTTCAGTATTAACACCACTCCCCCTTCACAACCATTGTTTCTCCTATATGTGGCTGTGGGAAAGTTAGACTTCTCACTAATACCATCAGAGTTTGTGGCTTCTTTTACTGCAATCCATGTCTAATCACAGTATACCCAAGAAGCTTAGTGCTGTGTTGTAGCAGACTACAAATTAGCTTGCTTTTCCATTAAAATACTCTTAGTTTATTCTTTTTCTTGTGGTTATAAAATTGACTGGCTGAACACTTGGGCACTTGTGTGTTTTGTTAGTCTAAATGATTGATATTTAAATGGCTTAATAGCATTCATTCCACCTTTTTATGGTTGAACAAATGATTATTGCATATTTTTCTTAAGATGCAAAGAGAACGAATTCATCTGTAACTCAGAGAAGAATTTTATTAATATATGCCAGGGTGGTTTGAATTTCAGAATGGATCTTATTTCTTGAATATGTATTGTGGCAACATAAGTTTATAAGATCTTTGTAGCCCTGTGAAAGTGCCAAACAGTCCAGCTGGTTTAGCTAGAGAAGTCTGTAGCTAGTATTGAGACTATGAGGGTAAATCCTGTGCTGCTGCTGAAGAAGTATAGAGGCACAGGCAGGAAATAAGGATTATATTGTTTAAAGGAAGAACCAAAAAGAGGAAGGGGAAGGAAAGAGAGAGAGGGACTTAGTGCTCTTCAGAAAATCATTAGCAGTCTTCCCTAGAGGCAATGTTAAAATCAAACTGATTTTCTCCAGTGACTCAACAAGTTGCAGGCATGTAAAAATTCTCTTTCTCCATGACTGCAAAGAGGAATTGGAGGGACTTTGACTTAATAACTGTAAGCAGAAAAGTAACAGTCAAGTTGGTACATATAAATACTATTCCTCATGCATTTAACCTTCATGTTGGTTAGTGAACTACTGTGAGGAGACTCTAGCTTTTTTACAAACATATATGATTTGTATGAAGTGGCTGAAAAATCTGAAAAGTAATATTTCTGTTCTGTATTGCCTAAGCAATTACACCTTGGCCAAGCCCTCTTTAATACTTATGGTATATAGCTACTTATGTCATAAGGTGTTTTCCTAGTATTTTTGATTTGTATTTTTCCTTTCCAAGTGAATACTCAGAAAATTGTTAACAGAAAAATCACAATTAATAACTGCATTTTCATTTTAGCCTCAAAATTCCTCACAATATAAGTCCTAAAATGTTTTATGTTCACTTCCATATACCTGTTGCAAAATGTTCATCAGGTTTGTTCTTACATAGAAAAAAACCCCAGCTTTAAATTAGATTTAGCTTTAGATTTAAAACATCAGCATATAAAGAGTCAGTAGATACCTTTTCAGACTAAAACTATCTGAATTACTCACCTATGGAACACTTGTCCTCCTATGATCATGCATGTTTCATGTCATAGATGCTAAATATCACAGAATTACACTATCAGGTTGAAAGGGACTGCATTTGGTCATCTGGTCCCGCCTCCCTGCTCATGCAGGGTCATCCTAGAGCACATGGCATGGGACTGTGTCCCGACAGTTCTTCAATATCTCCAGCGAGGGAGACTCCACAGCCTCTCCAAGCAAACTCTGCCACTGTGTGGTCACCTGCACTGGAAAAAAAAGTTCTTCCTAACAAGTTCTTCCTCAATCCTTACTAAGATAGCTTTCTTTTATCTCTTCTGTGACAGCAAGAATACAGACAATATAAAGAAATAAATCCAGGGAGTGGTTTACAGCTGTTGAAGATTTGTCTAACTTTACTTAAAATAACAACTGTATTCTGCAAGCAAGAGTTAGACTGAAGTTCTTCTACTGCACTTAATATTTCACAAAGGTCTGTCCTTCCTCTAGGCTGTGTGATTCATTGATTTATGTGGTGACCAAACAACCACTTTGTTACTGCTACTAAGTTGAGGTTAACACCCTCTTGTGTCTTTCATCTTTCTTCTTCACAACAATATCTTTAGTAATTTCTTTTCAACATGAACTTATTAATTATTTTCACCTGTACAAATAAAAGGGAAGGAGACTAGTATTGACTTTATTTGGTGCTTAAAATATCTCAAAATTAGTAGTGTGCGATGTATAAAAAATGACATTTTTTTCAACTTAGCTTACAGACTTTGCCTGTTCAAGCTGTATGTCATAGCAAATTGAAGAGATAAGGGGGAAAAACTAAGGTGAAAGGCAAAACTGCACTAGTGGTAATGACAGAGGTAAACTCTGCATTCAGTTGAGAAAACCAATTTCAGGAAAGCTGAACAGTTTACAGGTAAAGCAATTTCTTTTCACTTTACAATCAGTTATATGCCTGCCTTGTAAGCTAAGTCAGTGTCTTCCTTGACAGCTGAGACCAAAATTATGAAGAAACATTGAATTCTTGTGCTACCTTACCTATACACATCACCTTATCTTAGGGTATGCATGGTTTCTCCAGCTGCACTGAAACTGGACTCGCACACTTTGTTTTCCTTCCAAGAAAAATATGTAAGCTCAATATTACATACTCCACCATAGTCCACAAAGGACTTGTCATTGTACAAACCAAACCCACAAAGTTACTTTGATAAATATCCTTGCTCTTCATTTCACACACATAATTGCACTTTAAGATTACCAGAATTTCAAATCTACTTTGTGGAATTTAGATCCTGAAAAATACTACTATAGTTCTTTCATGTTGGATAAATTGCACAGATTGCCTACTAAATTGAGAATCTATTTTCCCAAAGCTGTTTATGAAGTCTCTGAAACCCTCTTTTCTGCTTTCGGCTTCTGTCTGGTGTCTCTGGCTCTGATCTGATCTTTTCATCTGCTGTGTGTACATTTCTTCCCTATTTTGCTGAGTGCATACACATTTGCAATCCATATTGCTGTTTTTAATAGCCATTTCACGTGTATTCATTTTGATATTAGAGAAATAGTCTGCTTCCCTATCAACTTTTTTTAATTTTCTTTTTTTTCCCTGTCTTTTGTTTTGCGTCCTTTTTCACACATCCCCTATGTGAATAAGATGGGATAGTTTTACTTCAGTTGTTATATTAGATCCAAATTGCCTAAAATACCTATTTGCAAACTATTATTCTTAAAATCTAGTATACCATACAGTGTTTAGGAAGAGCAAAAATACAGGGGCCAAAGAAAGGTGGTGATAAGAAACAAAACTAATATGTAGGGCAATTAAAATTAAAACAGGGTTTTTTTGCAGATGACACGTCTGTAGACCAAGTCAGTATTTGACTTCTAAATTCCTGGACTCAGAGTGTGTTCCCCCAGTCTGAAGGCTTCTGGATTATCACTTCACCAAGTGAACTGTGATGCAGCAGAAGTGAAGTGGTCTGTGTTTCACTCACCTTGCAATCAGCCACCCACTCTCTGGGGAGGGGAGCCTTGTCAATACCAATATCAGTGCCCCAAGGACTGTGCACTTTGGGTGGACCAGAAGGTCCATACTATGGTATGCACCTTCTGATCCTGGAAAATCTGCATAAATATTCAAGATAACAGGTGAAATTCTTTTAATTAGAAAGTGGTCTTCCCTAAAATATGAACCATTATTAGGTCATGTTTGCTCTAACACTGACTTGAAAGCAAGAAATAATTATATTCCAAAAGAAAGAGGATTTTGGCCAAAAATAACTTTTTATCAGACTGTAATAAACAACCATATGCAGTCAACAGTGAGTCAGGCAGAGAGGTTGAGGCAGAAGCATTCATGGCAGTACCTTCCAGTTCAGTTGCAAGCTGCTGCTGTGCTGTCACTATTTGTTTCTTCTCTTCCTCCAGCTGGTCTGGTCCCTGGACAGCATGGCAGCTCTCCACCTGAGTCCTTGGGGACAGGTACATTTCCCAACAAAAAACACAGACCTCAGAGTTCTGTTCCTGAGGAAAAGGCACACAGAGATATATTTGTGCCAAACAAGACACAGAAATGAGGATAGTGAGCTCCTGCTGAAGTCAACCTTCCAGCATCCCACAAGCCTTTTAAATCTAGTATGAATCAACATTGCTTCATTCCAGTTTGCACCAGAAAGCAGAGCAGTTACTCTCTAGCTCCCTTTGCAAGCAATGGGTAAAAGTAAGTTTTTATATCAATTTCTCTGGGAGTGTGTTTAAGGATTTCAGAAGCCTGCAGAAAGATTTTCAGCAGTTTGTACCTATGTTTATCACTTAACTAAAGATACTGTAAATATTGTTCCATTCCTTTTTATTTTTTCTTCACATGAAGCCAGATAAATTCAAGATTGTACGAATAGAAGCTAATGCACTGAGTTCATTATTTCTTCTTTCCATTTTACTTTAAATGGAACATGAATTTCAGCTAAGTGACAAATTGAATGAATGAATGATTGTTTTGCAGTCAGGTTGGGTTTTCCTGGCATGCTTACCTTTCAGCTGCTTCCAGTAGCTTGAAAACACTGTCAATATTTAGCAGCATTGTTGCGCAAACAGACACCCTTCACTTGCCTCATGCCTCGTATATCAGTCAGTTACATGTGGTTAAAGAATTAATGCACAAGCAAATGGACTGATACAAGCACTGCAGTAGCTTTAGCTGATTTTGCAGCTCTCTTTGTTTTGGATATCAGATTAGGAATTCGATCCAAGCACTGACAAACGAACAGAGAAGTCTGGCTCACATTGCCAAATCCACTCCTTTTTATCACATGCACATTGTCCAAGAGAAGTTGTGGGTATCTATGCAGTGCACTATGTACAGAACAGTTACCTGGGTTTGTTTCAGACTGGGACTGATGCAGACCCTTCAGCCCATGTCTCCTGAAATAATCAGACACATTCTGAAAAAAGGCTCATTAGCCAAAGTGCAACCACCTTACAGAGCTGCCATTACTCTTCTGAGACAGAAACTATTTCCAAAGCTACAATGGAACAGAAGGGGTGATAGCCCACAAATCCGTTCAATTATCAAAATACAACACAGCCGGTATGCAAACTCTATATTTTCCTCCTTTATTAGCATTAAGATTATAGAGATAAGGTTAAAGATTTTGTATACTTAAAGACGTGTGAAATCTGATTAGATAAAGCCAGGAGCAACCTGCTGTATTTTTGGTGGTAGCCTGGTCTTGAGCCAGAGGCTGATACCTTCTGAGATCCGTCTCAATCTAAATTTTTTTAATGATATTATGATTCCTGCCACTTAACCCCACTCCTTTACCACAGCAATTTCCAAATCCTTCATACAAGAAAAATGCCACTGGGGGCTGTGCTCTGAATCAGATCAGATATATAATCTAGCTTTAAAAGCCCCCCAAGGATGTGGGCCATCCCTAAAAAAACAGCTGAGCTAGTATATATTTACAATGAGCCAGGAGGCAGAGGGATGAAGAAGCAGGACAAGGAACATCATAAGTGTAGAAAGTCTTAAAGCTGGTATTGCTGCCAGCAATATTGTCAAACCACAGCTGATACTCTCCTGGGAGCTATCTTCATGGCTTTAACTCAATCTAAAGTTGAATTGTCAGTAAAGTAGGGCACATAGAAAAGTCACTGCTCATTTTTTTAATTCAAAAAATGCTTTTCAAACAGTAGTACCAATGGTGCTCAAAGCTTTATCAAACTTTAAACCAAAGGTTTTAACATGGAATAAAGGGGGCAGCCAAACACAAACTTGTATTGCCAGTTACAGGGGAGCAAACCATTCTTTCCTTACATGGTGAAGTCCCACTCATGACCGAGGCTATGAAGCATCACAGCAACAAGAACAGGAAACTAAAACTGTGTTAACAACGATAATAATTTTTACTATTTCTGTGTTCATTTGCAAAGATTCCAAAAACTAAATTTCTCAAAGCCAGTCTGACTCCCTTAAGAACTGCTCTTCTCTCTGCCTTGGTGTCATTTTCTGCTCCTGTTCCGTGATCCTACACAGAAATGGGATGCTGTGCTCCATCAAAGCCCCTGTAGAATGAAGGTGCATAAGCACAGCATGGCTCCACTCCTGCTCTTAAGTAAGGAAAAATGGCATGTTTACAGGCATCCATCACTTCTGTAAGTGAGGCTAGGAGGCATGAAAGGGATCATATCCTCAAAGAAACATTGTGAGAAGGCTTCTAGTGACAAAAATAGAAACTGGGCAGTTTCCTACAATTTGTTTTAAATGAAAGGCAAACACATAGGTGCCTCTTGTAATATACCCTGCACATAGGCAGCACACTTTTCAAACAAAGATGCAGTTAAACGTGGCTGCATGCACACGGGGCCATAAATGTGGCCTCTCTCACAGGGCAGAGGGGACAGTGGGAAACTGGAGACAAGGGCCAAGAAACACGATTTTTAAAAATGAATCCAGTAATAGAGACACATTTTGGTACCAAAATGGTAATTCAGATCAGAACTTCAAAACAACAAACAGAAATTCAGTAATGCACTCACCTCTGGAAAACAGGAAATATTTTTTTGGATTTTAGTACTGAAAATACATTAGATTTGGATTTTCCTGTTGAAAATATAGATTTCTATTTTGATGTTTGGGATTTTTTTGCAACCAGGATTTAGTATTGCCAAAGCCTACATGAAGGCTGGTCTAGGAGTTGGCATTCTAGAGCTGAAAACTGACTGAGAATTTGGTAATTAACATTTTAATTATTTTAGTAACAAATACATTTAGTAACTGATGATCTAATTGGTGAACTATATATAATACAATACCACAATCATAGAATATTTAAATTTATTGCATTTTAAAATTATTGCTCTTAACTAAAATGTTCTTAACTAAATGATCCTTATGAATCATTTAAATTTTGAATAATCAGTATTTCAGATAGCAAACTTTGCACTGAAAATAGTCAATCTGCCTAATTTTAACAGGCTTCCCACATCAGAAAGGGCCCACAGCAGCTGAGGTAAAGCATTATGCCTTTTTTCGGCATCTTTCACTGTAGGAGTATAGACAGTCAGGAGCAAACGGATCTGGAGCTACTTTACATTTGTCCACACTTACACCTTGCAAGTATTCCATCTCTGTGCCTGATATTCCTTAACTCCTCAGACGTTAACATGAAAAGAGTAAATATGTTTATTGTTTTTTCAACAGCCTTTGAAACAAAATAAAACTAAATACACTACAGTTTATACACAACCTCTTTTACGGTATCTTTAACTGCGTTTCCAGGCAAAGGTATTGTGAACTTTATTGGATTTCAGATTTGTAGCAGTTTAGATCCTTTACAAATGTATTCACTGTACAAATTTTTCTACCATATTTTCCCCAGAACAGTATTTTTTCTAGGTGTTTTAGCTTTCTTTTGGAGAATATCCTACGTAGAGACCTCTCACTTAAACCTACCTGCTTTGCCATTTATTCTGTGGCATCAAACTTTACATCACCAGACTAAATGATTTTTTTTTTCTTAAATATTATCTCAGAGCCCATGCAGATAGGAAGAAAAAAACTCTCTTTGTCCTGCAAATTCAGGGAGATTTGAAGGAATTATTACCACCACTGAGCTATTTTCTGTTCAGCGTGAAAACAATGAATATTGAGATCTTGGACATAGTCTTTGTTGTTTAACAAAAACCAAAAGCAAAACAAAAAAGTCTTTGATAAGGAGAATTTAAAGAAATGATAAGAGTAGCTGCCTTCCTTTTATCAAAGGAACTTGTTTCATCACTTCAAATGCCAGTGAAGGGGTTTTTTTTCTGAATGTAAAGTGAAAGATATTCATTTAAATATCTTACCCAGATCTTAAGCCTCTTCCACAGAGACTTCCCTGGTGATTCAGAAGCTAGGTTTTATTTTGTAATGAACAGCACCAAAGATTTTTGGCTAATCATGTCAACCCCTGCAGGAAAAACACAAATTAACAGGAGTCCTAACTTCAAAGGTAAAATGCAGAGACTTTTTCTAGTCTCTGCACACAAATGGAAGTATGAAAGTCCTTATTCAATGAGGACCTGATTCCTTTCAAAGATTGAAGCAGATAGCTGCAAATCATCTTCTTATGTAAGATTCTTCTAATTCTAACACATGACCTGACAGAGGAGATGCTCATGGAGACATAAGTTTTGGGGAGCTGTGTGATACATACCTAGTGAAGCAGCTGGTGGGATAAAGCTCAGTCCTTATAAGTCAGGAAGACTGAGCTATAAAGAAAAGGAAAAGGTAATATCCATTCTTTGGGGGAGGATGACAGCTGTGACCATTCAAAAAATCTGATTTGGTAAAACTATCTCTAGGAAAAGAGTTTCCATAAAAGACTCAGATTTTGCAGGACATGATCAGAGGTCCTGAGGGAAAATAAATGAGCTTTTGTTACATTTTAATATAAATTACTATTGTTATTTTAATATCATGGTCTCAGAGATATAGGGCAATGAAAAAGTAATACAAAATCTCAAAAATTAATAACATTTCACAAATCTATAGGGGCTCCATGAGAAACTGGAAATGTACCAATTTCAGAAGACAACTTTACTGCTACATTTGTACCTCTTCCTTTTCTAAGCATAGCTAATACAACAAATACTGCAGGAAAAGTTTATTAAAACAGACATTCTGTTTGATGCCACAATCTTGCACTTCACAATCTCCATCCACAAGGCAAAGGCAAGTGCCAGTGTTAGAGGAGATTTATGGACCAACGTGTTGGGAGAAATGCCTAAGAGGGCCTGAAGAAAGGACAACTGTGCAACATTAATTGTATGGCAAGCACTTTGAACTGGATTTGCATGGCAAGGTTTTGGTGGCAGAGGGGGCTACAGGAGTGACTTTTCTGAGAAGCTGCTAGAAACTCCCCCCATGTCCAAAGGAGCCAATACCAGCTGGCTCCAAGATGGACCTGTCCTTGACTAGTCTTGGCCCAACAGCAACAGTGGTAGTGCTTCTGGCATAACAGATTCAAACAGGGGAAAAAAAAAGTTTTGTGCAGAATCAAACTGTGGCCAGAGAAGACAAGAGGGAGAATGCATGGGAGGAACAGCTCTGCAGACACCAAGGTCAGTGCAGAAGGAGGGAGAGGAGATGCTTCTGGCACCACAGCAAAGATTCCCCTGCAGCTCATGGTGCAGACCAAGGTGAGGCAGGATGTCCCCTTGCAGCCCATGGAGAGCCACAGTGGAGCACAGATCCACCTGCAGCCCACGGAGGACCCCAAACTGGAGCAGATGGATCCACAAAGGAGGCTGTGACCCCATGGGAAGCCCATGCTGGAGACTCCTGGCAGGAGACCTGTGAAGAGAGCCCATTCCAGAGTAGGCTTGCTGGCTCCATGCCGGAGCAGTCTGTTCCTGAAGAACTGCACCCTCTGGGAAGGATTCACTTTGGAGAAATTTCTGGAGAACTGTCTTTCACGGGAGCAACCCCATACTGAACAAGGGAAGACTGTGAGGAGTTTTCCCCATGAGGAGAAAGGAGCAGCAGAAACAATTGTGATGAAGTGACTGCAACCCCCACTCCTCGTCACACTGTGCAGCTCAAGGAAAGAAAGTAGGGAATCAGGAAGAGAATTAAGCCCAGAAAGAAGGGAGGGGTGGGGGGAAGTTGTTTTTAAGATTTGTTTTTACTTCTAGTTTTCCTGCTCTGATTTAATTGTTAATGAATTCAATTCATTTCACCAAGATGAGTCTGTTTTGCTCATGATGGTAACTGGTGAGTAATCTCTCCCTGCCCCTACCTCAACCCAAGAGCCATTTGTGATATTTTTCTCTCCCTTGTCCACTTGAAAAGAGCAGTGATAGAGCAGCCCTAGTGGGCACCAGCCATCGAGCCAACATCAAACCACCACACAACTACTTGAGCCCACCACCACTGAAATCCTAACTAATCACCATAAAGATAGTGCCTGGGGATTTATGAGTCCACTATTAATTTTGAATGGAAAAAACTGGTGACTCTCTCCTCCATCTATATTTATTTACAATTCCATTTAGATTTATGTAATTTGTGGAAGCTGTCAGTCAAAACATTTAACTAGCAACCCTAGAGATCTCCTGTACCTTTTGGGAACATGCAGCAATATTCTACATATTCTACAGGTTCCTGTTCTGGCAGAAATTTGCCACGAGGGACTGAATTAACAGCCAGTAACATGCAACTCTCTTCTTTG
This sequence comes from Pycnonotus jocosus, assembly GCA_013400435.1. Lineage (NCBI taxonomy): Eukaryota > Metazoa > Chordata > Aves > Passeriformes > Pycnonotidae > Pycnonotus > Pycnonotus jocosus. The sequence continues at coordinate 66,878 of VWYP01007349.1, read as the reverse complement.
CTTAATGCATTATAAAGGGTTACATCTTTCTCTTTCCTATGGGTTAAACCGAAACAATTAAAATTTTCTGTGTCTACTGTCTATTCAATACAGCCCATGGAATTTTTATATTGATTTTTGCCCCTGAAAATCTTTGTTATGATCTTCTATTTACTGTCAGACCATTCTTTCCCCAAACACTCCCTTAAGTAATACCAACTTGTGAAAATCTATTCAGCTTGTATTTTTAAAGGCCAAAGATCACCTAAAAAGATGAATGGAAAATAACTGTAACTGATAATACATATTGGTACAATACTTATCAGAACAGGTGCAGAAGAAAAAAATATTTCTAACAGAAAGCAAGAGGTCCTTATGTAGCAAAATCCAATAGCAAAGAGCAATCAACTTTCTACCAAATGCAAACCCAAACAGAGACGAACGTGGCTACCCTCACCTAGCTAGGCTTAAGAAATATATCCAGATATATGAAAAACGCAGAGCTAGAACAATCCCACGGGAGAAGAGCCTGGAGGAAAGTTACTGCATCTTGTTGTTACAGATTCCATTTGATCTATTCTTTCAGTGGCTTTGAATTTCCTGCCCTCCTCCTGAATAATTCCCCATTCATTGAAATGGAGTAAAAAATGTATTATATTATTTGGTAATTCATGGTATGAATAGTAATTTGCATAATAGGTCCCTAAAACACTAAATGGCTTTGTAATGGAAATTATACAGATCAAAATATATCTCTAAAACCTACGTAGGGCTATGCCTATTTTTGTATAATGCTAGGTTTAGCATACGTACACAGTGCAGTCACAGAGGTGATGGCTGCATAGCATAATGATGGGCTCCTACAGTATTCCAGGCATCACTGGTTGGTTTGCCTCAGACCTGTGACTGGATTGTGGGAACCCTGAAGTAGTGACTTTCTAGACTTTTCCCTCAAGAAAACTTTATTCCAATTAAAGTCAGGTAGATATCAACAGAAAATAGTGTTTCAGGTAACCGATTTTTTCCACTGAAAAATTACTACTTTCAGAATATTTTTTTCCCCTCAAAATGATTTCAGCTTAGACCTGTTGCCATGCTGAGCCATGGGAGTTGCACTAGATAACATTCATTCTGTACTGCCATTTAGATGGCATGCTTCTGCCAGAGGCATTGCACCTTCCCCTTTAGTGAAGAGAGACAGCACATCTTGGCACTCCCTTGGTCACTGAGCTGACGGCAGATAAAATACTGCTCTGGCTCTGGATTACTGAGGAAAATAAAAGCAAGAAAACAAAAATACCCATACGGTTCAGTGGCATTAGAGGCTCCAGATAGTTCCACTGGATATTCTAGTTTTGACCCTCATATCCCTTAGTTTTTCCTCTGTATCACTGGAAAAAAAAAAAAAAAGTGCTTATTCAAAGTTCCATCTTGTACTCCAAAGATGCTTCAAAGTGAATGGTTTTGCCAACACCTTGCAATGACTGACACAACTAAAGACCCTGCACTGGGCAAGACACTGCCCAGAAATGAAGTCTTTCACATCCAGTACCCCACAATGTCATTTTTAAAACTCAGTAATCCTAAATTCTAGGACAACCCCAAGAATTCAATCCTACCTATCATAATTTCATTCTACCTCACAAGTAGATAAACCTTGCAGACCACAATAGACATTGTTGCTGTTGGGCAATTGTTGCTCGTGTCTTCTTTGCTGGTTAGTCTTCCTTGCTTTGTTACCTTGAACTACATCAGAATATTTCATGCATCCTTATGTATGCCAGTCATGAAACACTAACTTTTTTTTTTTTGATAATTTAGGGGATGAGCACTCTGCATTATACACCATCAACACTGTAACCTTTATATTGATTCCACAAGAGATTACTCTATGTGTATATATTTATATATACACGTATACACACAAAATATCTGCCAGAAAAAAAAAAAATCTGATATCATCATTGTGAGTAAGTTAGGTTAATGCTGGATCTGACAGGCTGATAAGTAAACGTGGCCTCTGGTTTACCAGTTCATGATATGAAACACCTTAAAAAGCATTTGTTTAATCAGGTCAGCTCAAGCAGATGGGTAGTTAGTTTCTTATTGTGGTAGAACATTAATTCACCTAGTTTGCATGTTTAATTTATGTTTTTTACTAACTTTATTTTTGCTAACAAACAAAATACACATAAGAGGAGACTTGCATATTCAAGCTTTTCTACCTTCATAACTCAGTTTTAGGTTTAAAGGGTCACACAGAAGGTAGATGTTTGAATCTGTGAATTATTTAATGTAGTCCCTATAATAAAATCCCTGTTCCCTACAATACACTTTTGGCTCCAGATATAGCCTGAAAGCCATCTGACCATTCCTCACAATTTTTGAGGTGACTTTAACTACATCCCCACAGAAGCCTGCCTTTCTCATGGGTCTCCTCTCAAAGCAGAACAGAGGCAGCTGCCTCAGGTGCTCCTCTCCAGTTCATCTTTGTTTGAACTCATCATAAGCAACTTCCTGTCAACTCCTCATCCCAGAGCAACCTACCCCCAGGATCTGCACTTTTAGGCTTTCAAGCCTTATTCAGCAAACCACTGTAACCAGCAAGAGCTCCTCAGTGGCTCCTTTAATTTTTGGCAGTTCCAGCATTTTGCTGCCTCGCCTACATGGTTATTGAGACATGACTCCCTTCAAACTACTGCCTTGCTATTCTGCTTGCATGTTGGGTTTTCTCTCCCCAGTAGCCTGTATTTGATTCAGTATGTGCATTTAAACAAGATAGAGATATACAGCAACTGTGTCATGGTTTACAAACAAAATTATTACTTAGAGCAATCCTGCATCTATGAGAGCTGCTAAAAAACTGCCACCAGAGCAGGAGTCTTAATAAATAAAAAGCTACTATCCTGTGACCCTCCTTGGTTTGATTAGTTCTTTTCCAACTAGAGGAATATGAGATGGCACAGGAGCTCCTGCAAGTATGACACCACTCCTTCACTCCTTTAGTCCCATGGTGGTAAGAGCAAAGTAGAGGGGATGAACCCAGAGTTTACCACTGCTGCAATTCCACCCCACAGACGACCTCCATTTCATGTCAGAACATTAAAGGTACAAGATGAGGGCAAGTTACTGTGTGTCTTGTTTTTCAAAACTCAGATGATTGGGCATGTGTTTTTGTCCTAAAAAGAAAGTAGCCTGATTAAAAATCATGTAAATAAAGCTGAGATTCAGATAACCATCATGAATCCCATTAAGACAGCCTGCTATGTAGTTCAATCGTTGGTTTCAACTTCCTGCTAACAGGACTGTATCCACTGAGGGTCTCCAAGTCACTGCAGGAAAGGAGACAGAATACTTACAAAAAGGAGGCAGAAAGTGTTCCTTCATATCCTTCACTGGTTTCAATGTCAGCTCTCAGGGAAGGGACCCCTCAAGTCATTCAACTCCCTGGTCTTCATCAAAGACTGAGTATTTGTATGAAATAATTTAATGATTATACTTCTGGTTAAATTTTTCAAAGAGTGATTATGTTAATTACTTCTGGAAGTTAATTTCCCTACATAATTAATGCCCCATTGAAATCCATAATGCAGCTGTTTGAGAAATATTGGACTGTATCCGCCAAAATCTTCCAAACTCATGTGCAGTTTCTTGCTTTCTAATCTAACAGAGTTTCAATTAGCTCTCAGTGAATATGTGTAATAGAAGTAGTGAAAATTAATGCAAAGTTAGTCTTTTTCCTTTTTCCGTGTTGTAAATTATGAATGGGTGCTCATCGCAAATTCAGCCGCTCAGTCAGCTTGCAAGCAATTACAAACAATTCTCACCATGTAGCATGATAGCATAGAACTGCATCAAATAAATTATTTAAAAATCTGAAAGTTTTTATTGTCAATGAGAGTGAAGAAGATATCTTCTGATAGCAACACCTCAGAAACAGAGTTATTAGGACTTCTCACTGGATGCTTCCCATACTTTTGTGAAATCCAAGGGAATTGCTTTATATTAAAATTTGGCTCTTGAAAAGAAAATATTCCCATTAATGGTGTTTTGGTAAATGTGTCATATTTATGAAGCAAGAAACAAGGCTGGCAAAATAAATCGAATACATGTCCTCTGACAGGATTCTTCATTGCTGGGGTTTGAGAACTTAAATCAGAATTCCATGTCCTGATGGCTTTAATAGGCTTACATGTTATAATGACCTTATAATGGAAAATGTGTGGCTGCTTTCCCCTCTCAGTGAGGGTACCTGACACAAACATCATTACAGCCTCAGGCACTGCCAGTGTGCAGCAGAACCTGTGTCACAGAGATTTCTCATCTCACATTCATTACAGAAATAACCTGAAGACGACTCAGTGTTACCACCAATACAAAATCAGGTCAGCCAAGACTTGATACAGCTGACTTTTGAAATCCTCCACCACCCCCTACTTGTGTAAAAAGGTTTTTTATGACCCAGTCATTGAAGCTCTAAATTCCAGTCTGTGTATTGCTTTTGTGCAATCTGCTGCCTCTGAGAACAGTTTAGCTTTGCCATCTTTGGCACTGAGACATATGCAGGCTATCACATAGCTTCTTAGCTTCCTTTCCTTCACAGGCAGCTCCCTTTTGTCTCCTCAGAGGTCATGAACTTGAGGTCCCTGACATTCTGATTCCTCTCTGGATAACCTATCCAGAACATGTCACCTTTCTCAACATCCCTTTTTAATTGGGAACACAGATTTAGACAGTCTTCAGGTACAGCCTCAATAGTACTAGAAAAGAGCAAACAATAACTTCTCTGGGTCTCCTCGCCATACTCCTCCTTACACAGACCAGCAGGTTTTTTTTTAATTTGCATTGAGAAAGCACTACTGACTTAGAACTGAGTTTGATGCTTCTGAATCAGTAGTGACTGTGAAAGATTGTGGTGAAAATATTGTTTGGTGGAAATCAGAAAATTTAATTATTTTGGGCTTCTGAATACTGGGTTAGAGAGCTCTGGTTCTCAGTAATTTATACCCCTGTTTCATCAAATATTTACCAGTATGATTTTATATTACTGCCCAGAATTAATTCTTTTTGTCTCAGGATTAACTTTATTCAATCTTGAAAATACAGCTAACTACCAGCAGAAATTTAGGAAGAGTTTGCTAGCTATTGATACGGTAGGTTTGGGTTGTTTTACTTTCCCTGCTCTGATCCTTTAAATTCAAGATGACAACTTCTGCCCCATTACATCAGGCAGATCCATTACCTTATGTCACAGAGAAGACATAAGCATTACTTTCACACAGTTTTTACACTGGATCTTTGTTCATTTCTTTCCCCATCTCTCTCTTTTGCAATTTTCTAAACTGAGCATCACTTTGTCCAAAAACACATTATCGCAGTGTAGGCAGAGAAATAAGACAGCCATTTCTGAGCTCAGACCTGCAGCTGTTTCTACAGATCAAACAGAGTCATTAGTCAAACTTGGATGGGTGCGTTTGAAGAAAAAGCATTTAAATGTTGTCAGCTACACACCTTTTTTCTTCATCTCTAAAACATATTTTGCTCCCTTTCTTACAGAATATTTATGTTCCTTTTTATTGTCTAAAGAGTATCTTCTCACATTCCTTCCCATAACCTGTTACAACAAAAATACTTCTGCATTTTTCTGCTCAGCACTGACTGACTGCTATCACACCCAGATCAATGGTACTTCCTACTCTTTAGAGGAATATAGGTAGAGCACAGGCTCAGAGGACGGTATTACAGATATTAAAACATCCAGCTGTTTTAATGTGATTATCCAGACCTCTTTCTTATTTCCACGAAAAGAAATAACCTAGGTTTTTCTCCTCCCCAGAACTGAAATTTGAGTGGAGGAATATTAATCAAGCTTTCAAAATAAACTCTCCACTGTGACCTTTGACATCTCCCAAGAACCTCTGCTCCAGAGGCTGAAGACCTGCGCAGCTACAGCCCGTGATGCCACAGGTTAATAAATGCTCTCCCAGTAAAGTATATATGTGTGCTCACACATGAGCAAGCAAACACCCTCTGCGTGGGGCACAGCACGTGTGAGCATCTCTATGTTACTGATATTTCCATTGCTTCCATGGTAGAAAATTATACACCTAGAGCACAGCTCATTTTCTACTTCCATAAGCAGTACAATAGATCACCTCATTATTCTGCCACAAATTGAGTATAGTTTTCACTGTGATTCTTCAAAATGCAGACAGCCTCTTTCACTCACAAATGAAACAGCACACAATGCCTGCCAGAGCCAATACTCCCACGTACCAGCGTAATGCTTCAGTAAGTTGAAGAAAGAAGCTTGCCAGCCTTTCGTGGCTGTCATTAGGCTAAATGAAAAGTACAGAGATACTTGCTTAGCAGGTTGTTGATCTTTGAATACCAAATGCTTTCCCCTTCTAAAAGTCTCGTTTTTCCTCACTAGAAGCACAGATGGACATTTGGCAGCTTCTCCTTTGGATGTGCTGCATTTCAAGTTTCTGGTCACTCTGCCTCTGCTGTCCCATGGCACAGAAAGCCAGAAGCTTGGACAAAAACTTTCTCAGCCACGCTGAGCTGCCCCTGTGTTTCCCCTGGGGAGTCTAATAGAGCTTATGAGCAGGCTAAAGCAAGGCTACCTGGCTATTATGCAGCATGTTTTTAGTGCTCAGTATTGCTGGAGGAAGAGCAACAGCAGCATGCTGGAAACAACCAGCTGGCTGGTGCACACACAGCATGCACATCTAGCTCTAGATGCTCTATTGTCAGGATCCCAGGATACTTCAAATTGTGTCAAATGTTGAACTGGCATTCATCTGGTTTCCAGAGTGGGAGGGTGAAAATAGCTTCTCTGCTCCACATATTCGCATACAGCACAGCAGAAAACCTGGTCCTGGTTTTGGGTTGTTTTCAAATGCCATCCTTCCTGATCCAGCAACCTCTGGCTCCTACGTCCAGCTTGAAATATCCTGTTAATTCTAACTTCTCTCTGCTTTCGCTCCTTGAAAGAGATGACCTCACATCATCTGAAAACCCCTCTTTGTGGGAAGATTTCAAGGCTATCCTGTGCAGTAGGAGGAGATGGGGATGAGCCAGACAGGACAGCAACATTTGGCAGCTGCAGGAAGCCAGTCATTAGTCCTCTGTGAGGAGGGAGAAGAAAGAGGAGGCCATATTTTAGTGCTGTGTATTATGACTAAGGGGGAGGTGGAGGGCACACAAAATAACCCTGTCCATTGGCTCAAGAAGAGTGCCTTGACAGGAGCTGTGGAGGACACCCCCAGGAGTGCACTGTGCACCCTCCCCAGGAGAACTTTTTAATATCATCTTCCCAGCAGTAGTGCCATTCTCCTTTCCCACTTCCCACTTGCCCAGCTCACTGCCCCCATCCCACCCCCACACCTCAGCCCTGTACTTGCCGGCTGCATCTTTATAAATAAATAGCATCATTGAAAGATCCTGGCATGAACGGGCTGCTTCTCAAAGCCAGAATCTGTAATTGTATTTGCAAGTCTGTTTTAATTGTAAACAATCCAGGTGCAATTCCTGATGATAAGAAGGAAACAATAACTGTTCTTATTGCCAGCTTTGTGACTGCAATGTTTATTTTACTTTCAAATGCAGAAAAAAGTATGTCCAGCTTTTCAAGGGCCAAGTCAGACTGCAAGAGATATTGTTTTGGAGTAGAATTATTGCAGTGGATTAGGTGAGCAGAACTCAGGTTCCAGAGGTTAATGTTTTAGAAATGGCTACCCATGGCAAATCACCTGTGTCCATGACATACATCATAAAATAGCATATCTAGCATCTAGGGGTGGCCAGCCTTACTCTATCCACTGCTATTTCTTCTTCTTTATCCACCACTCAGATATTCCCTTCCAAAGTTTTTCCACTTCCTTTTTGAAATATTCCCAATGCAAAAATCATGGTAATTTTTTTTTCTTCTAATTCAATAAAAATATATGGTACATCAAACTTTTGTTGCAATCACATTTTCATATGTAGAGCAACACATGTGGCTTTATATACAGGTACAGACAGAAAGAGTGATGCCTCACTCTCCCCCTCTCCTCATATTCAATTCTCATTCATATACGCTCAATGGGATACAGCACATTTCAAGGTATTGTAACATAGCTCTTCTATCTCTTTATAGTAGCACAATCTTTTCATTTGGTATTATTACCTCTAGAGGCTGTAAATAAAATACATCATGTATAAGTCAGTAAAAGACAACAAAATGAAAATATGTAAATAAATCAGGAAAATATGTAAATAAAACAGGACCATTTATTTATTGCCAGAACTTGCCAGCTGTTGAAAATAACCTGTTGCCCCTTCAAGCTGGCTGACTTGACAGTAGTCTGGAAAAAAAAATTCAGGTGCCAAGCAGTTCACTGTATGATTGAATATTTATTACAATGGGCATATTATCACCTAGGCAAATGAAAAATGCCTCTGGCATGTGGCAGCAAGAAGCAGCCAGATCAGCTAAGAAAGTCTTTAATTTAGAGCTAAGGACTCCTAGATAGAATTTTAAATGGACTTCAATTAAGGTACTCTAGCCAGGAAGGTCCATTGTAAGTGGATTTTTTATTAATCCTGATGGTATGAGTAGTTCAGTATTTCAGTGTGAGTTTCACAAGTGTTACATAAAGGAATTATTGATTACAACTGCTAAAAGTCACCTAACATAATTATCTTGGTGCTTCCTTTCAGGATACCTCAGACCTCATCTAAAGATTCCCTCATTAAAATTGGATAATGTGTGGCAGGATTTCTTATCTCTACTTTTTCTCCATGTGGAATTTTCCGAGATTCTTTTACACTCATGTCACCTTCTGCCTTCTGAGCCTATTGCTCTGTAGCTGTATTTTGAGCATTTATCCTTTACATCTCATGATTTTTGTTTCTTGAGATATTTCAGGCTGATCTGACTCTGGCTGTGCTGAAGCACACCCCAGGTGCCTGGCACATTTCCTGGGCCTACTGAGGCAACCACAGAACTTCAAAGCACAGCCACCCACAACCTAAGGTGGAGAGAGGGGAAACCAGAGCCTACAAGAAGCTATCTGCTCACACAAGATCCTTTTCCTTGGTCTTAGGTTTCTCCCTAAGTATTTTTGACTCCTTTGGGTATGACAGTCTTTGATGAACACGGAAAGTTCTCCAGACCATTTTGATTTAATTATCTGTGGTTCTTGTGTTTTCTTATATTACTACTACCTCAAGAAGACTCACATGCAGGCAATGCTGCATAATATGATTTTGCTAAGACCTTGAAAGTTTTTAAGTCGAGCACTTCAGTGAGCTGTCTAGTATCAGTGTTCTGGAGTCCATACAACCACTTGAATTCCCTCCTTTAGGGTGGCATTGCTGAGAACCCAGTATTTCTTGAGCTGCAGAATTGTCACTGAAGTGATTCTAAAGTGATCAAGGAGGCTGATTGAAAGAGCTGTTTTGCTTGCTCATGCTTATTCTCCTTATACTCCTTCTAGTTCTGCCACATTTCACTCCACATAGACACATATGGCACATGTCTGCTGAGTTCTAAGAACTAAGCACTTACATAAATTCCCCTTGCAAAATGATGTGTACTCGCAGAAACAACTCCATATCTAGGGCAATTTTTGAGTGAAGATGGCTCAGCATGCTATAAATTACACTTCCCATTGCTAGCACAGCTCCTTTCTGCTGCAGGGGAAATCATTTCCTAGGAGGACAGGAGGTGTACCAGCATTGCCTTCCCTCAGGGTGACACACAAGAAACAAACACTGCTGGCTGCTGCTCTGAGCTCTACATGCTCTCTAGGGGTTATACATGCTGTGGAAAAACATAGCCTTCTGAGCTGCAATTTAATAGGAACTAACAGCATCTGAAATAAAACAAAACAATAATCTGTAATAATTATAATAATCATTAAAAAAAGGCTAGGCTGCTGTGACCTAAAAAAAATTGGTCCCAATTCCCAGCTCCAGTCATTTCAAGTTGAGAAAAACACAGGTCCAAGAACAGGACACAATAAGTATTCTTAGCCCTCGAAAACTGATGATTCAGGATATAAATTAGTGTGTTCTTAAATAGAAACAAGCACCACTTTTTTTGGTACCAGTCCTCGGAGGCTTGAGCCCTAAGTTCCTGTTTGAATTTTTCCTAACCTCCTTTCTTGTCTCTGTATATATAACCAACCTTTAAATTTATCAGTAGATTGAGTACTGAAATAGGCAATCCAGCTGGTTTTGTAGCTAATTTACAGGAGTTAGAAAGGTTTCCTTCTGCTCAGGCTTCCTCCTTAACCTGACCCAGCATTTGCATACTGTCTTGTCTGCACCTGGTTAGTTTAATTTCAGCTAAGAACACACTTTTTTTCTTACCCTGTAAAGAATCACCTCTGCAGTTGCCTCACTGTCTTCTCTTCATTTCCAAGTCTGCAATTACAGTATGACAGCTGCATGACTGAGGTTAAGGAAAAGCCAGCAAGTCTGACTCATTGGTGGGAATTTAGAGCCTCCTGAAACTAATAAGCAGAGTAGAGGGAACTGGTGCAATTGAAGTGAGAGCTCTGGGGCTTTCTGTTTCCCTCTTAAAAGGAGGAAGAGTGGGAGGTCAGGCAGAAGAATGAATTTTAAGATCCCTGGATAAGATTATTTGATAGATGATTTGCTACCGTGCTGTAACTGCCAGGGTTCTGCTGTCTTTAGCACTCTGAAAATAGAGATCATGAGGCTGAAAGATAAAAGGCGGAGTGTTCCAGGGGAGAAATGACAAAGGATGGGGCAAACATAGATAAAACAGAAATTAGTTTTGTGGTTCACATTACATACTTTTCATTACAAAGTTTTTTTCTGTGTTATATGTTATTGGCACCTTTGTGGTTAATACATTGCTTAGAGAACTGTTATTTCTTTACAATTATATTGAAACTATAGGTTGGGAATCTAGTACTAATCCACAGTTATTCAAACTGTGCCTGAAGAAACTGGTGCTAAAGTCTTCCTTTTCCACCAAAATTGTTCTACACCCCACACACAGACAAACAAAAAGCAAAGATTATTCAAATGGGTTTGAGATGGCACACTCTCTTCAGCAGAGCCTCCTGCATGGAGACTTTATGAGACAATTATGCTGGCTGTTAAGCACTCTGCCATCGAATCTGTAATTATATCATTACCCAGTTGCTAAACAATGTGGATTTTGAGGATTATCATTATTTTCTGCCTACTCTTATCTGAACTTGCTTCTTGCCAGATAAAATATCTAAACATGTTATGTAGCTGCCTGTTGACTTCTATGAGATTTTGACTTTCAACAAACGCATTTAAACAACTCTTCAAATTCAAGTCTTATAAGCAGCATATGTAAGTAAGATCAATCCACTGCGAACCAAACCTAACATAACACCCCAGCGTTCCTTGCAACTGAAAAACCCTTCTCTCTGGCCAGTCATAGTACTGAAGTCTCTGTGAAATTCTCTCACCTTTTCTCTCTACTCTTCTCTCTGAACGATTCAAAAGGCAAATTCCTTTAGGTGCTGTGCTACCATTATCTCTCCATTAGTGAAAAGTGGTAGTTGTCACAGAAACTACTCAGCTCCCACCTGGCCACAGTAAGAAACAGATTGTGCATCCACTCTGAGCATTGCCTATAGCACCCTTATGGCTTGAGCAGGGACTAAAACTGCCTCTGGGGACAGCATCCAACTTTTGTCATTTGTTCCATGTAAAGCACGACCACAATATCTGTGGCTGCAGACCAAGGTGGCCCTGAAAGAGAGGTAATGACATTTTTCCGAATTACCAAGTGCAGCTGTCATTCATTTTTTTTCAGTCACTCAGCACATCACTGAATGAGAATCGATGTGGCTAAATTGTGTTTAAGTCCAAGTTGAAAAAATGATTTTTTTGAAAATTACTCTTATCCATACTTAATGACAAGCAGATCCATGTTTTGACAAAAGCAGCAGTATGACTTCAACAAGAATTTTCTTTTCTACAAATATAAAAAATAATTCCTTTTTCACTAGACTTCATAGAGCACTAAACACACAGCAGAGAACGTTTCACTAAATACTGCCATCATTTCAGTTATTTGTTTCTCAGCTGCACCTTCTATAACCTAATTTAAAAAGAAAATAGGTTTTCTTCTTTTGTGGGGCCCCTGGTTTTATTGCATCCTGAGAGATATAGACGTGTAGGGAGAGGTGACAGCAATGGCAATGTATAGGTGAACTGCACTAAGAACACTAGGGGGTGGCAATGTTGAAATGGCCAGTTAGCCTACTCTGCCTCCAGAATTATCCTATTCTAATATTCCACTATTGCAGTTCTCTTGATAAGAAATTCACAGGCTGTAGCCTTGCAAGGCAGACTTAGTTTTACTCAGCAGAAGCAATAGAAGGAAGAAATGTGAAATCTGCTTTAGAAGATGTGTGGTGGGTCTCTGTTTTTCATTCTAAGGCTGTCACAACACAAGATGCTGACATTTTGTTCTTGTCTGCATGACACAGCTCCAAAGATAGGTTACTATAGCAGTCTGTATATAAGCTCTTACTGCAAGTAATTATTCTTAGGTGGTAACAACTCTATTCTTTCACTACACCTTGAAAAATGCTCATTAAAATATACTTAATAGAAATGTCATTACTTATTTCCTTTGTCACTTAAAACAAGTTAACCAGATGGCATGAAACAATCTCAGAGCCACTCAATAATATATTTAGATGTAATTAATGTGCAATAACTAGCTCATTAAGTTAAATACTTATTTGAGGTTAATAGTAACCTCTTCTTTTATTATAGTTTCCATTTGCTGTAGCTGGCAGATCAATAAATTATAGCTCTGAACTCTAGCAAACAAAATGTTTTACATGTCCCAGTTTCAGCTGGGACAGAGGTAATTTTCTTCCTAGTATCTGGTATAGTGCTATGTTTTGGAATGAGAATTTGTTATGAGAATAAAGTTGATAACAGAGGGATGTTTTAGCTACCCCTGAGCAGCACTTACACAGAGTCAGGACCTTTCCTGCTTCTCATACCATGCCATCAGTGAGTGGGCTGGGGGTGCACAAGATGTTGGGAGGGGACACAGCCAGGACAACTGACCTCCAACTGACCCTAGGGATATTCCATATCATATGTCAAGATTCTCAGTATATAAAGTAGGAAAAAACTGGTCAAGAGCACTTCTTTGAAATGAGTTGGGTATAGTTTGGCAGGTAGTAAGTGATTGCTTTGTGCAACACTTGTTTTGTATGTTCTAATTCTATTATTATTATTATTCCTTCCTTTTTTTTTTTTTTTTTTTCCCAATTAAACTCGTTTTTTTTACACCCACAAT
>VWYP01007349.1:0-53566 GCA_013400435.1 Pycnonotus jocosus | reverse complement strand
TCACAATTAAACTCGTTTTATTTCAACCCACAATTGTTGCTGGATTTTTTTCTTCCATTTCCCTCTCCATCCCATTGCAGGTGGGATGGTGGTTTAACAGCTGTATGCTATTCAGCTGTCTGCCAGGTTTAACCATAGCAAATGTTTATCACCTCTGATCACCTCTGTGGTGAAGAAGATGAGAGAAATTGTGTGGTATTTCTGCAAATTAGCATAGTAAGAAGATTGTTTAAACAAAAAGAAATCCTACCAGTGTCAAGTTAGGTGAGTATGGGAAGTAGCCAACCTCTGCAACAGGAAACCCCACGATCCGCAGAGCATCCCAGCAGGTTACTCACAAGGAAATGGCTTCTAAAACAGCTTCCAAGTCTCATCCACCCTGAGAGAAATGTGGCAGAGAGAAGGAATCCAATGCAAGACATTGAGAGACTGAAACATCAAGAGGTCAAACTTGTCACTCTTTCACATTTCCACTGATTTCCTTGGCAGCCACTTGAGAAGCACAAACCTAACACACATGGATATGTACTCGACTTCCTTTTGAGCTGTCAGTAGAACACCAAGTGCCTCATGGGTATGTGGGAGCTGAAGCAGCTCTGTGCAAATAGCTCCTTTTGAAAATAAAAAAATATTATGATAATTGTTAATTACATCTGCAGATGACACAATATCATTAGCAGCATGCTAGATCTCAAGTATAGAGTGGGAAAAATATCTGTTTTACTGCCGAAAGAAAGGCATCAAGGCACTATATTATTGATATATTTAATTATAACATGCTTGTATAGTATTCACACTGTTGGTAACCTCCCTAACTTTCTTTCTTTCATTCAAGGCTTCAATATTTTAATAAGATAAAGTCTTAGAATACTTTTAAATTATTAAACCTGAATTAAATCTACTGTCTTGAACCTTTTTAAAATATAGCATTAAAAAGCTGCAGGTTTTCTTTCGAAAACCATTATTAAAAAAAACAAGCAAACTCAAAACCACTTTTTAAACATTGTAATGGTGTTCATCTAAAGCAATTACAGCTTCAATTAACTGCAATTTCATTTGAGAAATTTTCATGCTTGGAAAAAAACTTTCTTTTATTTAAAAAAACCCAAACATCCAAGTACCTTGGAAACAAAACTAAGCACTTGTGATTATCCACTTGAATGCTGGTAATGGAAAAATTGAAATTTGACCCTTCTTCTACCACACATCAATGTTAATATAATGCAAGTCAGATCTGTACATTTTTTTCTTATAAGAGTCAAAATAAATAGGATCTTTAGGATAAGTTTCCCATTCTCCATTAAGCTGACAGCATGGAGTCTGAAGATAAATTAATGGAAATGAGCATTTGTTATGCAGCCAACAAAGGCATCTAGTATGCCCAAAGCAAGATAATTATCATTACAAGAGACCTCTGCAACCTGAACTTAAAGGCCACCAGATTGTGAGGAATGAAAGCAACTTGTAATGATGAGAATATAATCTACCACTTCTTCTTCTGCATATAGCCCACCTTCCAGGCAAACAAGTTAACCTATCTCAGCTATGAGCATCTTCACAATGAAGTTTTATTATTAATTCACTGCTGTTTCTGTTGAGCACCTTTGAAGTGTCCATTGTATTTTTTTTAATCCAGTGATAGGGGCAAAAGGCCATATCTAAAATCCTTTATATTTTCCTAAGTAATATCCCTCATTCACCACAAGCCTTGGGTCAGACTTAAAGGTTTTCCAAATTATCTCTTCTCCAATGAATGAGGAGAACCTTTTAGACTCCTGGATCAGATATATCTCAATTATTATGGCAAAAGCCATTGCTACATGCACTCAGAAAGGCAAGAAATACCATGCTGGAGTAGCCTTGTATCTTGTCACTGTCAGTGACATGCACTTGTAGTTCAGAGGAACAGGAAAATATTTTACTGTTAAGATAAAATATGAGAACAGTACACCAAGAAATAGATTTTCTCATGTTGCCAGTCCACCCCTTACAAAAAGATTGGATCAATCAGGAAGGTCTTTTACTAGACATCCGTTTGAAAATTAATGAAGAATAGTTCCTGATGTAGGCCTACTGGCTAACATTTTGACATTCTCACAAGCATGGCAAATGACAAAGTATTTTGATAGGTACATATCTTTTTTTTCCACATATTCACTCAGCTTTGGGTATTACATATTTTTTGCTAAATCTCTGTTCTTCAAGACTGATTCATATCTAGTGTAAATCAATATGGCTTGAAGGAGGTCAGTGTAGCTGTGCTAATTTACACTGGTCTTCAATCTGGAGCATTGATTTTATATTAATATACTATATTTCTATGCTATAGAAATACAGTTTTCATCTTGACATAGTACTGTAGTTTGCATTTCTTCAAGGAACAAGATTAAGACGTGATTCATATTTTTGAGTGATTTTCATATCAAGCTCCTATGAGCATTCATCACTTGCGCAGGGATTCCTGCAGATCTTCAAAAGCACCAACAGCACCAGAGTATCAGCCAACAAGACAGCTGACCAGAATCATCTGTAGAGAAGTCTGACACTGGGTATTTATAAATCTTGTTGCTTAATTTTAAAACCAACCAAATAACCCTAAGATTAAAAAAAATATATAAACAACTATAAGATTTCCCACAGAAGATGATACCTTAAGTTTTAGCTTTCATGTTTTTCAGATTCTGTGCTGCCTAGGGGTGTAGTTCTGAGCCTCATATTAAGTGCTGGTAAGCTCTCTTCGCAGAGTAGGCAGACAAAACAAATCCTTTTCCTGCTGATGAACAAGGACAACTTTCAACCCATCAGCATAAACAACAGTGGATTGAGGAGAGAAAACAAGAAGGATGGGATCTCACAATCTGAAGCTGTAATTGGACAATTAAACCTCAATATGCAAATGGACCAAAACTTACAGAAATGTAAGACCTCATGACCAGTCAGCCATTTTGTGACCATTTTAAGTCCACCTTAGGTGTAGCCCTGGTCAGACTCTTGTCCTGCGCCAGGTGTATCCTAAAGCTTTCAATAAATACCTACTTTATTCTCCAGCTCTGTCCAGTCTCTGTTTCTGGTCAGCTTTCCAAGGCATCAAAGAAAAGTATTTTTCTTCCCTTCCCCCATAATCATAGACATCTTTGGGGTCAGCCAGCTCCCCTGCCTTCTAATGACTGAATATCCAGGCATCCTATTCACAAGCCGCATCAGCAGACAGAAACCCCAGTTCCTACCAACAGGCAAACTCATGAGCCAGGCCAGCCCCATCACAGTCACTTTGAGGACGGAGGAGCCATCCTATTAAAGAGACAGGGTCTGGCTCACAAGTTTGAAGGACCAGAGCAATTAAACACCCTGTCTAACGAGCCATTTGGTCATAAGAACAAGGAGCAGAGAAGTCCAGAGTATGAACACAATAAGCCAGAAAGATTGGATACACTTGTCCGATGTCCCTGCCAGGCAATGGTAAAGATGGTTAGAGAAAGAGCATGAAAATGGAAAACAAAACAACAAAAACCCTAGGAAGTATCATTACTGACAGCATCTCCTCTGAGTCTGGAAGGAAATGACAGGCCTTTGCAAAAGGTTTCAATTCATCAAAACACCATTTTTGACAAAGGAAAGTTCTGCAAGAAAATTATCTTTGAGTTCAAAGCTTTATATTTGTGTTACAAGTAGCAGAAAACTATATTCATACTTTGTTCTTAATGCAGTGCTGAGGAACCTTGTAGGTAGATATAAATGTATTTATCAGCATGTGTTTAAAAATGGATAAAAGCAAAAAGAGGTGCAAATATTCTTCATGGTTTGATTGAAGAGTCATGAAAGATCAGGTAGTTCAAAAAGAAACTCAGGAGTTCCACAAATCAGAGGATAAATTAGCTCAAAATCCTTCCAAACACTTCAGTGTGCATCTCCTTCCAATGAGCATGTACCTCACAGCTAATAACTTACATGATCATGAAAAACTGTGAAACTGCAGAGACTAGATACCAGAGACAAGGAATCATAATCAATTCATGCCTTAAGAAGCCCAAAGTAAAAAAAAAACCCAACAAATCAATATGGAATTTCACAGCAAGGAAGAGTTGGGAATGAGTAGAACTGATACATATGAGTAGCTAAATTTACACTATTGGTTCTTGCCTAGAGAAAGAAAAATCATAGATTAGCTGCACTTTGGACTTGATATAATAAGGGAAGTTGTAAGAAAGCACAAGGTCCTAACCAGTTAGTAGAGCAGGCATACTTGAGAAGTTTCCCTTGTGCATTTGAGCTGTGTCTGAAGGAGTTTCATGCTAAGGCAACATTTTTGAAGTATTTTCTGTCTGAAAAAGTAGAGTTGAACACAATAAAGCAGGTTAAAGTCTAAGTAGATCTATAATCACACTGCAGTCCATATACTCCCTTCAACCTCAAGGTTTCAAATTGTCTGAGAGGTCAAATAACTTGTGGCCCAAATTTTCAGAAATAACTAAGGCTCACTTCTGGATTTACACTTGAAATAGTTCAATAGGGCCTGATGTGAGACTTACTGCAACTCAAGTTTACTTGGAGTCCCTCAAGAATGAAAACTTAAAGAATCTGGACATACAAAATTCATTAATTAATTATGCAAGAAACAAACCTAAAGAATGCAAAAGCAAGAATTAACCCTTTGTGCCACACTTACTAGCTATGAACCAGATTTTCAGCATAGCTTCCCTTTATTCAGTGTCTTTGTCTCAATGGAAATATCTCAATGACTTTCATTAGTCCTCTGTACAAAAAAAGTCTCCTATGGCTGAGGCTGTGCAGTGCATGCAGTTAATAATAAAATGGAATGTGCATGTATTTCCAGGACTGCAGATTTTAATGCCTCGAGACTCATGCCCACTCAAACACTTCAGTCTCCCAGTTAATCTCTTCATGGAACAGCTAATTTCCAAACTATTTTCACTTAAGCACTTAATTAAGTCCTTTTAGTAGACTGACCTCAAGCTCTAATCCTCACTTTAAAA
Organism: Pycnonotus jocosus; assembly: GCA_013400435.1. Taxonomy (NCBI): domain Eukaryota; kingdom Metazoa; phylum Chordata; class Aves; order Passeriformes; family Pycnonotidae; genus Pycnonotus; species Pycnonotus jocosus. The sequence goes on along the minus strand of VWYP01007349.1, from coordinate 48,572 downwards.
TCCTCACTCTAAACAGGATACTGTTAGTGTGATACAGCATTCATAACAATAAGAATAGAGATGATCAACAGTTTAGTACTTGGTTTGCAGCTTTGGTTATTGGGGATCATATTTTCCTTGACAATATTTTTAAAGATGTGTTTTCAAAGTGAATAATTTTAGTCATACTTTCTTTCAAGTTTTATTGATAACCTACATTACCTAAATACTTTCATATATATATATATATATATATAATTGTATAAAAGTAAGTTATATAAATACCTCACAGAATGAGATTTCTCTTACCTTTTTCTGAGGATCCAACTTTAGCTGGGACAAGTGGGTGTGTCAATGAACTTAGAAGTGGTGAGGCTCAGCAAACTCAGTGACCAGACTGCAAGGGTGGCTCGAGGAATTTGCTTGCTCAGCTCTCATCCTGGTGCAACACCTTCCTTCAGGAGTGTTCTTCTCATGTCACGTTAGAGTAGTACAAAGACCTCCTTACTTTCTACAGGACAGTAACAGACACAAAAGGCCAGCAATAAAACCAAGAAATAACAGCCCTGGCCTTGCCTGCATTCCTCCCTGCCTAGGCTGTCACCAACAGAGAGGGGAGATCTGGAGAAAAGTTCCCTCCAGCTGTTCAGCTGCATTTAAGAACATTTAAGGTGATGGTACAAAATAACTCTGCACCGGAGCACTTCTTCCAGAGATCTGGTTGGCAAAAGCACTTATTCTTTTACTTCTTTTCCTTTACATCAGTTGTGATTGTGGTTCTTATTCACTGTGAATTGAACACATATTCATAAAAACCATTGGGACTACTCTAGTTCATACTTATTGAAAATTCTGTGTGGGTTGGGCTTGTCTTTTTATCCTAAATTTGTGAAGTCTGTAAAATAGAGGTCTCCAGGGCCAAGGCACCTGGATGTTAAACACAGTAATGTGTGTTCACATAAATTTAAAGATTTCATTCAAACCCACTCTATTATATAAAAACTAGTTAATATATTGATATAGATAATAGATCCAAATATCAAAAAGAGTAGTTATGATGTCATCTTTTCCCCTGCAACTTACAAGCTATAAAATTTCAATCCTGCATCAGCCAATACTTTTTTAACAGACTTCACACCGAGAACACCAATTGATATTCTTGTCATAATTCTTAATATATAAAAAGATAACTTTTAGTTATTTTCAGACTGCCCCAAATACTTGTGGGATTTCTTTCAGTCTATGCTCAGAATAACCCACCAAGATGACAGACATTATTAAATCTTTTAATCTTTACTGTCTCATAGCTTTGTCAAGGCCTAGAACTATGAACTGCAATTGAAGAACACTGGAGCATATAGGTATTCATGCTAAGCCTAAGGAATTGGCTTGGAGTTAAAGGTTCAAGAGCCCTTGCATGTATGGGCACAACACATGTGAAAAGTCTCCAGGGAACATGTGAACCACAGGGGTTTAAATTGTGCCTTACTCTTGAAGAAATCTGTGTAGGCACAGTAACAGAGACCTCATAAATAAATATAATAAGCAAATAACAAGTAATGCCAAGTTAACACACTATAAGTCCACAGGTGGGAACCAGACAAATCTGTGACTGAACCTCAAGAGACATGAGATCAGAGCCTTCAAGAAGGCAGGTACCATGTTTGAAGTGAACAACCAGTGTAAAGCCACAACACTTAATATTTTTTTTAATAGGGGTGTAGTATTCTTCACATGCAGATTTCACATCACATTTTAGTCTCTTAATTGACTGTAATTATCATATTTACATTCCTGAAGCATTTACTCAGATGGCACCTCAGGTATATTTTGAAGACAATGCATTTGCACACATAAAACTGAAGGAAAATTAATTCAGTGAAGAAAAATAAAGGTCAGTGAGATTTTTAATTGCTGATGTGATCAGCAAAAAAACACAACAGGTGAAAACACACAGACAAAAACAAAGCATAAGGGAAGATGAAATGAGAATGACACGACTATTGTAGGCTCTTAAATGCTAGTCACTGTAAACACCATATCTATATTACCTCAGAAGTTCTTCAAGAAAGAACTCCAAGGTGCTGTAACCCCACCCCAGGCACTGACAGCCAGTAGAGACCTGTGAAGTCGTACACATCCCTTCCATTCTGAGCACCACAGACTTTGCTCTGACCTCAGGAAATCGTGTTGGTGCTGGACATAGAAAATACAATTTCATTCCATGATAATTAAAAGCATTTAAGAGGTAATGGATGGCCTAGAGGAGGAAAAATATGATTTTATCCTGGAATTTTACACATAATATCTATAAACAAAATTATGAAGTTACACAGAAAAAAACTTCAGCAGCAAGCTCATCAAAAATTAATATTTTATACCAGTCGAATTTCAAAACATCACAGAGGGTAATGCTAAGCAATTGTTTGGGGTTTAAGTGATTGCTTTTAGGACATTTGTTAACTGTCTATAGCTAAACTATGGTACACCTAACTCTACTATTACTATTATTGCTGTTGTTGTTGTTATTTCTGATCTTTTACAGGCAATCTTTCTTTTTGCATGATTACTTTTTCCAAAAGAAGACTATTTTCCTGAGCTGTTTCTCTTCTCCTGACCATGAGACAAGTGGCCCAGTTTGCCATTCAGCAGGAAGAAATGTACCATTACAACACAAGTAAAAATAATAAAGGTGTTTCATAAGCAGTAATCATTACTTGGACCACTGAAGCAATCTGAAGAGTTTGGACTCCTAATTAAAGTAATCCAGACTCAAATATCTATGTATGGTAGAAATGTGTGGTAAAAAGTTGTTTCTTCAAAGAGATTTATGAATGAAATTTGCAGAGTATCTGTGATCTACATCCATTAGTTGGGTAAAGTATCATAATTTTTGAAAGATGAAAGGGTTTTTCTACTTTTTTTGATAAAGTTTTCACACTTGTTATAAAACAATTAAAGATGAGGGAATGAGAAGAGAGGGAAGGATTGCATAAGTGAGGTTCAGGCCTCAGACTCCCAGGTGGCTCAAAAAGCTGAAGAATCCTCTCTTCTCTCATACTCAGAGAATATTTAATTCTGTTGTGTGAAGTGTAAGGACTTCCTATTGTAACTTGACTTCAGAGACTCTCCTGAGAAGTGATCCCCTTAAAACAACAGAAAACCTAAAGTCGATACTTCAAAACATTGACTAAGGGCCCTAGAAATGTTGCCAAAGGAATAAAAAAGGAGAAAGTGGTCATCATTCAAGTTTTACAGAAAACTGCTGGAGGCACCTGCCTCCTTTGGCAGGATCTGGGGCAGGAATTCAAGTAGATGGAGAATGGGATTTAGGACATATTCTGGTTCTCAGTATTTCACCATCAGATGGAGTAGGCACCTTCCTGCTCAAACATCTAATATGGACAAGATCCCAGCTATAGATGCTGGTGGCATTCAAAAGCTTTTAGCTTTCTGTATGCCCCTGCAGACCTCCCTGCAAGGTACCCCAGATTCTGCAGATCTGTGACTGAAGACTTTGCTTTCTGACATTCATCACTGATACATTTAAGCCTTGCTTCAGATCTCGGCTTCAGAGTCTAAATCACAATTTTCAAGCAAATTTGGCATTATAAAGTTAATCTCCCCTGAAAACAGCTTTCCAGAAAAGGACCTGACGGTCCTGGCAGACAACAAGCTGACCGTGTGCCAGTAATGTGTCCTTGCAGCAGAGGAGGCTGGCTGCATCCTAGACTGCACTGGGATGAGAATTGCCAGCAAGGTGAGGGAGGTGGCCTTTCCTTCCAGGGAGGTGGTCTTTCCTCTCTATTCATCCCTGGTGAGAAAAACCTGGAGCTGTGAGTCCAGTTTTGTACTTCCCACCATATGAAAGGGCCTGTCCAATGCCTGCAGAGTAGTAGTTATCTGTTTTAAAGCAGGTTGCACTTTGCCAATAAGAATTAAACCTACGGTTTTTTCAATTCTAAATAGCAAATGCTAAAGAAGGATGAAAAATGGATTATGCTGTTCTGCTAACAGAGGTGTGCTCTTCTCTGAGGCTAGACTTAACAACATTATGGAAAAAAATGCTTTGCTCAAAAAAGTTGTAGATACACCCAAAGCACTAAAAGCATACCTCCTAAGGCAGAAAAATACTGCATTAATTTAACGTTTTGCTAAGAAATCTGAAAACTGTCCTATCACTGCAAAGGACACAGATTTCCATGAAAATGTCCACAGTTCCAATCTATATTAAGTCTATCAGATAAAGTAAATCCTCGACCAGTTATAAGTTCAAAAACATTGAGACAGAATAGAAAGTCAAATCTGAATGACCCTGAAGGGAAGTTACTATTATGCATTTATCTTGACTCCAGTTACTAGATCCCATTTTACTGCATCCTGAGTCCAATATTTACCTTTATATATATTATTAGATGTTACAGATATTTACTTAAAGGCAAATTATTTGAATACAAGGCATACTGTGAAATTTTAAGCAACTGAATTGCTAGTGACATAAGTAAAGTCACTCAGACACAAATGTAAGTTTAAAAAATATTTTGCATTTCATCTTCTGTCTCTTTTTCATGTCCCTTGCCTAAGATGAATATGCCAAGTCTGTGCAGGAGAGAGCAATAACCTCAAAATCTAATTATGATTTCATAGGTCAAGACATATGTCTACTGAAATATCAAGTTTGCTATTCCTTAAACCAGCTGATAAAGCACAAGCAATAACTTTACTTCCTTATAAGCAATTTTTAGGAAGATCTAAGAGACAGAGTTTGTCTTCTGAAATTTTGAATGCAGTAGTCTAAATTGATTTCAACAGATCACTCATGAATACCTGACTGAAGCAGATCCAAACAGTCAGGATGCTTTAGGCCTGCTTTAAATAGGTAATATGATTATAATTAAAAATACCAAAACCAAAGAAATAGTAAAGATCTTTTTAGGTTACTTGCCATTAGAATAGACAGATGCTGGAGTTCAGAATGACCAAAAACTTATACAAAAAAATCCCTGCAAACCAATTTAGTGCAAAATTTTGGCAAATGGCAAAAAGCTGTGTGTGAGACACAGAATACAAAATAATTTCTATTCATGTGACAGTCTTACATAATAAATAACAGACAAATAATTTTTGTTGATGACTATATGAATGCTGCTTTCTAATTAGCAAGCATCATTCAAAGTTGTTTAAAAATAACAAGCTGTTTAAAACATCAAGAAAATAGACTTTTGGTGATGGGCCCACATGGCATTTTAACAGTACTGTAATAATACTAGCTAGAAACTACTAAATTCACATATTTTAAAACATCTACAATGGTTATGAACTACTCTTGTACATAATAATACTCCTATACAATATTTACAACATATAAAATGCTGCCATTGCACCCTTGTTTACAGTAATGTATTACCAGGAGAGCTAACAAGTTGTAGATGACATAAACCAGTTGGCTCCACAAGTATATCAGTATATATATATAATTTTTTCTTATATATTTAAAAAGGGAAAATCCTGGTCTGTCTGAAAAATGAAAAAGCCAAATGTGGGGTTTTGCCTAAACAAATCTGGGTGCCCAAAGAAGGATCACTTCTTTCAAGCACTGAAGCCATTAAATATGTCAGCAGAGGTCCATGAGTAAAGTTACAGAAGTCACAGATGCAGCAGACACTGCAAGTTTGCTTTATTTTCCTTCCTTTCGTCATTCCATGGACAAAATGGGCATCATTGGAATGCCACAGCCAGCGGTAGCAGCAGCTTCTTTTGTACTGTGCAGGTATAAAGTGACCATAAAGAGCAAAACAGGCTTTAAACCCACACTTACCTTCCTGTCTTAAAATCTCTCCAAGCATTTCACACCAAGTTCAAATAAATGACACTTGCTCTACAAGCAAGGCTGATGTTCCGAGGACTTATTTAGCAGCAAAGCACCCAGATATAGTTCCAATGGACATGATTAGCAGGGGTGTATTACTGTGAATATTCAGCATTTCAAGCTAAGGCATATTCATATGAGCACTTAAATATGTCTAATATTATTATGGTAACACTTGTACAGCACTGAATGCACCAGTTTGTATACAGCTTCCTCACTGAAGATCCTGTGAGCTCTGCCAGTGACAACTCTTTAGGATATCTGCTATGGCTGCTTTCCCTGAGTTAGTCCCACTGTGCTCCTCACAACAGCAATATGAATTAATAACAAAATAGTAACAATAATAATAATGGAAATATTAAAAAATAGCACCACTGACTAAAGTGCAACTGACCAAGACTTGTTATCAAAGTCAGACAACTTGAGTAGTTTACCCAGAAGCCCAAATTCACTGAATAAGCTATTGTAAAGCTTCAGGATACCAAGGCATTCTGTGTTTCTGCGTACAAGTGAGATATGGACACACTGGAAAGCCCAGTGAAAGATCACTAAAATGATTAAGGGACTGGGGCAGCTCTGCTGTGAGGAAAGGTTGAGAGAGCTGGGACTGACTGTCCAGCCTGCAGAAGGCTCAGGGGGGATCTCATAACTGTACACAAATACTTGAAGGAAGGGTGTATAGACAGAGTCAGGCACTTCCCTGTGGTGCCCAGAGACAGGATCAAAGGCAGTGGACACAAACAGAAACACAGAAGGCTCCATCAGAACATCCAGAAACATTTTTTTATTGTGTGGATGACTGAGGACTCCCTTTTTGGACAGGGTCAGAGCAACTAACATTGTCTACCTGTCAGATACAAAGTGTCTGACACTGTCCCACACAACATCTTTGTCTCTAAACTGGGGAGACATGAATTCGAGAAATGGACCACTCAGGATAAAGAACTGGCTGGATGGCAGCACAGAAGGAGTTGTGGCCAATGGCTCATTGGCCACATGGAGACCAGTGACAAGAGGTGTCCTTCAGGGGTCTGTGCTGGGGCCAGCACTGTTCAATAGCTGGTCACATGGACAGTAGGATTGAGTGCAGCCTTAGCAAGTTTGCTGCTGACACCAGGCTGTGTGAGGCAGTGGACACACTGGGGGGAAGGGACACTGTCCAGAGGGACTGTGAAAGGCTTGAGAGCTGGGCTGATAACAAACCTGATGAAGTTCAACACAGTGAAATGCAAGGTCCTACACGTGGATCGTAGCAATCTCAGATACAGGCTGGGTGGAGGAGTGGTTGAGAGCAGCCCTGTGGGGAGAGACTTGGCAGTGGTGGCTGATGAAGAACTCAACACAAGCCAGCACTCACCATTCAGAAAGAGTCCTGGGCTGCACCCAAAGCAGCATGGCCACCAGGGCAAGCGAGATAATCCTGCCCCACTACTCTGCTCTTGTGAGACCCCACCTGGAGCGCTGCATCCAGATCTGGGGCCCCCAACACAAGAAGAACACAGAAATGTTGGAACAAGTCCAGACAAGGGCCACAAAGTAGAAAGGGGGACTGAAGCACCTCCCCTGTGAAGATGGGCTGAGAGAGTTGGGGCTGTTTGTCCTGGAGAAGAGAAAGTTGCACTGACACCTCAGAGCAACCCTCCAGTATCTGAAGAGGCCCTACAGGGAAGCTGGAGGAGGACCCTTCATCAGGAATTGTGGTGATAGGACAAGGAGTAACAGGCACAAATTGAAAGGGGGAATCTTAGATATTAGGAAGATATTAAATATTAAGTTAGATATTAGATAAGATAATAAGTTAGATATTAGGAAGAAATTTTCCACTGTGAGGATGGTAAGACACTGGAACAAGTTGCCCAAGCAGATGGTGGATGCCCTAAGCCTGGTTGGGTAAGGCCTTGAGCAACCTGATCTAGTGTGAGGTGTCCCTGCCCATGGCAGGGGGAGCTGGGACTAGATGATCTTTAAAGTCTATTCCAACCCCTTAACACTCTATGGTTTTATGATTCTGTGATAATATGATTAAAACTACTTAGCTCTTGATCTGCTCATCTCTGGGGTCAAAATGGGTGTTCCATATGGTCATTTGAGGAATGATAGGACTGATACCTCTGAATCTTCTGCTTCCATCCATGGTCAAAGGACTATTCATGGACTGCAAACCTGAAGGGATCATTACAGTCCTTTCAAAACAGTCACACAGAGAAATGCAGAGGAAAGTCCAGCAAACCAGCAATGAGCCCATGAAAACAAAGTCCTCTGGGAGCCTCTTGTAGGAGGAGAACATATGGGCAGTGTCTCAAAAGGTGCTGGCATAAATGAAATGAAACAAATGAAAAATGTTCTGCGTTTATTTAGCACCACTCCATGTTTGTAACATACCTATTTTCTCTTATGCTTTTCTTATTAGCATCCAGTACCACTTTCCACTGAGTCCAAGGATAATGGGGAGGTAATATTAAGGTTAAAATAAGAGGTTTCTCCATGAGAATAAATGGTGGATGTCTGAACAAGAGAGAAATGGGAATCCAAATATTTCTCCTAATAATTTTTATCAATCCTAACAGTCATAAGGAAAACTTCTAATCCAGTCTTCACATTAGAATCTCATTGATCTTTATGCTGTCAGTGAGCATAAACCTAATATTGGGAGGAGCACATCTGCTGGGACAGAGATACAAATTTATAAAGTAGTGACCTCACCTCCTCTTATAATCACTGGAGCAAAACAAGCACTTTTGGATTCCATTTCATCTTGAAAAGGACGTCCAAAATAAGTCAGGTTAATCTTGTCCTAAAAGTACCTATTTCTTTCCACAATGCTTGAAGAGAGCTGATAGCAGCCAATGTAGGCAGACACTTACATGCAGACAAATGTCAGACTGTGATGCTGATTTATTTACAAAGACACTACTGATCTGACCTGATAGAAAGGTTGCAGATGAAGCAGATTTTCACTACCATTTGAAATTCTTCTGTTGTTTACAATCCTCTATGTCAACATAACTAAGAATCAGGCATCTCAGCAGGAACATGCCCTCCCAAGTTGGCATCCAGAGGGGGCAGAATGGAAAAAGAAGTAGCGACAGCTGCCCCTGCCTAGCTTAGTCTGCTAGAGGACATTTTAGGTCTGTTAGAGAGGGATGCCACTCGTTTTAGCATTGTTGCACTTTCAGTTATGGGGAGCTGCTGCAATGCCAGACTCAGAAGATCCCTTGCTAAACCATCAACTGTGTTTCTTGCAGGTACTATGGTCAGTCATCTTTCTTCAACAGCTGCCTCACTGCTTTAGCAGATTTTCAGGAATTGGTGAGACAGTAGTGGGCACTCCTAATCCTGTTATCCAGTAGGATCAAAGACCACAGTGGGAGGAAAGTATTACTGAAAGTCATGTGGATAAAGGTTCAGGACCTTTATCATGCCACAATAATTTACACAGTTGCTATAAAACTGGTAATAAAACAACCCCTCTTGTGCAGCAAGCTCTTTTTGCCCCAATCTAAATTTGCTTCTTGACTACAATTTCCATAGGAATAGGGGTAATAAGACATATGAGTTCAAGTATCTCTGTGAAATACATGTATTTGAGGATGCTTTCTTCCTCCCCTTACTTGGCTTTTCAGCCTTTCTGGGCACCAATATTCTCAGAGAAAACAAACAAAAAAAACCATAGTGTTGGCTCAGAAGAGCTATTTTAGTGTCCTCCAGTATCCAGTATCCTTCACCACACCCCAAAGTTGCACAGCCCTTATGAGCACGGAGAGGATCAATCTGAATTTTTACTGAAAGGAAGTCTGCTGGATCTGCCTGAAAAAAAAGAAAAAATTGCAGACTGGCCACTGGAATCAATCAGCCCTTTTGGGACTGCAGTGGAAACAAAGATATGGCAAAGCAGAAAACACAGAAACAGCCCTTTCAGGTCAACCTACAGACCCCCGCTAAGTAAATCAACTTTGAGAATGGAAATCTTTTTTACAAATTTATCATGGCATACTCAACATAAACACACTTTGAGATATTTTTTTTCCTCCTATATTCAGAACTACACCCCACTAAGGACATAATGTCTGAGGTGCTCCAAAAGTCACAGATTTGTCTAATTATCTTCAATTCATATGTTTGTTAGAGGCTCACAAAAATCTGTGACATCGAAAAGCATTATGGAAAGATACCATTTCAATAATTAGAGGGATCATAGGAACAGCATCATAGTCATTTCAAAGGAACAGAGCACAAAATAATGGTGTTGGGATATGGGGGTGGGTAGGTTTTCATTCACCGTTTCTCCTTACACAGCAATAACCAGTATAAGATCAAAAAAATAAAATTCTTCTCTCCTCTACACATCAATAACACATGTCTCCTGAATCATTTTTGCAATGTCTGCTGGTCATGTTTAGTTCTGTAATCACTTCCATTTTATTTTACTTTTTCAAAGCAGGAAACATCTGCTTGTTTCATACATTGTGTCTATGCCTTAAGTCCCCAGGAAAATAAGATTCTAAGACCCACCAAAGTAAACAGAAAAAAATACTCCGATATCTCTGAAGGCCAAAACTTCACATAAGATCTCTGGGCTTCAGCTAAATTTTCAAGGTTGAAAGCCATCCCCAGACTTGTGAAGACCCAAAACCACAGTCTAATTCATCCTTAACCAGTAGCTTTCATATGATTTATGCTAAAAGTGCCCACAGCTTCTTCAATTCAGTTTTTAAGTATTTTCCGTGAAGGTAAATGCAACATGAATCTGGAATCAAAGACGAATCTGCTTTCAGTGCTAGTAACTACTTTTCATCATTTTTAAAGCACCAAAAAGCATATATACTCCCCATCCAAAATAAAAACTATCAGATAATGGCATGCAGAAAAAGACCAGTTCTAGGCAAGAGATTTTGTTTGGTGCTAAGTATCTCCCTGTTGTTTGAGTCTGATGTACTGGTTCACATTTTACCTTTGCTTGACCTATCCCCATCTGTTCCCTTCTCCCTTTCCTTCCTCTCCTTTATACAGATGTGTAAAAGCAACACAGTCCTAATGATATAAAATGTGCTGGTTTGTGTGTTACACCAGCAAGCCTGTGTGGCTTCACTGTCCCTCCAAATACGGGCAAGCCACCGTTTTTTATGCACATTAGTTTTATAAAAGTGATCATTCTGAAAAATAAAACACACATTATTGCTGTGAGTTAAACATGTCACAGTATGTATTAAAAGCCCATCTACATGGGAAGGTGCTTTCCTCATGGCACGCAGAAGGGAAATGTTTCTTTTGATTTAATTAAAAAAACATTTACACATTTGCCCTTATTTTATACAGTGCTTTTAATGTAAAACAATATATTTACTCAGGAGAGTTTTTAATGTTCCCAAATGGTTAGGAAATAAAATTAAATGTTCAAAGATTTTGCCATCTGGTGGTTGCAGATATCACATTTGTGATGCTGAATTTTGGTTGCCAGACCTAAATGTGCAGAAAGTAATTAAAATTCTTTACTTTGGTCATGCAGGAGATGAGAGAAAAAGGCTCAGTGTGCAATGTGACAGATGTGAGCTCTTGGAAACATGTGAACTTCAAAGCCTATTATGCAGGGAGATATGGTAAGCACTGTGGAGTTACAGAATATTCAGAAAATCTTTTGGATCAGTGCTATAAACACTACGTGCAGAGAAAACCTCACTCTCCTGAGAAAATTTGTTTATACTAGCTATACAACCAAGAAGGCAAAGGATGAAAGAAACATCTCCCCTCAAAGCATGTACACAAAAACTGGAAATCTGACAAACTCACACCTGCAATTTCCCAGGATTCTGCAGAACCAATGTCTTACTAACCTAGAAAGTAGGACAACCATTTCCAAGGTTTTTTTCCTTTCAGTTCTTGATATGTAATGCTGTGTTCTACAGGATGAATATGCTACATTTTGAAATCCAGTTTCAAAGTCCCTAGTTCATTTCCTTCTTGCCCCAAAAGGAAATACTGTGCATGCAGAACTAAAGCCAATGCTGGATTTGGAGGTGTCCCATTTCCCTCAATTAGGCTACCATCTTTCTCTATCAGAGCTCTCTAATTCTCACAGAGTCTTTCAATTCTCCATGATTATCCTTTAATCATATGACCTAACATTCCCAATCTCCGATGTGTTTGTCACAGCAATATGATTAATTTTTGCATAAAGCACATAAGACCATTATCAACAGAACTTTTTTTTTTTTTTTTTTGAAAGAGAATCATCAGCCTCCCCACTAGCTGTTTTTCTGACACAAACATCTTTTTGGCACTTTCTTGTTCATGTGAAAGAGCAGAATAAACTCAATGGATGATATTTAAATGACATTTACTCCAGTGGTCTCTATGGTGGGCTTTACATTTTTACATTACAGTTGCTGTCTGCATAAATATTTTAATTGCACCACTATTTACATAAGAATACAGGAAGCAGCAGCATCCCTCTTCCCTGAGAGGTACTAGCTCATAGAGAGTACATGACTGACAGCACACAGCAAACATTACTTTATCCTGTGCCTGTTGATGTTCCTCTCCTCAAGCCCTTAGCATTACTGCACAACCACAAACCACAGACTACAGTGAAAAGGCAAATATCATCCTGAATTTCTCACAGACACTTAGCAAACTGGAGACATTATTTACTCCTGCCAGAGAGGGAAATCACAGGATTTGGTGCTAAGGAACTGAAAGCAAGTACAGTGACAAACAAAGCAAACTGTGGTGAATGGGGGATACAGAAGAAGAGCTGTGTATCCATTTCAGATCTGGGGTCTGTTGCTCTCAGTAGCAGCACCTATGCTGCACATGAATGAATGCATTAGTGAAATTGTAAGCCAAAATTAAACAAAAGGAACAACTTTAAACAATGCTACAAGCAGCTTCTGACTGCCAGCAAGCCTTCACCAGGATCACTGATACTGGTCTCCTGCAAGACTGTGTTTCAGACAGTCGTTCTGGTGCACTGGTGGGAAATTCCAGGTTAATATTGCTCTGAGACACATGGTCCTATCAGCCAACTCACTCTGAACTTCTGTTTCAAATGTATGTTGGGACTGGCCAGTGGGCAGGCCAGGTCTGTTCTGTCCCACTGCACAGAGGTGTCTTAGGAGCTTGCATGGCTCCCCAAAATAAGGTGCTTGGAGACTATACAAGCTTTGGATATTTGCTATCAACAATGATGCTAAGGGCTTTCAACAGTGAACTCAGTAAACTCTGAAGCCTTTGTTGACAGACAGTTCTGGGCACTGTGGTTCACACATCTGCTTCCAGGGGTAAGGCAGGCATGCTGGGCTCCTCTTCTTAATTTAACACATAAGAACTTCTACTCTGCAGAATGCACACATGTTTTGAGCTCAAAGAACTTCAGGCTGACAGTGCAGCTCCTACTGCTTCATCTTCCTACAATCTTCCCTGGCTAGTTTTGACCATCTGTAATTTTTATTGAAAAACACCATTAAATTTACTTTATGAAACATATTTATATGAAAATCCCTTTTTTTTTCCATTCCACTCTCCTGCCTAATTTTCTCTGGTGGTCCAACTTTGAAGCACTAGTCCTTCAGCTGACAGCCTTTTATTATAGTTACATAGACACTGTAATTTGAAAGGCCAGGAAATTCCTCTTATTCACAGTATAATGTTTCCTGTCATGGAACTATGCATTATTAATATAATAAGAATAGGCAAATATTACACTGCAGGAAAATTGGCACAACATCAGTTAAAGTACACAGTAAAGGTTATCCTTTGCAGAATGTTTAGGCTGGTAAAGGGCACTGGCAGAGCTGAGCTGCCAGACAAGTGCCCTGAGGCCTTTCTGGTTTTCAGTCCAAAACAGTCAAGAGCTAAATCCCACTCTCTCATTCTACCTCAGAAGATGTTGTGGCTGTCCAATGGTTATCACTTACTCTCTGTCTCTCTTTTAGCCACTCCTGGGAATAATGTTTAAACTATAACTGAGGAGGAACATTTTCTTCCAGCCAATGGATAACCTTTCCTGTTCATCATTTCCATCAGAGTTTACATGCTTCTTTTTCTGCCGCTTCTGCTACTTCTGTTGTTTCTAGAGTATTCCCACTGTCTTGCCAGTATCTGACACTTACCATCAAGGAAACCCAGCAAGGATACAAGTATATATAAGTACCTCAACTAATTAAGGCTGTTCTACTCTAGTCTAACTAAAAATATAACTTAAAAAATATTTGCACCAGGATAAATCCAGAAATTGTATGAAATTCACAAAATTCAGACAACTGCAAGAGTGGACCACAGAAAAAGGAGAAATTAGACCAGAAAGGCTTTGTCTGATCTCTATGCCTAAGTAAGCAATTCCCTCAGGATACCCTGAAGTGTATTTTATACACCTGACAGATGTCTGCCTGTCAATATTTCCATGTGCTGTAATTAAGGTTAGTAGAACTGTAATGTCACTCTTCCATAGAAAATAAACAGACTACAAGCAACCTCTGATGAAAAATATACATTTCTCTCTGATGAAAACCATACATATTCATGTATGCAGATTGTTAATCTACGTACACAAATATGTAGATAATATGTATGAAATTATAAATATGAAATGTGCAAATAATTGTTCTTGCAAGAACTTGCTCACTGCATTAATCCCTCCCTTTTCTTTGTTTTACCAACCCTCAGCATCCTGATACAGAAGTGTTTGGGTGTGTTTTAACTTCAATGTCCTGAAAAGCTCTCTTGAAAGTAAGTGTTGACTTGAGGATCTTGGCTGGGGCCCAAATTACAAGGGAAGTTGATCTTTCTAGGAGAACATATTTTCACATGGTTTCTGTCTTATTTTTTCAGCACCCTCTAAGTCATGATATCACAATGCAGTATTATATAAGCTCTGGAAACAAAGATTTCTTGTTAGAGTAAGCCTCCACACCAGTGGTTATAATGGGATTTTAACTCAACTATTTTGTCTAGAATGACTGGATTATGACAAAAATTATAATGCTGCTAATGGCACAGGGGAGAGTAACAATGTGACAGTTTCCATTGACCTTTACGGATAATGTAAAACTACAAAAGGGCATTGTAAATGTTATGCCTTCAACATCTTTATCTACAGCCAAAACCAGACTAGAGGAATAAAACATTTTTTCTATAATTATGCAAATACTAAAGTCTTTCTATCAACACATAGATAGAAAACTGATTTCATTATCCCTTGATGAGGTCAGTCGGGTAATTTGGGGTTAACCAAGGTGGTAAGTTTCTTATATCAATGCAAATTTTAATTGCAGACTGTAGAATTACAAAACCATCACTAGCAAAAATGCAAAACAGGCTTTTTAGAAAAATTTTGCAGTTCATTTTTGCACAGTTTTTTTTACTAGTTAATTAGTTTATTATTGAAATTGTTGGGTGAAATTTTCTCATTGAATTCTAACACATAGTAATAATTTTAAGGATTTTTCCCAAATGAGAAGATAAATTTAAAAGTAAAAGTAATTTACTTTATTTTTATGTGGTTATTCCAGACATCTAATTAGAAAATTATTAATTCCCACTGAAGACTTTCAAACTTATACCATAGCTGCTCTTAAACAACATAAGGATAAGTATGTTTTCAAAGAGATCAAGAGAGATGAAAGAGAAGAGTTGTAGTTCATAACACTAGGATGGGTTATTCACACTTGAAGGGAATAAACTTTGCAGTGAAAAACAGAATGTGAGACAAAATGACTTTGCAGGAAGATCAGTTACTACAAACAGAGTAGACATGGGATTCATCTATCACTTCTTCCCTGAAGAGGGTAATTCAGCTGGTAGGTAGCAACCAGGCCCCTACAGTCATGCCTATCATACGAATCAGTTTATAAATTAAGTGGATGAATAAAAAAGAATGGCATCTAAATCAATTACATAAAGAAATCCCTTTGACAAGGGAATGAGAAAACAACAGCGTTTTTTTCACAGAACTGAGAGAAAGGTTGAGGTGATTATTTTTGGTAAACTGTCCCAAAGTTCCATAAAACAAGATTTGACTGAAATCTTTAATCCACAATGAGCAAATTTTGCAGTAGTTTATGGACCTGAAATGCCACTTTTACCTTTGGGCATGAAATATAGATGAATAAACACTTTATCCTGCATAACATTTTGATCACATGCTACTCCTGTGAATATCTTCTTCATTCAGGGATTTGATACATCCACATTTTGTTGAAAACCACAAGGTTAGAATCAGTGTGATCTGCTAAATTTCAATCTGTTAATGGAAGCCCATGCTATGTATACTTAGAAACATTTAAGCTGTTTGACAAGTAGTTAAACTAAATGAGAGTTTAATTTATTGATCAGTAAATGATTGCTAGGTAAGAGTTTATGTTGAAACAGCACTGCCCTGATTTTTCATTCTAAGACTTGTTGTCAAAGCTAAATATTTGAGATGCATTTAAAATTTGTCCACTCCTGCAGGAGTATGTTGTACCATTGTAAATAAATCCTATGATCATGAATACAACTAAGAAGCTGCTACTCATATCAACACAGCAAAAATATGCATCGCCTTGAATTACCATCTTACCTAATTCAAGATGTAAAGATTCCACAGAATTCCAGGAAAGGATGGCACTAGCACAGATGAAGCTGCTGGACAAAACTTCAGAAGGCAGGAGTAGATACTCTAAAGATATATTAAATAAATTAGACAGAAAAGCAGAAAAACCTCTTTCAGAAGACAAATTTCAAAGCAGCTCTAAGAGTACACTGATTAAAGAGCTGCAAGGTGGTTATACAATATTGATACAAGTTTTAGTTTTAAAACCAATCAAGTGATATTTTTTAGTAGATTATGGCTAATCTAAACCATAAACCAATATAACTGAAGATTTTAAATATTCTTAGTCACCAAAATAATACAAATGCTAAGAATATAAACAACAAAACTATTGTTCTTGGTCATGACAACTATTTAAAGTTATCCAGATTCCTTTATTTATTTTTTGAAGTGAGATTTGGGGTCCAACAACAAGAATTTAGTAAAGTTTTGGAACATTTCCCAAAATAAGTCTCAGAACTAATAAGCACTAGGCATTACCATCTTATAGGACCCAGATAGACATAACAACATTGAGTAGGCTAATAAGTTCTCTTTCGCTGCTCCTCTGGTCTCAAGATTAGCAATAGACAGGTTCTCACCATACCTAAAATGAAATGATTGCACTAAGATTTCATCTGAAAATCTGTTCTTTCTATGTAATCCTTTTGCTCCACAGTTTGCCTGAAAAAAAAAAAAACTTCAATAAGACTGATTTGTTAGGGATACCTCCAATTAATACTAGAAGCATTTGGAGAGGGTACAGATATATCAGAGGGTTATTTCATGTAATGGAAAGAAATGCCTTTGCCACTTCCAAAGCAGGCTTTTGCAGTTCAGTCACACACAGAGCATTTCCTTTCTTAGACCAGTTCTTTTAGACTGTTCACAAAAAGAAGATTTCAGTGTCTGCTCCATTAAAGCTTCTGCATCTTATGTAGTTTTAGTCCCTTTCCCTTTTTAAGATCTCTGAGCTCATTTCTCAGGATTTATCTTGGAGAAGCACAAGAAAAGCTACCTCTACCCTGTCTGCAAACTTGAACACCAGATTCAGAGTAAATTTTGTAAGCCAGCAAGACCATTTCCTTGTGTCTGTGCCTCACTAGGTACAAGCTGGGAGGGTGCTCCTAGGTGAGTACACTCTTCTGCTAAGTTAAGCAACCAGCTAGAAGCCATGCAACAACTTTCTATTATTTGGAGGATAATACAGTAATAATATTCATATTACATACAGTAATAATATTCATATAATATAATAATATTTTCAACAACAAGAAAATTATATGAATAATTACATGTTTCCTTGGGTTTGGTGTTCAGTGAAAAAACCCAGAAATTTCTTAGAGGGTTTCTATGATAGTCGATGAAACCACTTCCATGTTAATCAAATTTAAGTAATTTCTTAACACATTTTGTGAACCATAAACAAAGTTTTCTTTCTGAATTCAGTGACTCTACCAAGAATCTTTTTAACCTACAGACCTGGTAGTTTATTTCCTTTTCTGGCTTTTATCCATTTAACTTCATTAATCTTCCATCCAGGGCAAAAATAGGGATTCATGAATCTCATTTCCAAAAGCAGAACTATTGACTAACTTTTTCTAGATGGCATTGATCAGATCATCTTAGACCCTTAAAGTTTAATACAAATGCTCTTATTTTACTGAAATAGGAAAAGGCTTGAATTAAGGTGCCAAGATTTTGATAAAGATTCAAAAAATTAGCTTCTAATATTTAATAATATTTCCACAAATGACGCCCACTTGCAAAACCATACAACAAAGCAAAAAAAATGTTTTATTCACAGATGAAAGGAAAAATTTTGAAGTTAGGAGTAAATAACAGGTATTATTTTCCTGTTAGGATGGTTTCATTAAGCACTATTGTAAGCAGCATTGGTGATGTTGGAAGAACATTTATAAAAATAAAAGGAACTAGATCCTTAGTACTTACAAATGGAGTTAACATCACTCATTTCCTTAAGATCTAAGGATGTCTTGAAATATAAGCTTGCTCAGAACAAAGAGAAATTGCACTTACTAGATAATCTAGGACATGTTTCACTAAAAAACTAGTGAATATAAATATTTTGAATCAAAAAAAGGTGCTTCCAAGACAGAAAGTTTCTCTTTGAAGATACTTGAAATGTAGACAATGAGAGCCTGCGAGACTTATTCTGTTCCCTAAAAATACATGGAGGTTTTTATCCCCAGGGGTTTTCTCCATTTCTTTCTGTTTTCCCATTACTTTCTTTATGTCTCTGTTTCTAAATGTGGTCTACCACCAATTTTCACATTATGTGTCGATAATTAATGACAGTGGAACCTCTCATGCTATCCACAGACCTTACTCCATACAGCCTCACATATCTCAAAATGTATTCCAAATAGAAGCATGTCTTTAGATACAAAATCTGGGGTGCACAGGGATTTACAAGTGTTGTCTAAGATCTCACAAGGACCCATCACTGAGTTAGGTATAAAACCTCTGGTCCTTCATTCTCAGGCTCCTGTTGATGTGT
Organism: Pycnonotus jocosus; assembly: GCA_013400435.1. Taxonomy (NCBI): domain Eukaryota; kingdom Metazoa; phylum Chordata; class Aves; order Passeriformes; family Pycnonotidae; genus Pycnonotus; species Pycnonotus jocosus. The sequence goes on along the minus strand of VWYP01007349.1, from coordinate 29,636 downwards.
CAGGTCTCTGCTGGTTCTGTTATCACACAAGCTGCTACAACCTGATCCATAAGAATCCTGGGACTTCTTTTCTAATTCTAGAAGCAAAAGGAACATGGAAATAGTCCCCCAGGGCTTACATTATAAGCTGGTATAATGGGTATTCAACTATGCAGCCCCCATTGATATTAATAAAACTGATATGGCTGAAAATCTGCGTTTAACTCCACAATTTCATTGGATCTCATTTTTCAGCATTTATTCAGCTGGTAGGCAGGACAGTACTGACAACAAAATAATGCAGTGGTAACAAAGAGGAAAAGCTGACATATTCACACCCTTCTTGATGAGTTTTGTTTGATGACATGGAAGTGACAGTGTGCAATGTGAACCTACTGAAAAGTGGTTTATTTGCAGCTTGCACATTTAGCACCATATTGCTCCACAGCATCAGGCTGATCAGATCCTATTAATCATAAGCCAGAACATGATCCTTTTGAAATCAAAGGTAGCTTTAGTATTGAAATTAATGGGGCTAGTCAGGGTGAAATACTGGAAAAGGTGAACATAGCAGAGATATAGCAAAATTTATAAAAAGCATCTCACAAGAAAAGCTCTTCTGCATGTGTCAGTGACTGAATGCTGCAGAGTTCATTGACAGACTGCACATCACACAGGGATTTAAAAACAGCCTGCAGAAAACAGCTTTAATTCCTAGCCTCTGAACACAGAAGAAGAGCTACAGAGAGACATAGGAAAGTATGTTTTAAAAAATTGTGGGGAAATTATAGATTTTTCTGCTTATTGGGGAATTAAGAATAAAACTAACTGTGAGGCAAAAATGGAGGTTTTTTGAAACTGCAGGTGAGTTGGCAAGAAAATACATATTACTTATGTGATTAAAAAGTAAATCTTTCATTGCAAGATTTTTTTTAATTTATAATTTCATCCATTTAAAGTGTTTCTGAATCTTTTAAAACCTGAGTTAAATGTCAAAATGAAAACTCATTTGAATAAGAAAAACATTCACTGCAAATTGAGGAAATAAAAAGAAGGGGAGGGTGCTGTTTGTTTATATGTGTTTTTTAAGAGATCATTTTAGTAGGAAAATACAGTGTTTCTTGATATAACATCTGGTACATTTGGAAAGTTGAGCCTTTATTGGCACAAAATCCAGATTTTTTGGGGAAAGGGGACCAGACTTTTACAGATGTGAAAGAGTTGTTAAAAAAGAAGAATTTCAAACATATTCAAGTATCACAAAAGCTACATTTCTTTTGTCAAATAAGATGGAATTTCTCACCCTTCTGTATTCAGTGGCACATTTTTTATTTCCAGTTCCTTTCCTTTTTTTTTTCTGATTCTTTATCATGAAAAAGGAAGTTCTTGCACAAACTGATCCTCTATTTACAAACTCATGCCAGGTGTTTTAGGAGGCCATTTTGTGGCATATAAAATACCTATTCCTGCATAGAGCATACTACAGCCTCGAGATCAGAAGACAATAAAAAAACCCCTACTGAGACCCATCTTCTACCACATACATGCAGTCCCTAGCACTGTGGCTGAGTCCAGGAACCTCATTAGCAGTATCAAACAGAAGGAAACACCTTCAAGATTTTCTTCCTTCCAGATGTTAATCTAATTTCCACCTGCTAGCAAGGGATGATGAGAATTCATCAGCCTGAAAGAGTGAGTAGTTACAAGCGAAAATGTAAAAGTCATGGTCACTGTTTCATCTCAAATATATTTCTTCTTATGTGTTTCATTGCTCATTTTAAACTACATTTTTCTGGACTAATATAACACAAAGTCTTGGCTTTCCACATGGGGTATAATGTACTCTGAGTTAACAATACATATAATCTTTTGCTCACCCCAATATAGTTTCTGAATGATTTCCTGCTATGAGGAACTTCTTGAATGCTAATTTCTGAGCAGTTGCCTTGACAGGTTGAGATAGGGAATCTTCTACATTTATTTATTCTGTACTACACAGAGAGCTGTTGGACTACATAAATGCTTGACTGGTTGCAGCCTTATACCTTGCCTACAATGGACCTAATTTAAATTTCTCTTACATTGATTTAACTGCACTGGAATCAATAGAATTCCTCTTGATTTTCATTAGTGTACTGTAAGAGACAGGGATCAGGCTTGGTGTGTTGAATGCAGAAACTTTTGTTGTTGTTTAAAAGAACTGCAAATAAAGTCCAGTGAAAAGAATGTAATTAGTGTCATTCCAGATTGACATTCTCTTTTGTTCTGTTCTCCATTGTTTTTGTTTCAGACCAGCCTATAGCTGAAGGTTATGGATCAGATTGTTTTGTACTACTAAACAGCCAAAGAGAGGAAAGCAAGAAAAACTAACTGTAAAAAAACCCCCTTACAATTCCACTGAAATTAACTGAGCTGCACAGATGTGAGGAACATTAGGACTTTCAGAAGGCTGGAAAAACACGGGGATATAAAGCTTTCAGCTCCATGAAGAAAAAGAAATGAAATTCAGACTTATTGTAGAGAGGCAACCCAAATGTTTTAGATTTCTCCCTACCTCTGATGAGGTTTATATCTCATACTAAAATCAAATGTAACCAATGCTTGTGAAGGATCATGAGAATTATGGCCTCAGAGCTCAGGATGGAGGTAGTCTACAGGTGAAGATAAAAGATGCTGATTTATTAAGAAAGGCTATACCTTTTTTAAAGCAGAAGGAATAAATGAATAAAGGTCAGCTGTACTTATTAATACTGATTGTTGGATAGACAAACTTTTCTCTAAATCCCTGGAAATTTTTGAAGGCAGTGTTCTAATCAGTGGAGAAAAACCCAAAACCAAACAAAAACAAACAAACAAAAACCCAACCCCAAACAAACAAACAAACCCCCAACCTAGAAATATATCAAGAAAATATCTTCCAATTTCTTTCTAGTTGTTTGGCATCCTTTTGATTCTTGATTAGGAATTGAAATAGGCACATTTCAGTATATTTGCCAGTCTGTCTTTTTTGCTTCTGCTAAACTGGTAGACACATTTTGAAAGTATCTCCAAGAGTCTTGTCTGGCTGCAGTTTCCCTTAGAGTGCTCCTTGCATTAACCAGGATGAAATCCCAGCCGAGCATCATTCCAACACTGTTCTTTTTGGCTTTGTACCTTCACACTCTCTGGTTGCCTCCATGCAACACCCAGAGGCACGCAGCATAATTTCATGTTGCTGCTGTAAAAACACCATTCTCAAAGGCTGCTACGTAATCCCCACACTATTTTAAATCCTTTAAACTGAAAAGAAACACAAACAAAATAGCAATTTTGCTCTCCAGCCACCTGAGGCCCAGGGGAGGCAAGAGGTCAAGTGCCTTAGACTTTGGATGCAGCTTGGACATTTGGCCTGACAGCCAAGAAATGGTCCCTGCCCTAATGTTACTCAGTAGCACAGATGCAGCCTGTGGAGCAAAAAATTTCTTTCCAATTAATGGTAATCAGGGATAAAAACAGAAAGAGAGGCATTTCTGAGACCCTCCAGAAAACTTACCAAATACCTACTTTAGCTGCTACAGTAGGGTAAGACAGAAACAGGGAAGACAGAGGGGTATGGCAACATCTTAGATAACATTTATTGCCTAGTTTCAAAGAGAATAAAACATGATTTAAATAAACATGCAACATGTTTTCCTGGCAATGCAAAGCCTGTACACAAGAGAGGCACAAAGCAGAACTGCTCAGTAAATACCAGGATTTGTTCTGTTTGGTGAAGCAGATCCAAAGGAGTCAAAGTTTTTCTTGTCAGGAATCAAAATCTGGTTTAAAATCCTTTATGAAAATGCTACTCCAAACAAAACCAGAGAAAAGAAACATAATGATTTTGAAAAATGTGGCAGGGGGGAAATTCTGGTACTTTATAATCTGAAGAAGAGTGTTTTTTAAAGAGCAAAGCCTTTTCATAAAGGTTCAGCTGCATCTGATACTTTGGCTGCAGTAAATCTAACATGAATCTTCAGGGCATAAGAACAATTGAGATAAAAATGGCATAATGAATAATTTTCACCTATACACTAACCAGTAGAAACCAAACAAAACTAAAATTTACAATTAAGATTTTTCTACCCTTGTGATGCAACGCTGTGCATTGAGAAGCTGCGGACCAGCTCCAGCATATTGTGAGCCTGGGATGCACACAGAAGTTTCTTTGCAGGAGAAAACTGCTTCTCACTGTGCACTGCAAAGATGGAAAAGTCCTTAGTGACCTCTTCCAGGCACTTGGGGTCAGAATACAGTTTGGAGGCAAGTCAACTCTTCTGAGCAGTTTAGATGTATCTTGAACATCATCGTTTCAATCGAGGCAATAAAGTGTTATTTTGAGGTGCAAAGCTATTTCACCTTAGAGACAGCACCAGGAGTCATTCTGTCTCCACTGTGTCATAGGCTCTGCAAATCTAGGANAAAAAAAAAAAAAAAAGCCCATTCAGGGCTCAATTTTGTAAAGATTTTGACGCTGTCAACAGTTACTCACTGAAAGGGAGTTGAGAAACTTCTGAAAGTAAATATTGCAGGAACATAACAGGAAGAAGGAGGCAGTCTTTCTTTTGAAATCTGTTTTTGAAACTCTTAACGTGTACAACTGAAAAACTTTAATTTGAAGCTTATCTTCAACAAAATCAATACTTGGAAACCTTGGCAGATTGTACTGTGTTTAGACAAGAAAGACATTTTTCACAGTGCCTATTAAAAGGTAAGAAAGGATTTAATAAATTCTGTGAGCTTTAAAAGGAGTGTAAGAACTAAGATTTGAAGATAGACCATTAGACTACTTACACTTCCGAAACTCTGTCCTGAGTGTCTTAGTAAACAATAAGTCTTACCAAAGAGCACCATGCCCAGCTTGTTGATCATTGAAAGTGCTTGTAATTTCCTGAAAAGTCAACATTTTTCACGGAAAGTGTCTGAATCAAGTGAAGCTAATCTTCTTCACATAAAGCAAAACCGTGAGGTTAAGTCATTGAAGCTGATGTATACCACTGAGAAACATAACTGTACCTTTTCTGTGTTTTCATTATATCTTTTTAGGTAGATAAGGAGTAAATTTTATGGATTTTTCATCAATTTTTTATTGAAACTGAATAATTAATGTGTTACGTAATAAATTCCAAGCCTTAGAAAATCAGACTGTTTTAATTTCAAGTCTGTACCACAAAGCAGATTGTGAAAGAAATATAACTAATCTTCAGACACTGAAAGTGACTCTTCATCATCCCTCTCTTTATCATGTTTCTTAAAAATTACCTCCAGTAAGTTTTCATGCAATGTATAAATGTCACAGATACCAAAGCTGTAACTTTTTTTCCCTGCTAGTACAGTGAACAAGATATTTTTGACAATATACGAAACTTCTGAACTACTAGGATATATTATTTTACTTAATGGTAGATCTTGGAACAAATTACTATTCAATTTGCTGATACAATCAAGTGATCTCTTCCACTGACTACCCCAGATAAAGTCTAGTTGTCTAATTCACTGAGCACCTTTACTGCATTGTTGATGTTCCTGCAAAAGTCACTTCGTCATTTTCTGTATTTGGGCGTTTGTTACTAACTAAAGTGTTTCAAGAGTTTTGTTCTTAGGAGCTGAGCTAGAATTATTTTTACACATTGACTTCCACCTGACAGTCCAACACAAACAATTGAAAAACCTATGCATAAATTACTTAAACCCTATGGCAACTGTTGCTACATTTACTGGTCCATGTAAAATCATTTTTCCACTCATGACAGAAAATGCAAAGCTTTTCTTCTCTTGAGGGCATGTGCCTAACTTGTTGATAGAATGTGACCATCACAGTCACTGTCATGCTCTTAGTTCCTGCAGGGATGTAATCTGAGACACTAAGAAGACATTAATAGTTGGACTCAACTTGAGACCACAATATGTCTTGTTTCATAGCCTCTGCTGCCAGTCAATAAATTCTAGATATCGAAGAGAACACAATCAATGTGTAGCCAACTATAAATTTACAGGGTATTATCATCATTAAATACACAGATCATTAAGTTTATATGGCAAAACTTGCTGTATTTCTTTTAGATACAGAAAAGCTTCACTGAAAATACACTTCAGATTCAGGCTGGGCTTTTTTAAGTGGTAGTTAAAAGTCATTTTATATGCAGTGTTCAAATAAATGTAGGGTCCTTTGCTTTAGAAGACACTGCACAAGTGCATCAGACTTATTTGTGCATGGCATTCAATTTTGGACAGAAAGTTGATGAAAAACTTAAACAGATTTCTATAAAAGTATTTCCAACTTCATTGCTCAGAATTCTCTCCTTGGAAGGTGAATGCACTCAAGAATGTCCCCAGCAGCTTGCTTTAAGTGTGTTTTTCTGTCAGCATGCACTGGTGTAGGGATCTTTTTGACCAAGACAGATGAAATCCTCACCTTTCATTTCCTTGGTTTTAGACATCTTTCAATCTCATAACTTCTCTGAAACCCTCACCCAGCCCTTTTAATCACCTAATTGAAAACCTATCTTACTCCTCCTATGACCATCACCCATGTCTAACCTTCCCTCCTCCCATCTGCTCAGCAGTCACGAGCCCATGGCACAATGGCTCTTCCTCACCTCCACCATGCCCCACTGTTTACAGACTGTTGATGAAATTTCCAGAGAGAGTGTGGTGTAAGTCATCTCAGAACAAATGTCTTGGTCCAGCCAGCAGGAGGTGGCTTCCTGCCACGCTTTAAGCTGAACTGTGAGGACAGTACTCATTCAGGCTTTGCAAGGAAATACTCAGTGCTTATGTGCTTCATCAGTTTAGAAACATTTCTAAACTGAAAGAGCATAGGTTTAGCCTGGACATAAGGGGAAAAAAAATTTACAATGAGTGTGGTGAGACACTGGAATAGATTGCCCAGGGAAGTGGAGGATGCTCCATCCCTGGAAAGGTTCAAGGTTAAGCTGGATGGGGCTTTGAACAATCTGATCCAGTGGAAGGTGTTGTTGCCTGTGGCAGGGTGGCTGGAATTATGTGATCTTTTAAACTCCCTTTCAACTTACACCATTCCATTATTCTGTGACTTGCTGTTTCAATAAGAGACCTTTCCAACTCTTCCTCAAGTGCTATTTCCCCACCTGTGTTAAAAGTACAAAAAGTAGGAATGTGGTGTAACATCAGTTTTTAATAAGTGTAGGTCTAACCTCACAGACACAGACACAACTTCTGTTTCACATGTGATGTGTAATGCAGTAGGTTGCTTGGCTCTCCCCAGCTGTGTGGCTAAGCATCCCCAGCTTGAATTCTGACGCAAACTTAATTAGAAGTAGCACTTCTTTGCAGTGCTCTACAAAGGCCTTAATTGAGCTTTCCACTTATTCACATGAACAAAATAAATGAAAACCCTTTAAATGAGTGATGACTTAAAAATGAAAGATATGAGGGGCAGTCCTCTAAAATAATGCACTTGGTATAGAGCCTGCTCAAAACCTTTAGGCACTAAATGAAGGAATGCTGGATTTGCTTTAAAAAAATCATTAAAAGGGAGGATGACAGCCTTTTTTCTCCATCCACTCCTCATGCACACAGGTTTACTTCTCCATTATATAATATACATATCTAATATAACTCCTGGCAAGGAGATGAAACGTGTCTCTGAGGGAGATGCCCATCTCCTCTCCTCCTCCCTGCATCTAGAAAAGCACTCTAAACAGGACCTTAGCAGATATAAGGGGAAGAACATAGGGAAAATAGGGAAAAGGAAGAGGGTAGTTGTTCTCAGCTCTTTGTGCTGTTGACTGGCCTTTAAGCATCAAAAGAGAGCAGAAATCATACAGTGAGAAGGACAGCAGTTACAGTGGGTGGAGCTGGGGCTTCAGATCCCATTCTCTGAGACTTGCATACATTTAACATGAGTCCACTAGTGAGCTAAAAATAAAACACAGAAATGGGAACTTTGGGTCACTTTCCTCCCAGGAAAACATCCTAATCATTAAGCTACATTCAGTTTGCCTCACATCATCCTCTCCCCATGTCTGGATTTGACAGTGTCCTCAAGCATGAAAAGAGACCCAGAAAAATGCTCTCCCTGTGTCTGAGCCTGCATTTCCCTGTGAGATAGAGAGGTTCACTGGCACAGGGCGGGCTTCCAGTCAAGCTTCTCCATGGCAGCAGCATCAAAGAACAGTAGAGAAAATCAGAGGAGGGGACAGCACATTACCTGCTCTCACTTGGAGATATCCAGCACACCCAATAGTGTCCCATGAGAAACCTGTACAAAGCACCTTTTAGTGCCTAGTGAAGTTTTTTTTCCAGTTTTGAGAAAACTGGTTGACATAACCTGACAAATAAAATGTTCAAGTTATGCACACAGTAAAGAGATAAGGTCTTAAATACAAGTAAAATGAAGCTCAGTAGAAAAATATCAGAGTGGCCAATGCAGACAGCAAGATTCCAAGAAAGGCTTATTACTGCCTTGTGCCATGTGTGCCATTTACTTGACATCTAAAAATACACCTGTGTAGAGCTGGAAGCACTTACTCCTTCCTTTGTGTACAGACACTGTCATGGCCACATTCAGGCTTGTATCAGGTTCCTGGGGATGAGAAGACAAATCTCTTGAGTGGTCATGAGAACATCCTGTCTAGGACAGAGCATCAGCTGGCACATAAGCTATCTCTCTGCAAAAAGCAGGGAATTGGAGAATGGACTCTAGTTACAGCTAAAATTAATGAGAATCCTGGAAAGAGCAGAATTTTAGTCCTTCTGCTATAAAATCTAAAAGAGCAGAAGAGACAAAGCCAAGAAACAATAGGGAAGCCAGTCTGGATTTACTGAGTGTTTTTCCAAGTTAAGCAATCTTCTCCTTTAGATTTTAAAAGAGAATACTTGAAAGCTATACTGATTTTCAGAAATTATTGAGTTTACTGACAATTAGAGATTGATACACAGAAAAATATTTTCTGCCTCTTATCTTCAAAAGTCACCAGCTATGAATAAAAACACTGTGCTGCCCTGATTAGAAAGGTTGGAAGAAACAAAGTTTCCAGTTTTCAGTTTATTCTGCAAAAAGGCCCCTGTTGACAGTGTCTTGTTTGCTGTGAGCACAGCAGGAAGACAAGAACAAAGTGAGGTTGTATAAAAATTTGTAAGTACTGCCTGATGATTGATTGATTATGCTTGATTGATAATACCTCAAGGTGGTTCTGCAAACCAGAAAATCCTGTGCTGGTGCCACACTGACCGATTACTGAGGTGTATGAGATAGACAAATTGCTCACCTGTGTTTACAGACTAATAGTAGAAACCCAACTTTCCAATAAAAATGTCAAAGAGTGGAAAAACAAACATATGCCCAGGTAAAGTATATTGCTAAGGTATGTATTCCAGCAATTGAAATTTATGTTTTTGTGTAAGACTAAATATTAAATTGAGCACAAAATGTTAAAAATATATTTATGATCTTTAATATGCTTTAGGTAAAAGTTATTACTTATTTATTTTCTGTTGTTATTGGTAGAGGTGGTGTTACTGCTGTTTTGGTTTTATTGTTATTGCTCCTCTGGAACTTCTTTTCTCCTTGGGTCAAAAGAATTTTGTGTTTGAGTCACTGGCTCAGTTATTAAATCCTATAAAATTCATTCTTTTGTTCTAGTCAAATATGATATATTTTTATTTAACAAAATAAAAAGGCACATACTCTTTTGAGGAGAGACCTTAGAAAAGGTCCTTTTGCTTCTGGTTATCTCATGGCTAAAAGTCTCCTGAAAAGGTTTGGGTTTTTTTAAAATATATAAAGAATTTTCACACTCCAGAAGATTGTTAGAGCAGTGGGTTACCACACTGTGATGCTCCAGGGACTGCTGTGTGCACAGTGACCTCTGTGCAGAGGGCAGGTGGCTCAAAACGTGCATTGACCAACACTGGAAAGCCTGCAAGGAACTCTGGTAGCACACTGAGGCCAGCTCAGAACTCTGAGGCAAGCCCAGCCCACTGGATGCAGACTGACCTTTGCCTCACCATCACTCAATTCCTCCTGACCCTCCTCCTTCAGTTCTGAAGCTTCAGAGCTCTATTACCGCTGGGAAGGAGCACGAGGGATTTTGTTTCATGACTTGATGTACATGGAAAACTTCACCTAGGTGAATTCTAGGGGTGCCTTGAAAATCATTAGAGGATCAGCTCTCAAGGCTTCTAAACACCTGAAGCACTTTGCAAAATGACAGCCAATAAAACAAGAGCAAAAGTATCTTTCACAGCATGGATAGATTCTTGCCAGAAAAATCAATTCCATTGCACTATCTCTGCAAAACTGGTTAGTATATATGATGATGAAGCACATCTGGCTAACAGGCAGAAAGATATGAAAAAATCAGATTTAATTAAGACAAGTCCCACAGTCCATTTAATTGTCAGACACAAATGTCCAGACATGGCTCTCAAACACCAACATGAAAGATCTCCTTGTTACACCAAAGGAAGATGTGTGAAGTTCAGTAAGTTGTTTTAGCCAACAGGGAGATGGCTTCAGTTTGAAGAAATAATACCCCAGAAGTTGCTCTCTCTGTTGCAGTTTTCCCTCTGGGAAACTTAAAATTTGGATGGACATGGTCTTTGAAAAAATCCTGACTTATAGTAAGCACACTGCCTCACTTTACAGTATCACCAGTGCAAGCACAGGTGATTTGAAGGCCACATAAGGATAGCTGGGGTTGCCTGAACTGAAAACTTATTCATACTAATAACAAAATGGTAACAATAAACCCTAGTTGTTTTACAGTTATAACTAGATGCTTATATTTTTGTCTCACAGTCAATCTTTAAAAGTCCATATGGGCATTATAGGAGAATTCAGTTACCAGAGCCTGATTTCTTGGTCCGCTGAATTGTCACTTGAGAATTAAGCCTGCTGAAAACTGGGTACTCTGGCATACCTATTGCATAATAACATCCAGTTCTGGGCATTTTGTTGATTCTTTGAAAAGGCAAATTCCCTCATCGTGTTTCCAGATATCTATTAGTTTCCCTTTTCCTATCTTTCTTCTTCCCTCTCACGTCATAAAAAGAAGAAAGGTGAACTTAGATAATAATAAAACTTTTTATGTATCTCTTTGAATAAAAAACATCTGTTTGAAGGAAGCTTTACTATTACTTTTCTTGTTTTCACTGTGATTTTATTTATTTGCTTTCATTACTTTACAGTTTGCCTTATCATATAAGAAGAATACAGCTTGTTCTCTTTCTTATATATTCCTTTCCTTTGCTCCCTGAAAAGTGTTTTTCATACATGCTGCATTTCTCTTCCAGATGCATCTTTTGCCGCTGTGGACAGACAACTTTTAAGGTTCAAAATCCCTCTTGAATGTCAGAGAAAGCAGCCTGCTTGGTCCTAAAAGTAACCAGGTTCCTAAGGGTTCATAGAACCAGTAGGATACAGAAATGAAGGCAGAGACCTGGAATGCCCGTGGCACTAATAATAAAATATGGTGCTCTTCACCTCTGCATTACAGATTCAAAATGAAAGTTGCTACCCTGTGATCATTATTCAGTGACCCATATGAAATGCATGGATGACCTCCATCTAGTTCCCAGTAGATATTTGTCTGTCTTGCAAAAACAGACACAAAGGTTAGTGCTCCAGTTAGTAGTTCCAAAAGAGGTTGATAACTGTTCTTGCCACTGCTATTGTACATGTTTCATCTGTGTAGTTTCACTTTCTGGCTTTGCTGATCTGGAACTTTGTTACAGCGGGAGATTGCTTTTAAAAAAAAATTTGTTATGAAACCACATGCTAACTTTTATGGCATAGGGAAATCAGCTTCTGTGGAAGCAGAGCTTCTGTAACATGATTTTATTTGCCTTGGTCTGATGTTCTTATCCCTCACAACACCTGTTTCAGTAACTTTGAAAGAATTTAGAAGGCTCTCATTACACAGTCAACAGCTCAACAGGGATTAGCACTTCAGTTCCTTTGATATAATCACTAAATTACAGTATGCAGACCATGGTAGAACTACCAATATTTGTGAAAATTGGAGGTACAAACCCCTGAGACCTCATGAATTTTCTGCATTTGGCTGAGTAAAGAACCTAAAACCATATCCAAGGTTCTCTGGTATTGAGCCTGAAGAAAATTTCTGCCATAATGTCTTCAGGGAATGGATATTCATGAGCACTTACATACACCCATTACACTCAAAAGCATGTGGAAAAACGTGTTCAAAATACCACTGAAGTCTTCAGAAAACCTCCCATTAGATTCAATGGACTTCAAGGCAGACTGAGAGGTGCAGCACAGGGATCCTTGTCAATCCCTTTTGCATGACTGCTCTGCATGGCCTCGGGTGGGTGACACTTGCAACGGCACAGGACAGAGCCAGGCTGCTGCACCAACCACTTACACATGGCATAAGAATTAATTGGTTTTGTTCCTGTGATGCAAGGATACTTTTTTGTTTTCTCCTTAGAAAATAACACAGTAAATCGCCACCAAAAAAAAAAAAAAAAAAAAAAGCGTTTGGTGATCAAAGGATGGATTGTTTCTTTTTATTTTTCTGACTGAAATAAAAAGATCAGCCATGAGTCTACAGGTCTGATCAATTATTATATTCATTTTTCCCAAGACAACCAGGGTCATCCTACTACAGGAATATTCATATCAGCTCACTGCTGCTAGCACACTTGGATACACCACATTAACCCAAGATTGTACCAGTGCTTCTTTCCTTGACATTCATCTCAACTACAATCACGGGCAATTTGCATCTCCATTGGAATGCAAATTCTTAAACCCACACTTAGACCTCTCTCCCATTTATTCTCAAGACCCTTATCCAGAAGCTAAACAGTAAGTTATAATGACATCAAAAGGAAAAAATCCAGCAGTCCCAAGAGCAAAACATTAACAGGATTTTACAGATTTCTGAGAGTAAGAAGTAAGAAACTGAAGAACTGCAAGTGACATGGTTTGGAAACAAAGTATTCAGAAAACAAATTTCATAAATAATTAAATCTTACAGACTGGTGGCATCTGGTAAGAGTGACTTTTATGATAAGAGAATATTTCTTAAATATCATCAAGATTATAGTTCTTTTTACCCTTTTATTTGAAAAATAATTCTTCAGACTATTTCATATCTGAATTTATTAAAAATTTGTGAGACCCACTAAATCCACTTTAAAGCTGATTTAGTACTTTAAGCCTAGAAAACTCCTATAAGGTCCTCCAATAAGATTGGTTTGCATTCACTCAGCTTTGCATTATTGTACCCAGCTCTATCAGCTTTCTACAGGCTTGGGTTTTTTTCCTTGGCCTAGGATAGGGAACTTGTTTTAGTGAAGAAGTTCTATCAGCCACATGGATACCGCACCGAACATCTAACACCCGTGTTTTTCCCAATGTTTCCTCCAGGAAAGGGAGAAGGTTTTAAAATTCACTTTTACAAGCAGAAGACTTCTATTTTTAATTTATGCTTGTTTTCCTTCTCCCTGTATTGGATGACAGTACTGCATTCCAGGTCTACTGTTTTATATTAATTTTTGACAAGGATCTAATTAATGGTTGATGTCCCTGGTTTTTTCAAGCTGTTCACAGATTATTCTCAGTCATGCTCTTTGCACACTTCCAGTATAACTGGTTTATTAAGAATGTGAGGACTACACAAGGTCTCCAAAGGCAAATAAGTTAATGAAAAGGAAAAAAATCCAATATTTTGGAACTAATGACAGCTGAGTGGCAAGCTACAGAGGGGCAAGCTCCCCTGAAACCCAGTCTGAAGCCTTTCTTTCTTTTACACTCTCTGTCAATAACCATACAGAGGATATAGACAGCAAAATAACCACAAGAAAGAAAGAATAACCTTAGTGAATTCCACTCCAGTTTTCACTCCACCAAATATTTCCAAATATTCAGCATGACCCAAACCGAAATTTTTGCTCATGGGTGCTCCCATCATTAATTTCAATTGTCTGTGGGCACACACTCTGGATGAATTCATATTTAATTAGAATGATTTCATCAAGAGTGAAGGACCAGCAGCAGGAGTGAATTTCCTCCTCCTTGTGAAAAAGAAAAAAAATCAGGCAAAAAATGCAACCAAAATTAGAGTTGATGCAGGCTGAGCATTACAGTTAGAGAGTGAATGTCTTCTGCTATTACCACCTTCTCCTACAAGCATGTTTTGAAAGACAAGGATTGCAAGAAGGATTTAAAACACTGTATGTTTTAGGTCAAGTCTTCTTCAAATATTATTGATGAAACTCAATGGGAAGGTGGGTACAGGGTCAGTGACATTAAAAAATTGATGTGGTATGGCTGTTCTGCTGAGCAGAGGATTCAAATACTCCCAGGGATGTAATGGTAGGATGGTGTAAAACATGGTTAAAGATTTTCTATTTCCTCATTTCTCACAGTACATATTATGAATGTTTTGTCAAGACTGCAGACATGTCAATGTTTACAGAAATAGGTTATAGTTCTATCAGAGCTGGCTGAAGAAAAATAGCTCTGTGAAGGAAAGCTGAAGGAAATATCTACTATGGCTGCAGAGCAAAATAATAAATGCAATCCTGGCAAGCTGTTCAATTTATGTATTATCATGATTAACAGACATTATATTTGCAGCCATTTGTTATTTTCTCAGGAAAGGTAATCCAGCCCTGGAAAAGAGAGATAATACATTTCCTTGAACTACAAATTCATTTCAGATAATCATGGTAATTGGTGCATTCCAAAATGTTATCTTGAAAATGAGATTGAGTACATTTCATTACAAAAAATTAAGCAGGACAATCTGAGTAGAAAATACGATATAGAAAATTATATTCTAAACACTGCGTAATATCCTAATTGTATCTACGAGACTTTTTCCTTCTTTCCTCAATGTTGCACAAAACCTTCTTTCTCTAGTCTAAAGGCAAAGTACTTTTGCGTCATTAAAGGCCCATCATATTTGGTCAACCAAAATTCAAAAGCAACACTTGCTTTACATCTTGCCTTCGGTGTCACAGAAGAGTACCATTATTATTTTATTTAACCACATGTAAGAGACTGGAATGTTAATGGACAACGACTCAAACCACCAGCCACTTGCAAAGGCAGTGGGTGCTTTGCTGAGTTGTGCACGATCATGGCCCAGGTGAGGAAGGTGTGAGCACCAGAGGAGGACCACCACAAATCAACCTTAGTTTAGCAAGAAGCTGCATTTTGATCCAGATAAGGGAAAAAAATAGTCCACAATATTTTCAACTCTCCCTTTTTCTGTTTGAATATTTTCTCAAATAATTGACCATTACCACAGTTATGCAATAATTTTCCAGCAACTTTTTTATACAGCTATCAAATCTGCTTTTCCAAAAATGATGAGTAATCATTTTGGCTTCCATAAATTTGAAAAACATAATTTCTGAAATTTCAGACTTCTTCACCTCACTGTTTTCATATTCTCTATGCATATTTTATGAATCTGCATATTTATTATTTGTTTTGTAACACTCTCATCAAACATCACTTTGTTTACTCTATGCTCTTTCTCATTTAATTCTCATTGCTAGTTATCTGCTTCCAGCACAAATCCTGTGATTTAATTTCTATGCCCTCATTAGACATCTTTATTGAAAATGAACACATGCAGCTGATTAGGACTTCTGCCATTTTAGACTGCATGTATTTTTGCTATTAATTTTATTTTTTTCTTCAAGCATCTACAGAGCACACATATCACCTTCTTAATTTTCTTCTTTCCTCTATTTTAAATACTTGATAGCTTAAATTTTTATCTCAAATGTCTTCTTAACCCACAATGGCAAAGGATTCAGCTTCTTCCATTAAGCTTTCTTTGAACCTGTGTGGGTTTTAAACAATGTCCTAGTAATTTAATTTCCTTCTATATCTTCAAAGCTTTATCACAGGGTTCATGTCTGAGAAATCCTACTTGAAAAAATAATTACCATTTCTAAAATGTTCTTCTATTCTGCTTCTAAAACATTCCTCCTTTCCTTAACCCTTCCTGTAATACCAACTAGGCTTTGTAATTCATGAAAAATAAAGGGGCTCTGTCTATCTACACCTTGTATTTAATTCACTATAAACCTCTGGAACCAAAAATTAATAATCAAAACTTCACTGGACATCATCTTGAGCAACCTGTTTTTGTTGGATCTGATTTGAGTGGGGAGTTGGAACAAATATCCTCTTCAGGACCCTTCACACCTAAATTCTTCTGTGGCTCTATGAATCTCTGAACACACCACATTTTCCCAATGCTTCATCCTACATAATATTTTAGAAGATCTTCTTAATATCCAAAGTAAATCTGGTTTGATGCAAATTTTTGTGCTGTCAGCATTGCAGAAAACTCCTCAACTTTCATAGTGAAATATTCCCTTATATAGTTAAATTTCTAGATTTTTCATTATAAATTTTGTATCATTTTTTCAGTCTTTTATACTGTTTATCTGCTCCTTGCCTAAAAATACATGTCCCAGGTAAAGCCCACTAATCCACACTAATTAAAGTGGGGAAATTTTGATCCATGTTGTGCATTCTCTTTACCATGAGCTAGACCACAATACTTTACAATGATTATGAGAATGTCACATTGAAGAGTGTCAAAAAAGCAATACTAAAATACAGATTTCTTATTTTTATAATTTTCTGTTTTCCTAGATACTATGCTGGTTACCTTGTCAAGGAAGGAAATTAAATTATTTTGACAGAATCTTTTTGAAAAACCTATAATGGCATTTTTTACCATTTTATTATCTCCTGATTTTTTAAAAAAATGCAAATTGATTCGTTATTTGTTTCTCAATTTTCCCAGGGGCTTCATTTTTTGAGTGTTAGCCCCTTTCTATTTTTAAAGATAGCATATTATCTTCACTCATCTGTCAGGGAATTCACACGTTCAAAAGATTCCTGAGTTCCCACATGCTTCAGAAATCCCAGATATTTCTCCTAATGACAATGCATTCTATAAAGCTACCTTGCAATCCTCTGAAAAGTGGCCATAAGCACACTGAGGATATAATGCAGTCAGAACAGCACCCTGCATTCCAAACTATGATTTCTTAACGAGGTGAGTGCTGCTGTATTTGCCACAGGATTCATGCATAATTGATTCCAATTCATTTTACCAATTAGCCACCTTCCTAATGTTTGCATAGAGTTACTGGAAACAGTCTTGCTTTCTTCCATCACGAATTCTTTCTTAGATGCTTGTTTTAGCCTCATTGCTTACAACATCACCTGGTATTAGGTAAATACAGTGTGTTTATTCTAGGTTATGAGTCATTATACTGTTACACCTGTGCTGCATTATTAATGTGCACAAAACTGCAATGCAATGCTGTATTAAACAGAAATGAAAGTGGAATCATAATCTATGTTTGAGGAAAAGGGTGGCCTTGACTTGCTAATCTTTTCAAGGTGGTGAAAATATTTTAGATCACCAGAGTAAGCTGGTGTAAAATGTAAGCTTTATTTTCTTTGGGCGTACATGTGTTTGAACATCATTTTTTTTAGTATACTCAACTCTTTCTTTGACCATCAGTAATTTAGAACTAATCTTGATTGCTTTGTAATTCCTCTATTATTTATAAGCACTTGAGGCTTAATCTAGAAAACTATACATTAAGCTTCTAGAATATCATTGATCCGATCAGCATTTCTTATTTTAGGACAAAATTAAGTCCTTTTATAGGCTGAGACAAGCCTAAAATGCTGTGGATTTTAGCCATTGGAGCCAGAAATTGCGTTCTTTGACATTCAACACTTTGAATTGTGTTATAGTGTTGTGGGCTTGGTTAAGTCATGATGTTCTACTTCCATTTGTTGAATGAATAACTACCCCCTAAGTCAAAACTGTGGGGTTGCATAGAAATTAATTCCAGAGCAATTGCAGTTTCATTCAGTCTCATCTGAAGAACCTTATGAAAACTGGCCTCCAAAAAATGGTAAAACTCCCACAGTCTTTGCTGTAGTTAGGGTTTTATCTCCAATTCCCCAAAGAGATTCAATTCCTCAAACAGTTTTAAAAAGAACTTTTAAAAATTTTTGAAAAGGAAAACCAGAAAAAATAATTGAGGATTGAAGAAAATGTACCAAATCAAGTTTTCCCTTTTGAATGATGTTATGAACTCCTTATCAAGGACTGATAAGGAGTAGAGATTGCTATTTGAGTTTTCATTTCTTGAGAGTCTATAAACAGATATCTCTGTTTAACACAAAATTAAAGCAGCTGAGTGTAGCTTTGTAGAAGAAAGTAATTCTAGTGGAAACTGAAAACATTTTCAGCATGAGACTGTAATTTCTGTTTCTTAATTGGTGAGTTTAAACTAAGTTGCAACAAAACTGAGACCTTTAATATGTCTGTTCTGTAAGGAGTAAAAAAATAACAACCACAAACCTCTGACCTGAATGCTAATTGGCAAGAATACTGTTTGCCTATTCATATTTTATTTAGTAAACTGGCATATTAGACACATGTATTTTAAAGTTCAGGTTTAATTAAAAGATAAGGCTAAGCAGCAGCTTGGCAAGAGGATAAGGGGAAGTGTTGAATTTTTTGTTTCTGTTGACAAAGCAGCTGCTTTTTTGAAAAAACTAATCTCAATGTCAGATCAAGAAACTACTTTCATAATATTGGTGCATTTAACGAGTTACTCAAGTTTGCACTCAGGCAATTATCCTTCCTCATCTGATATTTTTATGAAGTGAAACATTTCAGGTCCCAGTCTGCTTGGATTTTCAAAAAGCTGCTTTTCTTGTATCTATTATAGTAGAAAAACCTTATCTTCCAGACTTAAACTATCTTCATCAGTCAGAAAGGAGAGGTTAAAAGCTAAAGTGTGGAAAGCTGAACAAGTGATTAGCTGCTTAGAGGGCAACACTTGGAAACATTATCTTTCTACAGAAAAGATTAGAATGCAGGAAAATGCTTTCAAATATATTAGTTCAGAGGGCAAAAAACATTTATAGCATGCCATGAGATTGTAAAAGTGGACATAACTCTCTTCCAGTGGCAATAAAGCTCTGTATTTTCATGTGAAGAACAGCTGGCTCTGGTTACAGAAGTGTACCCCCTTTATAAAACAAGTGTCAAGGGTAAAGAGAACAGATTCTCTTTATTTTTCAGATGCAGTAGCATATGAAAACTCAATGAAAGATGAAAATCCCATTGTTATCAGAACAGAAAAAGTGACTGAGAAAATATTCTTGTGCAAAGGAGTTTAAACAACTGGATGTGAACTTACACCTAACAGATAAGTGAGGAAACAGAGACATGAGGCTGCATGGTGAACAGAGCAATGAACACACAGATCAAAGCTGTTGTCTTGCTATGTTGATAACTATGTGGAAAAATCAGAGGAGTCATTCAAGTGTCAGGGAGAACTCATAAAGCCTCTAACCTGGTTTTCACATAGCATAAGTTGATATCAGTTCCTTTCCAGCTTTACTAATCTCTAACAAATGTCATGGCTACAGCTGTCATTACAGGTGCTCAGAAAGAAGACATTTTACTAAAAAGGAGAAGAGCAGAAACAGACAGAGAAGCCAACAACTCAACCTGTTGCAGGGTGGGTGTCTTGATTCAGTGTGACGTGCAAAATGCATTTTCTTTCGAAAAAAGTATCAGCTTTTCCTGCAAAGTTTGAGACCTCCCTACTAGGCAAAAGACACATAGGCAACATCCCTATTTCACATCAACAGCAGAACTGACCTGAACTTAGACTATCTGCATCAATTTGTAGTGACTGGAGACACAAAGTCATTTTAAGCTTTTCTATTCACCTATGTGACCAGAAATCTCTCTTGGACCTGAAAGCACCTAATAACAAAGACATTCTTAAAAATTATTCTGTTGTGTTAAATTTAAAAAAAAAATGTAGAGGAAGAGAAAGAAAATATATTTTCAATATTTCCAGCTAGCTGAGACTTGCCTGCACAGATCACATTTTTTGAGGTGCAAGAACCACTGATACCCACAAGACCCAGCAAGGTGAGCATATGTACATGTGTTGTGGATTGTTTCCTACAGTGTTACTTTAAAACAGAGGAACCACATAGACTTTAAAGTTTTGTTCTTCTCTTTCCTTTTCTCATTACAGAGCCTTGTCTTTACATCAGGCTTCTGATGTAGCTGTGCATGAGTGAGGTCATTTGAGCTCTCCACAGAGGAAACTTTGCAGAGATAGGGCTTGTTTCCCTTTCTCTAATTCATTACACTTGAAAAATAACTTCTGCTATCTGCACAAACCAGGGACTTGAGCAAAAGCAACTTTGCCATAGATGTCCCACTACTCAGTTGTGATAGGCAAAGCCAAAGAGCAGAAAGATTAATGATTGCGGTAGAAGGACTAGATGTCTTAAATCTTTAAGAATGGTTAAACTGAATTTGCCTTTCTCCAACAGCAGTGGGTTATAAGCAGATACTTTGGAAAGAGGAAAAACAGGAAATTTGCACTGAATTGTTTTCCTTGAACACATTCCTGGGTTCCAACTATTTTTACCTCAGGGACTTACTGGTCTAGAATTTACCAAATAACTTCAGTGAAACCTCTTCCATATCTGACCTTCACTGGGAAATATGTGTCATTTTTACTAAGAAGTCACGATCAGCAGGAATTGGAAATTAAAGCTACATCCTGTTCCCAAAGTTGACCAAAACATTAAGGACTGTCTTCATCTTTGCAGTGCTCAAGCTGCAATATAAAAATCAGCAATGTGTTTGCTAAAGCTGCTTGCCAACTCTATCAATATGTAGATGCTCACACAGGCCATTCTACTGAGACTAAAAGCAATTATCTTATAGAAACAACTTCAGTCTTCCAATTCTTCCCTGGAAGTTTCCAGGACTAGAAGAATCTTTGTTGATTTACTATCAACCCTAATGCACAAAACATCACAAACTATGTCCAGGTTGGAAGTATCTAAAAGGATGAAAGGCTTTAGACACAGTAAAGCTATTTGATTTCTTTCAAAGTCAGCAAAGCAGCACTAATATACCCCCTTGAGTACCTGTCCTAAAATGCCAAGTGTGATGAGCTACTTCTTTATGGACTCGTCCCTTCTCTTTGGTGTTCCATAATTGCTGAAGATGTACAAGCTGCTTTACAAGAGGGACAGCTGTCAGACTAAATTCTCCTCCTTCTTCTCAACTGATGCCAGTCTGGCAAAAAGAGCACATTCATGGGGAAACCATTAACTAGATGAAGCTGGTAGTTAAGGCACTTAGCAAAAAGAGCAAGAGTGCAATAATCAGAACATATTTCCTGGAACATTTATCAAGTAAGCAACTTAGTAGCCCTAGGCCATATTATGCCACATCTTGTTCAACAGATATCCCCACTGATTTCAAAACGTAGTTGTTTTGAAAAAACTGACAGCAGGACACATCCCCTGATACACTCGTGCTAAGTTTTAATGCAGAAACTTTTTTTAAAAGTTGAAGAAAACATCCAATCACACTTCAGGACCTCAAGGAACTCACTCTGAAGGGAAAGGCAATAATAAAGAAACAACTTTTTAAATACCAACAGAAAGCTATACTAGAAAAAAACTTTAAACTTAAAGTCTATTTACAACTATTTTGCCACAATCTTGCATATTACAAAATGATATCATCTTCATGAAACCTTTGGCAATATGAAAGGAAACTCTGCAACTATGTTAACTTAATGACAGCTACTCACAAGCTGATAGAGCATTCAGATGTTTCATAAATGTCACTGTCAAAAAGAAGGAAAGGTTCAGGGAAGTAATCACAACTACTTTTGCCTTTGTGAAGGCATATTTTTTCACAGTAGCTATAAATATCCCCTTATCATGGTGAGCAAAGAGGTACAATTGATTAATTATCTACTGCTAAACTGTCTTGCTGCTGCTACTTGGCTTGTTTTCAGTAGATGTAAGAGCTTCCTGCTGTAGTGCAGGGAGGTTGAACACAGAACCACAACCTATCAGTGACATCTCTCAGAAGACTAAATGTAGGCCTGGATGTGGCTTCCTCCATCTGTGTCCACCCAGTATGAAACTCTCCTTTTCCTTTCATCTAGATATTTACCTACAGTCTTGCTTCACCGCAAAAAGAAAGACTCTGCTCTGTTTCTGAAAAGCTCTCTAAGACAACCTGTTGCCCTTTCCCTATTTTTGACACATGCTCGATGAGGCATTTGTGTTCACTGCATTTATTACACCAGATTTGAATTGGAGACACTCCAGAACAGTGGGCAGCAGACCCCAGGAGTGTGCTGTGTGCCAGGGGGACTGGGCCTTGATCCTGGGGTCAGAGGGGCTGATGCTCCCACAGTACTCAGCACCCCTGCAGTGCTCAGGTTCATGGCAGCAAATCCTTTGATTTCAAGCATTTACAGATAACATCACAAAATTATAAAAGAAAAGACCCAAAAAACAGCTTTGCTTATCCACATTTCCTATGTTTTCTGAGACAGACATTTTCTCAGAAATCACACTCAGGTTTTTCTTTTCTTAGAGGTAAGGAATTTTGGATAAAAAAATCCATTGTTTCTCTTATGCCTTGCACAGCACCTCTAACACACGCACTGCAATCTCTCCTTATTCCTTCAATGTCCAAGGTCACAAGAAGGAATCAGAACCCATGACACAATGCCTTTGCAGTCCTCACCACCACCTCCTCTCCCTGTGCAGGAGCTACCACTGCTGCAACTCCTGCAAACTCCTCCACCAGCTGGATTCTGCCTGCCCTGCTCTGCCCTCTCTCCTCGGGAACAAGACAGCTCTTCTTCAGCACAAAGCTGCATCCCACCAGCCTTTCTGCCAGCACACAACCATCCAGCCTATGAACATGAACCCGAGCTTCTTTGTGGATGCAGACAAATTATAAATTATGAAAACATACATTAACAAAGAATTTTTAAAATCAAAACAAAACAGCAAAACCCCTACGTAAATACTTCCTTATTCCTCTCATCCTGCAAGCAAGATGAATTTACTTAAATCTTACATATTCATGACTTTTGTATCCAGCTAGAATATTCTAGAGCTGTTAGACTTCATCGTTCTGAGCAGCTGGAGTCCTGTCACCGCCTTTAATGGTGCAGAAGAGACACATCCAGTGAAAAGGATCTGTGAGAAGCCCCAGTAAAGATCAGGCCGACGAGAGAAAGCCTGCCATGATCCTCTGTTGATGGTGTCAGCAGGACCGCTGAAGTGAGAAGCACAAAATTTTTCTTTGATGACAAACACCATTAAAATTTTCCCTCACAGTCCTCCCCAGGCTCTGACACATAAGGGGCTGTGACAGCTCCATCAATCAGCTCCTGCAGATCCTGAGGAAACCAGCCATCCCCACACAATATCCACCATGATACCAGCCTCAGGGCTTGTATCAGACAGCTAACATTACACTTCTTGATGCATAAGGCCCAACATATGAAGTTTTTTTCGGATTTCTACTCCCAGATGCCAAAATTACCAAGCAAAATATCCAGGGCCATTTTTACCCTCTCCACTGCTTCCAGGGCAAATTGTTAATCTTCTGTCAAGCCTAATTCCTGATCCTAAGTTTATCTCAGAAGCCAGTCCCTTGGTTGGCACTGCTGCACTCAAGTTGTGTTCTCTTTTAGCCATGCCCTGTCCGTGGACTGGCAGAGGAAGTCTGGAGCTGCATTCACTCCATTTTGACTTCAAGCAGTGCCCACCACGGCTAGATGCTCCAGGATAAAAGAGTGGGGAAGCTCACCTGACACAGACAGGACAACATGTGCTGGGTCTGACAGAACAGCAAGCAGGAAAGTCAAAGTTTTCCTGGTTCCAGGTAATGCTTTCAGACAAATGCAAGGGAATATAATTTTGCCTTCAAAATAAAGTGCTGCTAACTTGACCTTAAGTAACTGCTCTCCGTAGAATGGTCCTGCAATAGCCCCAAAATATGATATAAATTATTTATTAAGGCAAAGGAAATTGTTGTAATGATTGACATGACAGCTCCTGTGCAAGGCTCAGAGAATACTTATATGAGCATATATTACTGTGGGATTAAGTCAAATCTTATTAATATGCCCTCATTTGTCAGGAAAAGTACAAATATTTTGCTTTTGTCAACATTTCAAAGGTGTCATTTCTAGCTCTACTGTCTCTGTATAAACAATGAATATACTCTCATGCTTGATGCCACAGGAAGAAAACATGTTATCTTTATAGGCAAACCCAATAACACTTTTTAAATCTCTAAAGCACTGCTCACAGAAACAAGAAAATCTCTAGAAAAGACATAATTTTTTACGTGCTACAATACTAATCTTGGAAAAGTATTGCCACAAGACATCATTATGTCAGCAAGTCTAGGAGAGCTACATAAAGCATTCAACCTGCATAATAAAATTACTATCTCCACGTTTATTTAGAAAAAATACAGAAAATTTTGGCCTCGAGACAAGTGATAGAAAAGCTGAATAAACTATTGTAATGGCTCAAATGAAAGCAGTAGCTAGAAGCAGAAGGTTAGGGGTGATATTCTTGGAGTTTAATTTGGTTTTTTCAAGGTTTAGTGAAATTTTTTGTCCAAATAGCTTAACCATACAGCACACACAGCTTACTTGATCTGACCTGAGCAGTTGATGTCAATAGATATTCACAAATTCAAGTTTACCTGGGTGAAATATAGAGTTGTAAAATAATTGCACTTTTAAAAGGTTAAAACATTTTAATCTCGTATTTTCAAAACGCCTCTTTGTTTGAAAGTGATAAAAAATCCACAACCTTTTCTCTGAATTTGATCTGGATTTGGAGCTAAATTGAAAAATTAATTCTACTTTGTCAGATTTTTAAGGCAGTCAAAAATCAGTTACCTAAGTACAGTTAACTTTGATACTATTTCACTTTGAAGAGTTGGTACTTATCAGGGCAGTATTACACTAGGCACATTTAAGGTGGCAATTCCCATGTTCCTCCAGGAATGAGGGCACTTGAGCAAGCTCTCTTTGCTAGTCATGCCAGCCAAGACACATGAGTGAGTGCAATCACTTCCACACATCCATGTTTCATTTCACTATAACTTTAAAGAGACTAGGGAATACCAGTTTGCCACTGCATTTGTGCATGAATATTATGTACACAGGTGCAAACAAAAAATTCTTGTTCTGGTTTATTTTTCGGGAGGTCATGACAACGACCTCTAATAGACTCGGTGCACGGTACTCAGCAGCATCACTGCAAGCAACAGCAGAGCTGCTGGGTGCTCAGGAGTGCTGCTGTATCATCAGCATTTCTGTTATCTACAGCTTCCAGAGAGCCTGTAACTCACCCATCTTCCTCAACTCCACCATCTGAGCACACAGAGAGCTCCTGCTAGGGGGGATATCTGTGTTTGTTCAACGATCATGTGTTTGCCGAGTGATAGGCGATGCTATCTCCAGTGTTGCCTTGCTGCCTTTCACAGTCTGTTTGTAGACTGAAAAACAGTATAGGCAGGAAATTTGGTATCCTTAGCAGATTGGCACTTAAAATTATTTGTGTATCAGCCTTCCCTTAATAGCAAAGGGGATTTAATGACTTTGTGCTTCGGAATTCCAGGCTTTCATGGTGCTCAAGTATTTTAACTTCTATACAAAATAAGTACCAGTTTACCGATAACAAAAGCCTAGTGGTTTTAGTCCTATTTGGGGGGGGATATACCTTATTACATGAATTTCATCAAAGTGAGAATGGAAATATCTTGTCCTGCTTAGATTTTCAATAAGCTTAGAGAAGGGACAGGGAATTTCCTTCTTTCTACCATTTTTAACTTGTATTCAAACGCACACCCATACACACATCAAATAAATATATTTTGTATAGCTATCCACTGTTTATCCTTGTAATTCCTACACTCTCTGTAAAGAGATTCAGAAGAAAAAGTGCTTCTGCAACATCAGGAAATAAGTGGAAAATTGTTTGGTTTTCTTTCTCATTAGTCATTCAACAACAAAATTCCATGTGTTGGCGGGTTGCAGTAAAGATAGCAACCTTCTGCAGCCTGGCATGGGGAAGAGAATTATGCTCCCCAGTGTTGGAATGGCATTTTCTGCCCATTGGTCCAGTTCTGTCTGACAAAGCATGTGGCTTTACAAACGGAGCCTAGTCCTGGGACAATGGAATATGTGCCCTAGTTTGATTCAGTCACAAAAATCTACTAATCCAAAAATATTTTGCAAATAACTCAGTTCCTCAAGGTGAACCAGGAACCTAGCATTTAACAATTAGCTTTTAAAATATCAGTCTTATCAGTCTTGGGAAGAAATTTAACATTAAAATAATAAAATTAAGAAGAAAATATGTATTAATTTCTGCAAATAGCATCCCCCATGACTAGCTGCTTAATGAGAGTAGGGGGGGTTCAGCTCAGCACTAAACAAATGGGACAGGCTTGCAGTATTATACAGAGCCCTGGCACAGGCACACATTTCCCTCTTCTCCAGATCACAGTAAATCCTGGGTGCCCTCAGCCAAGTAATTCCATTTCTCTGCTGTCCCTTTCTCTGGACCATTGCCCATGATTTCTTTAGCCTGGCAAATCTCTGGGACAAGGGCTGTCTATTATGACATATTTGGATGGTAGCAATTCCAGTGGGCCTGAAAGGGATCTCTACACACTAACAAGTACGAATGAATAACAACAGAACAGGAACACTGTCTTTTCTTAAAGCATCTTAAATCCCTTTTTCTACTCCTAGACACTTCACAGTGCTTAATGAGCATGTGAGAAAAAGCCACAAAAGGACATTGCTTTGAAAGCAAATGCTTGCTTGCAATTTTGTATGGGTAAGTGAACCATTTTTTCATGTTCAAGTTCAGTAAGTAAAGACTTGGCTACTTCATATTTGAAAGAAAATCTTTCTGAACATGAACAAAGCCTGCCAGCCTGAAAAATTGCAACAAACAGGCCGAAGGGAAACAAGAAGCCCACAGACAACTGTTGAAGGATACTAGTAGAAGACATATGCAAAAGGCTTCAACAGATGTATTGGGATCAAGGACTGGTGAATACAGATAACTTCAGACAAGTTAAGAATCTGCATGCAAAAAGATAACCAAATCTCATAAAACACTGGCAGGTTCATAAAGCTGTGCTAACTGACATAACAGGATTCCTTTCTTTTTAGGTTGTGATATCAATTCAGCTTCTCTGGCACTTCTGTTCTCTATCTCTAATACACCTACTGAGACTAAAAGCAGACCTGAGTGCTTTGCCTCTTCTGCTGATGTGCTGCTGCAATGCCCATGAAAAGCTGATATCAACACCACCATACAGCAGGGAGAAAACCACAGTCAAAATGAGCAGTGCCTGTATCACCTGCTGATTTAAATCTAACATCCCAAGGAAGCAGAAACTCAGCTCACTACAGAAAGGAGATGGATGGTTATGCGACGTGGGACACGCTTCACTAGATCTGATGCTCATCTGGAGGCTTTCCCTCTCTCTCTCTGTAAATCAAACCTGATGACAGCTCTTGCTTCCTTTTTATTAAGATATAAACAATGCAAAGGAAAAATGAGTTCTCTAGCTCATATGGAGGCAAATAAAAACCAATGTTAACAGAGGAAAGGAAAGGTTTCCATTGCCTGGTTTCAACTTCCAAAACTGATTCCTCCCCAAAAAATACAGATTTGGATCAATTCCATACTCATGAGCATGCTGCTGGATTGCAAGAGAATAATTTACTGTACTGCTTCTCATTAGCCAAGATTAAGCACAGCACAGAATCCTCCAATTCTGCATGCTCCTAATTTAACAGTCCACAGTCTGCCTATATACATGCATACACAATTCCTCCTGAAGCCAGATGGAGCTATAGACTAATCCTTATCTTTAAGCAGAAGGTTTTTTGGTGTCATTCTGACTTTTACATCACACTGCAAAAATTCAAAAGTCAGGACCCCAGAAAATAGTATGGACTTTTTTTGTTACTCATTACTATCTACATTCTCTACACATGCTCATGCTTGGTGGGAGTTATAGAGCTAGCTGCTCTTTGCTCCTTTGAATATTTCCCCAGAGCTAACAGCCAAAAGCTTCATTTTGAACATCTGGAACAGTAAAAGCAAAAAACAGAAGCAGCACTACCAAATTCTGTGTATGAGCAATGGATGCTTTCTTTCTCTCAGCATCATTTTGTGCTGTGCAGCACTAAATGCTTCAGCTGAGAGTGTTACACTCATGTGAGTGTGTTGACATGCTCTCTGTGGAAGTTCCCAGAGGTACCATCTACCACAAATTATACTTGAAGCAGAAAGTGTCTCTAAGCTTTGTGCCTACCTACCTAATCAAACTAGAAATATCAGATCGTTGAGAAGAAAGCTTTTGTCAATGTTCTATTTCTTCTAATTAGCTATCATAATTATAATTACCAACCATGTTTCAAAAGAAAGATATTAAAAGTTAAAGCAATATCCTAGGGACCTTATAATCCAAATTAGAGAAGGCACATCAGCAGATGGCAGGCACACAAAGACGTGGAAAATGGGAAAAGACTGTGAGGCCTTGAGCTCCTTACAATGTGTTTGGCATTCAAGGGAGTTTGTTTCAAATGTGGCAGTCAGCATGTCTTCCTGCAGTTGCAGTTTCAGGCCAGGCACTGGAAAGGTTCATGAAACCATTGTGCATTTTAAAGCAAACAAATCCACCTAAGGATGTGCTCAAAGATGACCTGGAGACTGCCACACAAGCCCTCCATGGAAGGGTTCCCAAAGGTGACAACCACAGCAAGGGGCTTAAAGCAAAAGCCAGCACTGCTCAGTATTTCAGTTTTGCTTTGAATGACACAGACTGGCAGAGTCAAATCAGCCTCACACCCTGCATGAGCCAGGGTTTGACTCCTTCAGGCACACACACCCACAAAAAGAGTGGAGCCAGGCATGAACATTCCTGTCCACTTTCCAGGATGGACAGGCAAGGGCCAGCTCAGATCCGCAAACTCTGCCAAAGAGCCAGTAGATAAATGTTTGGGCACAGCATCTCACAAATGGAGCTCTGCAACTTCCAGAGCAGAGCTGGCTTGATTTTGGCTGGCTCACAAAATGGACAGGGAAGCTTACAGCTGCCTGTGCCCATCTGTTTAGATATGCCTTAAGAGCCCAACAGAAGCTTTGGCCATCAACACCAGCTGAAAATGTGTCCTAAATTTAGGGCATTAAAACAATTTGGCAGAACAAATACAACTATTAAGCACCAACACAGATTCTGCACCAAAATTGTGGAAGCACCTCCAGCTTATGACATGTTAAATTATAGGCTAACTTGTCAAATTAGTTTTAAAGTCTAAGGGGAACAAATTCTGACAAGAAAAATAAACAAAGAGAAAAACAGTTTGCCAGAATTAAAGAAACCTTCAGCACCAAGCATTCAGTAGTAATGGTAAAGCAGTGTTACTATGGCTACTGACAGCCAAGTAATAATACTTCACCCTCAAAACAACAGCAAACATGTTGTCTCTATGCTTCTACCTGGGCTATTGAGGAGTGTGGTGGTGCATTTTAGCCTTTTTATGTTTATTAGCTAGTGTTTAGTTTAAATAAATGGTCTGTTTGGTAACCCCTGCCCAAAACTTCCCTTTGTTTTTTTCCTCAAGTTTGTATGTGTCAGTTAAAATCTCCTACTCCCTGAAGCCCTGTTATTCACCGAAAACCTTTCCCTTTCTTCGAGAAAGTTCTG
>VWYP01007348.1:176226-213900 GCA_013400435.1 Pycnonotus jocosus | reverse complement strand
TCTGTGTAGTTTGTTCAGGGCAAATCCTTCTCCAGCTCCCTGGGTGCTGCTACAGAGCTGGGACCTGCATTCCGGGGGATTTCTGCCAAGGTACCCTCCCTTTTTCCAAACAGCTTCATCAGGATGCAGAAGGAAACTTACTAAACTAGGACAAGCTAAAACACCCACCAGAAAAAAGGAATGATGATACAAAGGCACTCTAGCAAGAACAGAAGCATGGCAGGGAGCAAAAGGAGGTGAAGCCTGAAAAACATACAAATGGATGTGTCTGGGGCAGGAATATACTCAGAAAGGACTACGCTGCCTGGAGAAGCAAGGAGCAGCAGTGACAGAAGAGCATCTTCTCATGAGAGGTGGGATGAAATTAGGCATAAATAGGCAATATTGCAGCAAAAAAAGGTAAATAAGGCACATGGTCCCTTTTTTTCCTATCCTCAGTGCCACTCTCAGGGACCACACAGGGACAGCTACTGAGCAGGGGTAAAATGAGGTTCATATCTGGGCAAGTAACTTCACTGGCCCACACATGAGAAGTTTGCCCCTAGCCCCAGTCACACCCTCCCCTCCTGCTGCAGCTCTGGCTGTTGCTGCTCTGCTCCCGAATCCCTTGCCTCTGGCAAAGCATTTTCTGCCCAGAGCACATGAGAGCCCTATTTTTTCCCATAGTCTAGTGCTTTTTTTGCTCTTTTTTGCATCCAAAGGATTGCCAAATAAATTGCACTTCACCTGGGATATCACACAAGGCTCTCCCAGGCTGTCATGGTGCCTCTCTGCACAGCCTGGGCTGCTGGGCAGGAGCCGGACAGGCACCTCCTCTGCTGAGACACTGAGCTGGTGTTTCCTGTCTGCCACCTGTCCTGCCCCAGCACAGGGTGCTCCATAGCACACTTCAGCACATATGGAACTAACTGTTCGTCAAAAACTGTTCTTTACATGTCCAGAGAGGGATTTTCAATGAGAAACGCCTCTATCCTCACAGTAATTTTGCATGGTATTGTAACCTTGATGGAAAACCCATAGGAGTGTACCTAATTTCCACAGTAAGAGGTCTGAAGAATGAGTAACACATTTTCAGTAGTTTCTTTAAAACAGAAGCTGCTTCATGGTTGTCAGTTTCCATTCATGCTTTGAGATTGTTTTTATTCAGAAATTAATTCCTGAGTGAACATGTCACTCTATCTCTGCAAGAATCACTTTCCTTCACTAACTTTTCTGTTTGAGAACACACACTATTTCAGATTATGGTCCTATGTTATACTTCTGAAGAAATGTCTAAATTTGCTATTTCAGCCATCACTATGAAAACAAGTGCTTGCGAGGGAAAAGGGCAACCCTAATACCTGCTCCTAACAGTGAATTAAAGGCTGAGTTAAATCTGCCAGACAATTTTGTTAGACCCGAGTGGTCCTTCCAGGTTTCATGGTGTTGGTTGTAAGACACTGTCAGTCCTGCTGATGTCAAGTGAGGGGCAAAGTCTGTGCTTCACCGTGGGTGAGGTGATATCCTATGATCCCATCCTGCCCCAAAAAGATATGGAGTACACAGATTCCCTCCCACATTGCCACATTGTTCCTCATCATCTGCTCTTGCATGGGCTGCTGGCCCAGGGAGGATCTGGAAGGACCATGCCCAGATAAATGTGTGCATTGAAAGGGGACTCTGCAACCCTATGCTACACAAAAAAAAACTGCCAGGGGAGGAAAAAAAAACCAAACCCCAAAAAAACAAAACAACCAAAAACCAAACAACAACAACAACAACAAACCCAAAACAACACCAACCAACCAGCCAAAAACCAAACAAAAAACCAAACCAAAACAAACAAAAAAACCCCCAAAAAACTCAAAAACCCAGAAAAACCCCAAAATGCTTGATAAAAGTTTTAGAAATTTATTACAAAACATTGTAGTTAATTTTGAAAGTAAAGAAGATTTATAATTGCTTAGATCTACTGAGAATTCAGAACAAAGCATGTTGTTTGACCAAAGTCACTTTCTAGTGTCTAACTCATCAGTATTCATTCAGTGGAAATAGAGCTTGCTGTGATGAAAAAAAAAATCAGATACTGTAACTTGAACTTTGGCAAGATCAAAAGCAATTAGTTGAGTACTAGAATCAGAGTGTTTTCAGCTGAAGTGGAAGAGAAGGCAGCAAAAAAAGAAAACTTTCATGATTTTGCATTACAGAAAATTATAATTTTAGTGGTGGATTATAATGCTGTAATAAAAGGGTTGTTGCAGAGGGAAAAACAAAGTGGAAAAATCAGGAAGACAGACAGACTGACCTTTGCTCAGCTTGGGTGCTTCTATCCTTTGTCATCTGGATTTGTTCAGTGGTTATTATAAAGGTAGAACTCTGCTGTTGCTCCCTCCTGTGCCCTAGTCCATCTGAGTAGCTGTCCTCTTAAAGTAATCCTACTGGAATTGTCTTCTGAGGTGGACTTTGGTTTTCTTCCCCAAAGACACATTCCAGCAGATGGAAAAACGAAGAGGAAAAACCAAGAAAGTTTTAATAGAATAATAGAATTGGATATATAAATAAATAGATACACAAATAAATTAACACAGAATTAGAAAAAGGAGTTAAAAATGTGTAGATAGAACTGAACTGAATTTGCACCTCTTCTGTCTCTCTATCTTAAAAAAAAGCTTGCAGAAAAACAAGAGGAAAAAAAGAATTATGCTTTGAGGCAAACCACCCACCAATGCTTCCTATTTACAACTAGAAACCCACCATGCAAAATAGATAAATGGAAGGGTAATTAGGAAAATGGATATGATTAAATGTTTGTGGAGCAGGGTATCTTCTCTGCCCATGTGTGTTTAGCTGCTGCAGGAAATGCGCCAGGGAGGAAGGAGAAACAGAGCCAGATCTGCAGACAAGGAATAATGGGCAGGTGGGCTCTGCCTTTGGTAACACTGGGATCCAGGAGCTTTGAAGGGGATTTGAGCAAGCAGGATCTGCTCCTCATCTGTTTCCAGCCAGCCTCAGGAGCTGTCCTGGCATCCTCACATGCCCAGGGCTGGTGGGTACTATCCACTGCTTTCCCTCTTTCCAGCAGCCAGGGTGCTGCAGGAGCTGCTGGGGGACAGCGTGACTCCTGTGAACATCTGCATAGTGATCAGCTGTAAATGCCCTAGGATGGCTTTGTGGTCTCCTGAAGTAGTTATCTAACCTTTGTCTTGTCTAGAAGGAAGAAACAAGAGGTTTACATCACTCACTTGTATCTGAAGATGCTGACTTGTGTTAGACTGGAAATGTCTGCTGCTATGAGGGCTGTGGCAAAGAGAATAAAGAAACAGAAGGAGAATGAGAGTAAGGCAGAGTACAGAAGCAAGGGACTGACTTTGCTGTACATCACCCTAAACGATCACAGAATTTACAGTGAAACAACCAAGTTGTTCCCCCCAGTCCTTCTACTACTCCATTAAATCTAAAGATAACTTAAAATTTCTATGCTTAAAACAATGCAGCAGCTTAGAAAGCAGAGTGGGAGGCATGATTTCCAGCAGGAAAAAAATATTAGATACTTGTCCTCTTTCTGAAGCAAATAATGTGCAGGCTCTGGGCAGTAGTCCTTCCTGAATTAGTCTCCAAGCAGCCAAATCTGCAGCAGAGTCCCATACAGGTATTTCCTGTCTTCTCTGTTTGCTGGAAAACACAGGTCACAGTTTACTGTCATGAGCTTGATGCATTTCTGTCAAAATTATTTGAATTAAATAAACACCATTATTAATTGAAATGTTTCATTAAAGCATTTTGGAAACAAGCACTGTTCTCAGATTGTTTCGCATTATATTTAAAGGTAACTCAGACATATCTATTTTTAAATGAAGTATTCAAAGCATGTCTATACAGATTAAATGAAACAATCTTGTTTAACCTTTTTAAATAACCCCCTTTAAAAAGTAGATTTCAATTTTTTTTCAAAATCAGAATATTTTTTGTGAAGAAAATTTACTTCAAATAGACCTATGATTAGTTTTTTTCAATTATTTAATCAATCAAGAAAAAAATCATTAATTTAAGAAACCTTAATCTAATTTTCCTTTATGACTGGATCCTAATGCATGTTTGCACACAGACCTCCTGTTGACCTCCTTGGAAGTTACACATCTAAAGGGAATGCAGAACCAGACTCAGCAGACAAAATTAATGATTTTATAATTGCTCTAATTGGTGTTTAATTTTTCCGCTGTTTAGAGACCAAGTTACTGACTTTTAATGGCAAAAAGAAATATATGCTGGAATGAGAATGTAATCAGATAAGAAAAATAGCTAACATTATATTAGAGCTCCAGAAACAGAGCAATTGGTAAATGTGAATGTTTTCATTTGAGTTACAAATACCACCGATTGCCATTTCCGTTGCCACTTCTGCTAATTTGTATTCAGAAAACCACATCCCTGAAAATGTGTAAAACATCTGCTTTGAGAAACTGAGTGTCAATAGCTGAACTATGCACAGCCATGCCATACAGAGACCTTTGGAACAATACAGAGGAAGAGGAGATCATTTCCATTATGGACAGGAATTTGTGAGCTGTCCACAGGATGGATCTAATCACGTTATCTAATCTAATCCATTAATTCAGCCTACATGGGGGAAAAGAAGAGACTCAAAAACATCAGCAATGACATAAAGTATGTTGGGATTTATTCAGATGAAACATGACACTGACTTCAGCTGCCTCCCCTTGTATGGAGGTACTTCAGGAACCCCCCATTTTCCTATTTTCTTTGGGTTTTCCTAGTTTCTTTGTTTTTCCTGAAATTACTGCCTATCCTATGTACATGACACTTTATGCTAAACAATCTGAAACTCTCTGGCACAGTAATAAGGTGTGACTTGACCTCCCACTGATTCGCTGAGCCTAGAAAACCTCTGCAATAAAAACTGCAGTGGAAGAGTTGAGTAATTTCACAGCAGTAATACATGGCCTATCCTCTCCCACGCTTTACCAATACCCTTTACTGAGCAGTACTGACTTTCTTAGCATGCAACACAGGCCTTCTGATGATAATCAGTAACATCTGCTTTAGATCAAAGGGGTAGGGAAAAATATTCCTTGCAAGCAGACTCTGCTCATCTTGGTTGTCTGTAGCAAATTTCAAGTGGAGCTGGCGCATAACAAAAACCACAGTTGACAAGAGGTATTTTTAGCTACATACCTCTCATCTGGATACCAATATACAGAAGCTCATTTGGGTTTTGAATTTCTATCAGTAATGATTCTCCAAGCATCTCCTGAGCCCTGGTAAATTCAGTGAGCCTACCTGATGAGCATGCAATGGGAAAAGTCTCTACAGTTAAATTGGGAAATGCTGTAAATACCATTTTGGGCAGTGTGTTTGATAGGTTAGATAAAGATCAATTAGTTACAACCTTTAAAGGTGGTGCTGCCACAATTCTGAGCCCTTTTATGAAAATGCCCTCACCACTACTACATACTCTATTGCCATTTACTGGGGCTATTTATTTCTTCAGTTTGATATTAATTTGTACTAAAGATAAGTAGACAGCTATCTAGCCAGATAGATACATAGAGCTATAGATAGACATCCCAGGGTGGGTGCTGCTAATAAAACTACTTATTGCTGAATATACACAGTGAAAGAATTGTTAAGTGAACTTCTAGAAACCTACGCTTTATGGGATGGGATCACCTCTGAAAGAATTCTTTCTCTTCTTTGCTTGTGTTACCCTAAAACATGCATTCTGAAAACATTATTTTCTAAGTTATTTCAGATACATTCTATTTTCTTTTCATACCCCACCCTGCCCCTCTCCCCCACCCGAATAATTAGACTTCTTCAGCACTGCATCCTGGTTTTCTGGAAATGCCCAAAGATTTTTGGGTTTACAGGGTTGCATTACAGAATTTCAATTAACAAGTCATCTTTATAATTTAGGGATTATTTTGCTGCCCTGAAAAATCCAGTAGTAAAGTCTGGATTAAAAACATTAAAGAAACACTTTCAGTGCAGGTTTTTGGATTTGCCCAGGCTGTGATTTCACAAAGCTATGGACTAAAACAAGTTTCCCTGAGATGGTTTTCAGTACCTCCAGATGAAGCACAAATTTTTCTGACATCCTGCAAATGTTTGTTGACAATGCGAAATTAGTTCATTTTACTTTCTCTCACTCTCACATACACATCTATTTTTGTGTGCTTGTGTGTATGCCACCAAACTCCTCAATCTTCACAGTCACTTCTGTCATTCTTCTCTAAATTCTCCAATCTCATCTAGGAAGATGCTCAGCATCCCACTCAGTGTTGCAGCTCCTGCCACTCCAGAGACACAGAGGGTATTTACAGGAATCCTGCTTTGCAAGGGGATATTTCTGCCTAAAGAGACCCAAATTTGCCATATCCTATAGTAACCTCACATTTAATAATTTTTTAGCTCCAAATCACCTGTGTGAGTGTGGAATCAATCAGCACCATTGAAAACCTGGGCAGCAGAATTGTTGTCATGGTATAGTCAGAAAACTGAAGCCTGGCCCACTCCAATAATCCCAAACCATCTTTTCTTTGAAGATTCTTTCCTCAGTGCTTTGCCTCCACTGTGCTCATCTTGTTCCAGTTCAGCTCACCCTCGGGATTTCTTTTAATACTCTGTTAACACCTTAATTTAGATCATTAAACAAGCCTGCATGCAATACCAGTCTCAGCAGCAAGCCACCGAGCCCCAACCCCACACATTAATGTTTATCATTGCCCTTTGTTTACAATTCAGGGAGTTTTTATCCCTGTCAAAGTAACTATCAAGACAATTATCTGAGTAATATTTCATAAATGACTCTTTCTAGTGCATTACTGAAATGTAATTATATTGGTGTAAAGTGTCAGAGCTATCAACAGAATCAGGCATGTTACATTCAAAGGAGACCTGCAGCTGTTATGCCCTCTGTTTTTCTTCTCCCTAATTTTTTCTTGTTTGAGGCAGAGCCAGGGCCTGAGAGCAAGAAGGGTGCTTGGGCAGCACATGTGTGGAGCCATGAGATAATGTGGAGCAGACACTGCTGCACTGGACAGGAAACGTCTGTAGCACTGTCCACAGTGGCTCCTGCTTTCCTTTCACAGATATCTGGGGTTTTCTCTCCTCAGAATTCCCTCTATTGCACAAAGTGAGATGGGAGCTTATTCTCATCCAAATGTGGCCTCCCTTCCAGAGAAACCAAACTACATCTGATTTTCTCTTCTTGTTCACACACAACTTAGAGCTTGAGCTGACTTAGAGAAAAGTTTCTTGCACCCTGAGGTCCACACCACCAGCTAACAAGCAGTCTCTTCATTGTTCTTAATACACTTCTTCCTGGTCCAACCCTTAAACCACTGTTGGAAGTCCCTTGCAAACTCTTCCTTTTCTGCTGTGTCTCAGCAGACAGCCTTTGTCTGGGAAGCACATCCAAGTCTGGGAGTGTCATTGAAGCTACTCAGGATTGATGGCTTCTCCCAGACACCATCTCAGCTGGCTCAGGCTCTGCAGGAACTGGCAATGTGGCTGCTCCCAATTAAACCTAACATTTGCTGCATAAATACCACAGTCCCCATATGACCTGAACTGACTGTCTTTTTTATGTTTATATTTTCCGGGAGCCCATGTCTGGTTTGGCAATTAACAGGTCTTTTATTAGATCTCCTTTACTTCCTAAATGCTCCTATTTTCCTTTCTCATTATGACATAACCTTTTTATAGTCAGATAAAACTCTTCTTGTGCGAAATTTAGTCCACTGACCAATTTCTGGATGTTTTCCTTTGTGGCAGCCTTTTTTCAGGCAGGAAATGCCCTTCATTAAAATGTTGTATATTTCATTTGTTCTTCAGTCATTTTTTACTACATTTCTATGGTTTTGTCTACTTACACCTTTTTCCTTAAAAGCCTTAGCCAATTCTTTATTTTGTTCTATTGTTGTAGATTTTCTTTAATCTCGGTTCTTTTGTTTAGCTCATTAGTTTCAACCTGAAGATGAGGGTGATGGGGAAGAAGCAAAACAGAAAACATTCCTGAGATCTCAGCCTAATCACAAAATCAAACACTTGATAAAAGCGTGAGCACCTTCTGGTATGAATTGCTTAACCATGCTAAGAGAAAGCATCACTCCTGGCCACTGAAGGCATTTGGCTTCCCAGCTACTGGCATGCAACCTCTGATCACACACCTCAACTTTTATTCAGAGAGACTACTTGCTGAAATTGCTATTAAGCAGCCAGAAAAAAAAAATAGAAAAAAAAAAAGTGAAAATCACAGAAAGGTTGTAGTTTTTTCTGAAGAATCTCAAATTCAACTAACCTTCCAAGGTGTTAGAATTATTTGCTAAACTAAATTCTATCTTACCTAAGCCAGCAGTGACAATAAATACTTCAAGGTATTCTGTCATATCAGAGGCATTTGTCTTACCACAAAGTGTCATGCCCTATGAGGTGACCAGGGTACAGCAGTATTGTGTTCCACTTTCCTTTGTTTCAAACATGAAGATTTTGACAGAAGACTACCTAAAAAGTGATTGTCTTTCTAAAGGAAGAGTTAATAGAGCATCAGATACCACATTTCAAGCCTGACTGCATTAGTCAAGGTGAAAAAAATGCTTAGTTTTATTTAAACCACTCAAAGTATTGTTTTCAAATCTGTGGCTTTGTCTCAGTTATCAACTACAGCATCTTCCGCAATGAGTTGCAAAGCTACCTCTTAAAGTAATAGATAATTTTAATTGAGGAAAATTCTATGAGAAAGTAATAAAAGGAAAATCTTCTTGAAAGGATTTTTGGAATATTTTGCAATCCAGACTGGGTCTCAGTGTGGATCTGAGCCATGAATATATTTGCATAAATGGAAAATAAATGTGGGAAGGTTATTGAACTTACAGAAGTGTTGGGTTTACTGCATGGACTGAAAGCCTTTGCCAAAGCATTACTTCTGTACTCTGTTTCTCTGCTCATCCATTTCAGAAAGCAGCAGTTTTTCACAGTGTTGAAGGTCCTTTGTGCTGCAATCAGGCTGTGTAGCCATGACTTACTGCCTGCTGAGCTAGGAAATCACTGGAAATCACTGACACTGGGTGTCACAGTCAGACCTCACCATGAGATGTACTAGACCAGGATACCTTTGCAATGTGCTTCGTGGAGACAACCTTACCTCAGTTTTTGTTCACCACTCCTGAAACAGACTTTTGGACATGTTTTATTATACCTGCAGCCCCAAATGATGTTGCAACAGTGCCTAGGGCAATCCCAAAGTATGCCAAATCTAAACAAAATGAGAGGGGGGAAAAACCCTCCCACAGCTATTTTTCTTCTTTGCAGATAACTGATCAAGTCTTTCAAGTAGGATATTAAATGTCTTTTCCATGGTCATATTAGAGGTATATAGCAAACCTTGGATTGGACCTCATTATCTTGAATCCAGCATTGCACAGAGAAGGCTCTCTTTCTTTGAAAATTGTTTTACAGCTTTGTGTCTCTAAGCCTGTGTCTAGGGGCCCTCTAACCTCTGTCCTCACACAGCAAACAAACGCTACATACACTCAGTGCTAAGTAGCCATCTCTTTTACACATCACCTGATAAAATGTGAAAAAACTTTATCTTATCAAGCTGTACAACTGTGCATCTAAATGACTTTCAAGTATTACCATTTTCATTATCTCACAGTGGGGTTCTTTTTCATTAGTTGTCTTCGGGGTTTGGCTTTGTGCGGTTTTTTGTTACTAACTGCTAGTTAAGGGAGAATAAGCATCTTCTACTGCAGATGAGACATACTGGCAGTCAAGGGAGTCCAGACTGACTAGCTTAGGTTGACACTGCAGAGGTTTACCCTGGGGCAGGTGATTTCCACAAACCTCTGCTCTCTGAAGGCCTTGCTTGCAAAACTATTACAGAGCAGATGTAGTGCATTAGCTCTGCATCTCCCTTCTTTGCACAAATCAAACCCTACCAAACAGAGATCAAAGACTTTTTTTTTTTTTGGCAACAACTGTAAACAGTAGTGCAGGAAAAAAAGAGTTGGTTATTTTTTTAACACTCTACTCTGTTTAAACACTCTCTTTGGGGTTTTTTGGGTTTTTTTCAACTCATAGTGCAGTTTCTTCATCAGTGTGTGATGAAGCAAGTTCCATTCACTTTATAAAAAGCCACTAGATAGCTGAAAATCTTCTTTAGCAAAAAAGAAATGGAAAGATTTCTCTAGTGTTACCACAGTCCAAATAATGAAGCAGGGGAAAACTGTTCAGCTCTCATAATTTAGGCCAAATAAGGATTAAAGCCATGTATTGATTTATTAATGACATATAACTCACTCAGGATCAATATGAATAATACCATTATTGGTACAAACAAACCGGAGATAAACCATGGCTAAGAAAGGTCCCTCCACAAGCGCCCTTATATGCACCTTGAGTGTAGTGTTACACTTGTGCCTCATCCAGTCATGCCACCTGCTGAGCACTGGTTCCATGAGGAGTTTAATAAGGATGACAATCTCTTTGAAGTGGCAGTAGCAATACTGACAGGGCAGATTCTGGCGGTGTCAAACCAGGTTTGACTACTGCTGGTTACCCTTCAAGGTGTCTCCTTCAACCCCAAACCAATTTTCAGCTTCTTTTATACTTCTTTTCAGGCTGAGTCCTCCTTTGTTTCAAAGCTCCCTTCAAAGTTCCCTGGCTATTATTTCATCCATTGATGGTCTCTCTTCCTTTTTAACACCATCTAGTTGGGACTTATGGTTATCTTCATCTTTAACATGATCAGTTAACATGGACAAATGTCCTCCAGCCAATTTTGTGTATTCAACACAAACACACACTTTACCTCACACTATTGTGCTAACAGGTGGTGTTATTCAGGCATTTTGCCAAGCATGAGCTGTGCAAGCACCTACACAGTTAGTTTGAAAAGTGCTGTGAACATTAATATCTTCCCTGGTAATTTTTTATTGTTTAATGTCATTTACAATTTAGTTTGCTATCTTTGAGAATGCTTGAAACTGCACTCACCTGCATATTTGTTTCTTATTTAAGTAAAATTAATCGCTGCTACTGAATTAAAAGTTGACACTTTTGCTAATTACACAAAGATAAACGCCAGTGGCCAAGCCCAGCACATCGAGCTGCTAAACTGTTGGTGAGAAATAAGGCACAGATATCTGTTACCATCCATCAGTTTGGCTGCATCCTAGTGGACTGCACGAAGAGTGGGAAGCTGAGGAATCCTTTGCTTCCACACTTGCCCTTGTTTTCAATGTACCATGGCATATCAAGGACAGAGCCAGTGCAGCCTGTCAGACTCTACTGAAATCTCTTCAGCAGCTTGAACAGTCATTTACAGCAGTGGAGGGTTGTGTTCCAACTTCAGGAAAATGTCAGCTGTACCTGGCCTTTGTAAACCTATGTCTTAACACTTCCTGTCAAAAGCCTGTGACTCCAGAACTAGTCCATGTCATGGGATTGTTATACTTTGCCACCTCATGATCCTCTGCCCTCCTAAGCTGGGCTTTGAGCTCCTTTTTGCCACCCCATGAACCAAGAGAAGGATGTTTTCCTTTTTGCTGGCTGGCTTCTGAACCATGCCAGCTGTGCAGATTCTATCTCTTGGTCCTGTCCTGTTGGCTTCATGGCCCATGCTGGGAAACCAGCACAGGCTACTCAAGCCACCTGAAGGTCGTTTGCAGAGCTCCAGTGTGGGACACGTCGGAACCCAAGGAGAGTGCACAGGCAGTAACATCAATATTTTCCTTGTTACTCAAAATGTATATCTATGGCACAGTGGAGCAAATATTGGCTTGCTTTGGTAACCAGGCTGTTGCAGGTAGGAAGGGCAGCAGTCTGAATGAGAAACAGCCCAAGAGAGAGGAAAAAAAAAAGAAACTGAGATGAAACAATTTGTTATTATCTGCAAAATGGGAATATCAAAGCTCCAAATCAAGTTAAACAATGGTGTAACCAAGACTGAAAGCTTGCTCTCCAAGGTTACTAAGGAGTTATACAGTTTCCTGAAGAAATCAAAAAAGGTGACTTGTCAGCAACTGGTTGAAGGAAGACTGGCAGAGACACTGACAAAATAAGTTATATGATGACTTGCTTGGGTGAGTCTTGAGGAACCTAAACTTTAAAATAAAATAACTGCTTTGGGAAAGAAAAAAAAAGATGAAGGCTCTGCTTGTTTCAATCTTGTTCTCTCTGCTTGTTATATTTCTATGAATAAATAAATCACAGTAGTCTGGGAAGCAGTTGTGCTGGATTGTCTTCACACCAAAAACGTGGAGGGTGGCAAATGGGTGTGATGACAATTTTGAAAACTATTCTGGAGGAGATTTGATGAATTCTAGGTTTGCAATCCTGATGCTTCTACTAGGCAAATTAAATGAAAGTATAATGAAGATTAGAATTAGTTGACACTTGAATAAAAATTATCTAATTGAGCAGAATAATCAAGGTTTTTATGAGGAGAAATACTGCCTTATGAACAAGGCCGTTGAGTGATTGAACAACAATACGGATAGAGATGATCAAGGTAATTCTAACTACTTGGATTTCCAAAAGCCTTTTGACTAACCCATTGCCAAAGATCATTTAAGGAACTAAGCAACCATGGAGCAAGGAGGACAATACTTTTATGGATGAGCGAATGGCAAGGAGACAGAAAACGAAACAAGAGCAATTGTTTGCTTTTCAGACTGGAGGAAGCTCGGGGGAATCATTTTGGTATTTGACATAAAAAGGAAAAGAGCTGGAAGAGGAGGTGGGTAATAGGCTGGTGTGATATTTCTGATGAAACTAAGTTACTAAGGGTTTTAAGGATTAAGTCAACAATGAACAAAGATGGACATCCTAGAATGTTATGTGAATTAGTAAAGAAATGAAACAACATGATTAAGAGAGTAGCCTCACTGAAACAAGGCTCTTGCACAATAAAATGTTACACTGGACAGTTAGAGATTAATTTTACAGTGTTATTTGAAAATGGAAGTAATTTAAAATGCCATTCTGGGGTTCCATATTTGTTATAGCTTAATTACTTGCAGATCAAATACATTGTCAGTAAGAGATGTGCTCTGCTAGCCCTGGAAATTCTGCTTGCTTCTAAAACTCAGACTAGGTTATCTTCTCATTATGTCTGCTTTAATGCCTATAGAAAAATCAAGCTGTGAATTCACTCAAGATTCATCAGCTCTAAGGTCTTTCAGCTGTGCTTTTCTAAAGTTTGTGCACAACTCCACAACCCAGGTTTGGTGATCACAGTGATGACAATGCCCTTGAGGGATTCAACACATTCAATTTTATTGATATTATGTAAACAAGGTGCTTGCAGAACTGAAACACATAAAAGAGTATTTCTGTCACAAAATAGGCAGATCTGACAGTATGCTCACAGAAATGATCTGTGTGTGAGAAGATGGCATTTTTGCATAGCTCCTTTCCAGACTACACAATAATTATTTTTGACAATACATCAGACTGATATATTCTGTAAAATTAATTAAGCCATAGCAATGGCAGGTAGAGCAACAGCATTTGCTGTTAAATCCTCAGTGATTAGTTAATTATACAATTAAGAATTAAGAACTACAGAATTATAGAATTAAGGAATTTTTCTTCATTCTCCTGCTAGTACAAATAAACTCTCAAAGGCTTTGAGAAAAAAATTATTTGGGACCTAATGAATTATTAATTTTAAAAATAGAATAAAACTAACTACTAGAGTTCCTTTGTAATACAAGATGGCAGATTTTTTTATAGAAAGAAATAAATTAATCTGTTTAAAGAATCAATATGTGTACACCTGCTAAACTGATTTTTTTTACTGTGAACAGTTTCTTTAAATGCCAGCTGTTGTGTTCTGTGTGAAGGTAGTCACAAAGGATGCACAGTCTTTTTAGCTCCTTCACAGAGCCTTAAGAACATTATTCTAGCTGGTTTTTAACCCAAGAATGAGCTGTCTGTTGAGAAAGCATGTTTTGCTCACATTAGTAATTTTGAGTGTGGGGATAAACCAAATTGCATATTGCTTTTTGCTGGATGCCTTCAATTCAGGACACAATGCTCGTTTCATCTTCCTGAATCAATAAATTTCTTTCTAAATGCAGGGGCACGTAAATTTCCCTTTTAAGTCCCTGGGCATTTCTTAAGGGACAATTATTTCTGGAACTACAGGAAGGTAAATCCTGTATTGTCTCACTGAGAACCAAAACTGACATCTACCCAGGGTGCTGGGCAGTTGAAACAGTAAGTGGAGGCTCAGCAGCTTGGCAGACTGTAGGTTCACACTCTGTTAGCCTACTTTCCTAAGCTTTCCAACCCTGTGCTAGTTCACACAAAAAGACGTAAACCCCACATCAAGGTATTCCAGTAGTAGAACTTGAATTTGGTATTTGACACTAATAAAAGATAAGTCATTCTAATACCTTCAGCATAGGCTGGTGAGCCAGAAATTCTTTATTTCTCTTGCAGTGTTGTTCTCGACATCCCTGCGCAA
Organism: Pycnonotus jocosus; assembly: GCA_013400435.1. Lineage (NCBI taxonomy): Eukaryota > Metazoa > Chordata > Aves > Passeriformes > Pycnonotidae > Pycnonotus > Pycnonotus jocosus. Next base: position 199,427 of record VWYP01007348.1, on the reverse strand, counting down.
CTGTGCAATGTGATTTGTGTGATTAGGCCAACTTGACACATGACTTGACACAGGTTCACTGAGAGCAGAGGACAAGAAAAGAACTTGTGTCTTCTTGTGGAGGGTTTTCTGCATAATATTCACTGCTCTTTCACAACAGGTTGATGTGAATAGCTTTTCAGAGAAAGATGAAACCAAGCTGAATGATGTCTCAGTCCTTATACAGACGATTATTGAGAATTAAATCAATTTGTCCTGTTGAAATGCAGGTTTTGCTCATTACAGAGATTACAGACAAAAAGTGTACCCATTTCAGGTTTTAAGTTAATCTTCTCACTGATTTAAAAATGTTAAATTGTCTGAGGTATCCATGGTGTGAATGTGCCTAGAATGAAAATAAGGTCAGATTCTTTCAGAGTAGGTTTGGATCCAGTTCACAAGATGTAAGTTTGTTTAGTCATCAAAATCCAAAATAAGTGTCATGGACAGCTTCATTCCTCACTGACTGGAAAGCAAATGTGGCATATATCCGTTCTTGGGCAAACAGATGAATAAACATTTGAATGTGATAATCAGTAGATGGCAATTTTTACAAATTTTAAATGAGATGGTTTGGTTCCAAAGTGACAGCCATCAGGGGAGACAAATGCTTTTTGTCTCTATAAAACCTCATAGCATGATCTCCCACCATGGAGCTATCACTCTGAGAAAAAAAAAACAAAAACAAAAAACAACAAACAAAACAAAACCATAAAACAAAAAAGCCAACAACAACAAAACAAAACAAAAAAACCCCCAAAACACAAAAACACTTACTTCAAATCTAGGCAGATCAACACTACATTGTGGTCACTGCAGTAATTGTGGTTTATTCCCAAAAACACTACAGGCTGTACAGACAAAAAGGATAACAAGGACGTTATTGCCTCCTGCTATTATTCCTCAATTGAGGAAATGAAGGATAAATCCTAGACCACCAAAGTTGATTAATCATTAATTCAGTGGAAGTGTGGGACTAATTATCTCTGAGGATTGGAGCAAAAGCAGTCTGCTAAAGGTCAGCAGGAAGTCTTTGACCAGTCTGTGCAGAAAAGAAACTTGGAATATCATAAATATGCATCCAAAAATACAGTCAAACATTGCCTCTGATTTCTGTTTACACCATTTAGGCATCCTAAAGAGGCCACTTTGATGACAGCCTCTGTGATACTTTGAATGCAGCAACACAAACCACTGACAGGTGACACAAGATGTGACTTTGCAACTGCAGTGACTGTTCTTTAAATTGTGGTTAAGTGTCAAGTGGTTTTGTACCTTGGTGAGTACAGGCTAAGCTACCTCACATTTGCTGTGGGTTGAAAACATTCTGAGAGGCTCTCACAGCAGAATAGCAGCTGTGGTATAAACTTGCCATACAGTAACTTGCTCATTCCTTCCGCTGACTTCCAGAGATTAGTAGAAGACATGCCCCATGGGTGAAAAGTGTACACTTCCTTTTATTTTATCTATTTATTTTTGTGATAAAGTATAGAAAAATATTTTAGGGGGGGTTTTGCTTGTCTCGTTTGAATATAAAATAGGTTTAGTGCAATTCTCTGACAGGAGTTCTGCCATTGGTAAGCTGATCAGAAATTCAGGAGCAGCACAGCTGAGCTCTAGTATAAGCTATCAGTAAAAATCACCACTGGGAATTACTGTGTACTTCTGAAGAACAAAATTCATTTTAAATCAGAATGAGGATTCAGGACAGTCAAGGAAGCTTGGAAGGTGACCTGGGTAGTGTTATCATTTAAATGGATTTTATAAAATATCAATTTTTCAAAGCTTTACTCATTCATATGATATAAGACCAGCCCCTCAGGGATTCTGCATCTCATCAGGAGCAAAACAAGGCAGCAAAGAGAGAGCTGGGCCATAAATTGTGCCTGATGGCTTGGTTTCTTGAAAGCCTGCAGCACTGTAACCACTGAACTTTTTCAGGGTACTTGATCACACAGCTGACACGTCCTAAAAGAGGATTCCAATAAAATGCCTCCGACATGCATTATCAAGCAGCACAGAAAACTGCTGTACATGCAGAACCCTTGGCATGAATCAAAGCTTTTACAGTTGCATTCAGATGATGAGGAACTTCATGAATTTTTTTCCCTCTCCTCACTGTTACCTGACATCATTGTCACAACTCAGGTCTGGATGCAGGCCAGCTTTGTGCTGCTCCATGAGTGTGTGACCTGCCAGGAAACACACCAGCAGCCCTGTTACAGGAGCAACCCTGATGGCTCCATTTATTGAATAGCACTGGGTGATCCTTTGACAGCATGTGGTGGTATGGCAAGGGCAGACAAGCAGAAAGCTGAGTGCAAACTGTCTGCATCCATATATTTGTTGTAGAACAGCGAATCCAATCACTGTTGCTTTCTTCTTATCTTCATTTGCCTCTGAAATGGATTGCTGTTGTTACCTTGCTGTTATTTAATCCTTACCATGATCTTGGCCATCTCCCTGGGCCATCATTTGGCCTCTTAATAAGAAAGTGTAGTCTTAACGTAAGTAGCTAGGTTATCAGCCATTAATGATACAAAAAATGATTGCAAATTTACACAGGCTTCTTTTTTGAGCTACTTCCTTACTAATTTGGAAGAACTAGCTATGTTTGCAAGAAGGAATTAAATGCTCCTAATAAATCCATTACTTTCTTTGTTCAAATAGCTAGTACATACAGCATGATGAGGTCTAGGGCTGGGGCAATTCCATCTGCACACAGACCACTCAAAACCCTTGAAATTCCCCATGGCATCACTTTTAAAAATATCTTGGATCATGTGCTTGCTTGCTTTTGAATCTAAAGGTAAATGACTTTGCAACTTATAGAATCATAGAATGGTTTGGGTTGGAAGTGGCCTTTAAGATTATCCAGTCCAAACCCTGGCCTTGGGAAGAGACACTTTCCACTAGATCAGGTTGCTCCAAGTCCAACCTGGCCTTGATCACTTCCAGGAGTGGGGCATCCACAGCTTCTCTGGGCAACCTGTTCCAGTGCCTCACCACCCTCATAGGACAGATTTTCTTTCTAATATCTAATCTAAATCTCTCCTCTTTTATTTTAAAGTCATTCCCTCTTGTCCCAAGGGTGGTTCCAAAGTCCCAACTCCAGCAGCAACCTCATTTACAGTTCCCTACACCTGTTATCCCACCAATTCCACAGTGCCCTGCACTTGAGCACGTTTGGTTTTCTGCTGTGTGCCCTCCCCTGGGGACATAGAGGCCTATTTTTTTATGTGAACCCTCAGACAGTAAAAGCTGCCATACCAGAACTCAGCACTGACTTACAAAGATCTCTTTACATGATAGACAGGGTGTGCTGTGGGGTGTGGGGAGCTGAGGGTTAGGGTTTCTGTTCACATCCTAACTTCTGGCTTTACCCAAAGACTTTGTAAGCTGATCCTTCCACTTCAGAGGAGGGAACCCCAGTCTTCACCTCATAAACTTCTCAGCTGTGAGACTTTGGGTGCCTTTGAGGATTGCTTGCCTTCCTGGCTGCTTAAAGGCTTCATCTGGAGAGAGGTGCAGTGGGTACCCTGACCTCTCGCATGTGCAGCACTAAGGCCAACACAGTGTTGGAAGGAAAGGTAGATTACCTGACTCGTCTGAGATCAAGGAGGGTGCTCAATCGAATTTGCACACTTTCTGGATGATTTAGACTCATAGAAGAGGTGAGCTCTGCCCTGTGAAGTACTTGTATGTAGCACTCAAGTTGATGGAGGCACTTAATGTGGATTCCTATCTCTAATGGTGGAGAAAGACTGGAGTTTAACCAATCTTTCCCCATACATTAACTCCTGTGTTTTGTAGATTACTCTTTGAAACAACCCAGAACATGCCTATGCTTTATGCAGAAAACAGAATGAAGTGCTGGGTGCTTTCCTGCATTTGCGTTCCACCATGGCACTCTAACAATGGTGTTATAGCAGATTCCTGCATTGCTTCGTATACTCCATGTGTTAATTCTTCACACTGTCTGCCTCAGCTCCTAATTTACACGCTCTGACTCCTTTGCTAAGGCTAGATGCCTACTTCCTATTGTGATACCCATCTGGGAGGCATATCAGCAGGTTTTGTGGTTCTTTCTCAAATTAACTTTAACCCAGAAGTCTCTTCAGTTTCAGTCACCACACTAACCAAATTCAGTCCAAACTCCCTGCGGTAGTTAGATTCCTAATTTCCAGTAATCTAAATATAAGACAGATACATAACTGCTACTGCGACCTGTATCACACAGTCCTTCAAAATCCCTGTTCCCCAGCTTCTGAATATATTACCAATACTATGAAGCCGTGATGAGATTCTTGCTTTCTCACCCTCGGTCACCTCTCCTGGGGTTGGTGCCAGCTGCATCTGCAAGAGAATTATGAGTCAATCATGAGTCATGACAAACCAAATGCTGTGCACAATTAATTGCCAACTTACAGGTTTAGAGATGCTGATCCTGTTAGGGCTGCAGTGACTTATGCATAATTACAATTCCTGAGATATATCTCATGTTTTCTGAATTGACAAAGTCAGATCACAAAATCACAGAATTGTCAAGATTGGGAGAGGCCTTCAAGACCATCTGAATCCAACACCACAACAACCTAACACCACCATAACAACCCCTAAACCAGATCCCCAAGTGCTCCATGCAGACACATTTGCAATACATCCAGAGATGGTGACTCCACCACCTCCCTGACCAGCTTATTCCAATGCCTAACCACTCTTCCAGTGGAAAAAAACCCCTAATATTTAATATGAACCTTCTCTGGTACAACTTAAGGCAATTTTCTCTCATCTTCTCATCCTGCCTTGATGGCAGAGTCTTACCAGCATAGGTCATTCAAAAGTATGTACATATCTACATTCTCAGGCAGGAAAATGAGGTGCTACAAGCCAAACAGGAATCTACAGTTTATAGTACACACTTGTAATTCCAATACCAGCAGTTGAACACAGAATGGTTATTCTGGGATTTTTGTATGTTCTGCTCTTTCTCACAAACATCTCTTGGAGACTCGAGGCTCACCCATGCTTTAGACACTGCTAATATTTACTGTAACTGATAATAACAGGTCAATGACATAGGACAGTGTTTGTATAGAAATGCTATTTTTGGATGCCAGTACTATTTGCCATGTAGTTCTAGAGAAACATAGAATGGCTTCTGTTGGAAGGGGCTTTCAATATCACCTAGTTCCACCCCTCTCCCCATGGGCAGGGATGCCAGCCACTAGATCCGGTTGCTCGAGGCCTGATCCAGCCTGATCTTGAGCATTTCCAGGGTTGGGCCATCCATAACCTCTCTGAGCAACCTGTTCCAGTGCCTCACTATCCTCACAGTAAAGAACTTCCTTCTAACATCTAACGTAAATGTCTCCTCTTTTACTTTAAAAATGTTCCCCCTTGTCCTATCAATCTGCCTGTGTAAAAAAGACACATTTTTCTTCTTCATAAGCTCACACTAGGTACTGGAGGGCTGTGATAAGATCTCCCCAGAGCCTTCTTCAAGCTATACAGGCAAAATTTCTCTCAGCCTATTATGTTTTAAGTTTTTCAGGTGAGACAACACTAACTATAAATGAAAATCTTTTGCCTGCTGTGGACACAGTTGGACCTGACCTCACTCAAGACCCTCAGGCCTTAAGGTACCCCATGTGGAATGTGACATTTGGGGACGGAGTGTGTCCCACGTCAAATTGCACTTATGTCTTTGTTTTGAAGCTCTCTGTAGACTTTCCTGTAACAATGAAAACCTCTTCTTCAAATTGTTTTAGTGGAAGAAAATCTTCTCATATTACAGTTGACAAACACAATAGACTTCAAGACCAAACAACAGAGGGCCCATTTTCCTCTTCCAAAATATTTCTATATTAGATATGGCATAAAAAACTATGAACCCCATCAGGTCCACTTGTCCATCTTGTATTCTAAAACATTTCACAGACTGATTAATAGATAGAGATCAAATGTGTTTCTGATGGTAAGAACAGCAATCTGCAAAAAGGGATAGCCAAGTATTAAAATTCTATGACAATGCATGCAGCATCTGCTACAGATACGACGCCATGTGTTCCTTATTGCATATAGAAATAGGCAAGCTTCAGTACTTTGTTGGTATTTGATTCTTGAAGGTATTTGCCTCAGAAATCTGTTACAAACTGTACCCTGGGGTCTTTTACCTGATTCTATGAACTATGAGAGAAGATGGCCATGTACTGCTATTTTCATTTTTCTCTTGTTTTTCCACTTTTTTTTTTTTCTGAATCAGTTCTTCATGGGAAGATCAAGTCCAAGACTTATGTGGATTTATGCCAACAGAGAATTTGGCCTCAGGTTTTCATGTATGATGAATTGACAGTCTTGTACCTGTAGCCAAAGGGAGCAGATGGAAAAAAATTATAGTGACAATTTCGTTCTAGTTGTATGCTTCAAAAAACTACAAAATATTGTGAGGAAGTTTTCCCTCATATGATTTTATGTATCAGATGGAAATATTAGGAAGCCAGAAGTGCCATTTTAGCACAATTTCCCAGTACCACTTTCATAACACCCCATGCTTTAGCTGTTTTGTTGTTCCTATTCCTCCCCAGTTTCCAGTTTTTGTGGGGGGTGGGGGGAGAAGAAAAAAAAAAGAAAAAAAAAAGAGGTATAGGTATAACTCCACTGATTACTTTGATTGTGGCTAATTCAAGACCACTGGGACTCAATCAAGTCTCCCGCTGTGGATCTGGAGCTGTGAATTCAAGCCTAGTTTACAGACACAAGTCTGGAGCCTATTCCTTGCTGATCCAGCTGTAAATGGATATGGAATTATGGCCAGACAGGATGCAAGCTGCTGTCTACAATAACCACAAAGCCCTTTCCAAACCAACACAGCAGCCTTTTCAAGATACTTGTCTCATAAACTTCATATTCACTAGGATATTTAGCTATTAATCTGAATGAAATCTACAAATGTTACAATGAAAGAGTCAACTTAAGAAGAAACTGTAGTATGATCAGGAAAAATATTTTCCTCATGTTATTTAAGAATATGAAATTGGCCAGAAGAGTCAGAAGGATCCAACTAGTCCAGGATTCAGCCTTCCAAAGGTGTTACTGTATTGTTTGTCACACTTGATATGGGGCGCATTCAGCCTCAGCATAGCTATGTTCCTCTTGGCAGCAACTGTCCTTTTCCCAGCAGCATAACTGCCAATATCCAACAACTGGTAATAGGACTGGTGCTTCTGGAAATCACAGAATCTGACAGACAAGGCCCTAGGAAACCCCAGCACCTCCCTTCTTTATTCCCTTTTCTCCCATGCACTGACAAAAACAGCATCCAGTGGAGCGGAGCAACATTTTAGTCAATCCTGTGCCCGTGACAGCAGCCAAACTTCAAAGGTGCCAGGAACAGATGGTAATATCCCCTAGTTAAGGGATGTGTTTGGTGAAACACTTTATAGAGAAGACTGTGGCACTGAATTCAGTAAGGCTAGTTTTCTCTTGAGAGAAAAAAAAAAAAAAAAGGGGAAGAAAAGGAAGAAAACAACAACAATCCCCAGGAGAACAGCAGTTAGCATACTTGACGAAGGCAATAAGAACAGCACACTCACAGTAGTGCTTCCTCCAAATGTTCTCATGGCAATCATCCAGCAAATAATCAGTTGAAGACTTCCTGAGCCAGAGATATTGTCACTATATATATTAGGACTGTATTATGCAATTGTTTAATACAATTGTGTTGTACACAATGAGTATTTTAAACATGTGTTGTATACTGTTATGTATAGTACCACTGCACATAACATAAGAGGTTCACATTTTACTTTGGCTGAAGTTCTCTTTCGTAAAATTGTCCAGTCACTCTTTGAATTATGTAAACTTGTAACAGCTGCAACTTTCTGCAGGGGAACTTATCATAGCTTGATTGAATATGCTATGAAAATTCACCTCTTTTGTTTGCTTTTATCTACTCATCTACTTGTTTCAGTTGAAGGTCTCTTGCTTTTGTATTGGATGAAACAGTTTATAATAAAAAATTATAATTTTCTAGCCACTTGTTCTCACAGACCTTTCTACCCTGTTAGTTATCTCTCAGCCAGTCTATTCAACTTGTGTATTTATTATATAACAGTTCCATACCTTTGGTTGTTCTTATCCCTTATCTCAGTACCTCTTCATGTTGCCATCACCCTTGGGATAGAATCAGAACTGTACTGAGCACCTCCAAGAGGCACACTGTGCATATTATTTTCTGTTTTGTTTGACATTGCTGTGCTAGTAATTTTTAATACACTAGCTGCTTTTTGCTTGCAAATAGAAAAAAAAAACATAGAAAAATATTGGATTTTTTTTAAATAGCCTAGATTATTCCTTAGCACCAATACACTGATGCTGGGATAACAAATGCAAGAGCAGCAAAGATGCTAAAGGTGCAAAGAAGTCATACATATGACATATAACTCACGTCTCTTACTGACCCCTGAGGAACTGTCTTAGATTAGTGGTTTAATTAGAAATAAAGTTTTGATTAACCTCATGATTTCCCTGACAGCATTTACTGCTCTCTGGGAGGGCTATGACATTGCCAAGGGGACATCATTTGAGCAGCATTTCAAGACTCACTGGACCAGAAGGAGATTTAGATTAACACTCTACAGTTCTCAGAGAGGACAGTCTCCTAAGGAGCTTTAATTACCTGGCTCCTGAGGCTGCTGCTCCCTGACACTGTTAGCTACCACCCCAGAGGGAGGTGCCTCCAGCAATTCTAAGGTTTTTATTTGAGAGGGAATGCTTCCACATTTTACAATTACAATGATCAAGATGGATTTAATTTCGATTCAGCAAAAGGTTTTGAATACCAAAATAATTCTTTTTGTTCAGTGTTTTCCATACAGATTTGGTTGGAGTCAACACAAACACAAGGCACTGTTTGGAGAACTGCACTGTGAGAAGGCTTCTTCTCAGAATTTCCATGGCTTTGACAAGTAATTAGGGTTTGAAATTTGAGTCATGACAGGCAGAATTTTAATCAGGAAAAGACAAAAATGAATATGTAAAGAGACAGGTTAGCATCAACTGAATGATAGCAAAACCAGAAGTGCCATAGTCGTGCTATCAGAGATTTAGACTTCCATGGCACATATAAGAAAGCTGGGAAAAGACACATTTCAAAAATGTCTTTTAAGAATAACCAAAAAAGGAAAAATATGCTAAAGGAGAGAGAATTAATTAAAAGCTAACTATGGGTGATCCATAACATTTTCAGTACCAGGTTCAGCTTGATTTACTGAAGCCATTCAGAGATGCTGATGGGACACTTCCAGTTCTCGGGCCTCATCTATGGAACAGATCTGTTGTAGAGAAAATGGAAAAAAAGTAAAAGTTTTAAAAGTACATTCACTTGTTTACAGATCATTCTACATTTAGACTCGCCAAACTAACCTATCGCAGCTCCACCAGAATCAGGTGGCACTCACAATGTCAGGCATCCTTTTCTCAGGAAATTTGTAATATTTTAATTCACTGGAGAATCCCATGAAGTTGTCTGAAGACAAATCTAAATCCCTCATCTTTGAATCAGTGTGATAAGCTAATTTCCAATCAAGACTAGAGTTTGCTATTTCAGTAACAGCTCTCTAGACTTTGCAAGAACAAGGGGGGAAAGAAATGAAACTAATCCTACTGGATGAAATTATCCTTAGTGGAGTTTCTGGTCGTACAGGGGTTGTGAATGGCCCTCCTTCCTTACTGCACTGTAGTTTACTTCCTGACACCACAAGCTCTGAAAGAAGCAAACTCTACTCAGCAGGAGAGCAATGGTCCCTTCTTATTATCATATTTTCATTCATCTAATTGATTCTTTTATTATTATGTTTTGAGAGTGGTGAGAAAAGTTGATTTCTTAGACTTCTTTCAGGCATTTAACAAAGAGGTTTACATTTGTCTTTGGCTTTAACTTATTTAGCCTGTTTAACAGGCTTTTAGCTTATTTAGATAATTTTAGCTTATGCCATTTTCTTGTGATGATTCTTGGCAATGTCAGTTGATGGTTCTGGGACTTTTGGTAGGTGCAGCATGACAAATGGCAGAGACAGTCTCTGTGTCACAGGAATTTCTGGGTAAGCGCCAGACAGAACATGATCCAGTAGGTAAAACATATCTCAACCACATGAGAATAAGAACCTAACACATTTTCTTTTCAATAAATTTTTCTTAATGGATCATACCCCATCCCTCTCCTCCATCTCTCTTCTCTGTGAAGTAAGGTCTTTTCTGCAAATGACCTAACATTCACAGCTAGAGCTGCAAAAACAGTTTTTCTCAAGCCAGAAGCTTTTAATGTTTAATTTTGGAAAATATTAATTTCTTTAGATGGATATCAGTATGGATTGTTACCAGACAGTGGGACTAGAAAATAATTAGCTTTCATACAAAACCTTTAATGGGAAAACCCAGGCAAAGAATATTCAGAATTAGAATTTTGTCCAGTTTCTTTCCCCTGGGCCAGAAGTCACAGAATGGCTCTGAAAAGTAGAAATTACACTCTGCATGGTACAGAGAACTGTGTCAATGTACATTACACTTCCTGATTTCTGCCAGCTATAAACCCATCAGCCAAGCCTTTCTGCTGGGAAGCCTGTTTATTGGCATACACATGGAAAGACCAAGATGAAATGCTGTCTTATAAGAGAAGGGAACTTAAATTATAAACAGCTTCAGAAAGTAACCTTTGCTATGACACTGCTCTGTCCGTTCATGGCAAGGGCTGCCAGAACTAGCAGCATCATGGACTTGTCTGGATCTTAGGAGAGACAGAGACAGAAAATGTTGCCTGTTTCATCTATTGTTCCCACATAATCTGCAAAACGTGTCCCTCACCCTGACTGTATTTCTGTAGTCTCAGCCTGCTGGACAGTCACTACAGCAGAAACTTCTCTTAAGAAAGTGTTTGTCTTCCTAAGATCATTTATGTTGGATCTTTTCAGATATGTAATTGATTGTATACAAAGTTACCACGTCTGTCTTTGCTGGGCCTCTTTTGAAATGTGAAGTAGTACCATTTAGTAATACCATTTCAGTACCATTTTAGAATTGCAGTTTTGCATGAGTGTGCTTTACGTCATCTAATTCATACAAGAGCAGATACAAATTCCTAAACTGCTGTCCAAAGTGAAGAAATTTAAAAAGCTTGGGGAAAGCCCCAGTAGTTGCACAGAAGAGCATTAGTGCTACAAAACTATGGAGCCTGTCCCCACAGCTAAGGAAATATCCAGCTGTCAACAACCCATCTCTGCTTCTCTCAATGCTCTAGAGACAAGCACAGCACAGGTAGCAGTGCTGACCATTGTCCTGCTAAGGGGAATTCCTGTGTGTGAGTGTAGGGAACAACTACAGAGGTAATATAAGGGAAGAGATGGAAAAGAAGACAAGTTTCTCCTCTGTTACAGGGAGGAAAACACGAGATTACATAAGAGAGGAAGGTTACTTTCCAAGCATGGAGTGAAAGGAAAAGAAATCTCTGCAGAACACCTTCCCACTAGATGTGGTTTGACCAGTATGTTTAAATAGCAGTTTTATAACTTGTTCTAGCTAGTATGACTGAGATCTATGGTCTTTTGATATTAATAACCTGAGTACTATCAAAAGTTAAATTTATGTTACCTATGGCTGACTGAAGGAGATTTAGAGAGCTTACCATGGGAAATGGGTATTAAATATCTGATTTGAATGTCCAGTATTTCACAGGCCATTTCACAGATGTATCAAACAGCTCCCCTTTTATTGTGCTATTTTGTGTTTGGCTAAACACATTTTCCAGCAATTTAGCTAGGCTTGAATCCAAAAAACAGAAAGATGGAGAATCCACCACTGTTTCATTAGCTTAATCCAGCTGTTAATCAGCTCCACTCTTAAAAATTTGTGCCTAATGTCCCATTTGAATCTGTATGACTTTAGTTTCCAGAAAACGGTGAGGGTTTGTTGGTTGGTTGGGTTTTTTGGGTTGCTTTTTTTTTTTTTTCTCCTGAGGTTTTCCCTATTTAATCCAAGTTAATTTAATTCACTTACTATTATTTTTATCTTCAAAAACCTATTTATATTGATGCCGTATCGCACGTCAGATTTTTTTTTTTTTTGAGTGAACTTATATCTCATTCCAAAGTCATTCCTGTCCTTAAATCTCTGCTGTAAAGAGAAGGGGGGTTTTCTGATTTGTTTTTTGCATATATTAAATGTCTATCAATTAGTTTTAAAACAGAAAAGCTCATGTGACTTGTTAGTCTTATTTCATAATGAAGTTTCACCACTGTTCTAAAGGAAAATGAACTTGTCTCCCTAAGTGTGAGTATCAAAAGTCACATTTTTACCTGAACATCACAGTAAGAGTGTTTGGTGAAATGTTTGCATATTGTGACCTTTAAATAATTTGCAGAACAATGTTCTTGCAGTAAAAGTTCACCATTCTGTAAGCTTGGTCTGAATTTCATGTTCTTAGTTTTTACTGTGACAACGTACAAGTTTTGAGGTTGGCAGGGACATTGCCACAGCCTAACTGTAATTTACCATACCATGTATGTTCATACAGTCTTAAAATTTAATCAGCTCTTTGTGTTTATTTTCACATAATTAATTCAAATGTTGAAATATCAGGATTACTACTACTCTATGTAAAATCCTGCTACAGGTGTTCATAGTCAGTTATGACCCTGTGTGGACAATTCATGACTTGAATCAGTTTAAAAATCACTTTCCACACTATTTTCTTAGTGGTCCTTCACTGTTTGTATAAGATACTAATATCAATCAAATTGTACTGATATAATGCCAAATTACTTGACAAAGCCTTAATAGCTTATATTTTGTACTTTTCTCAAACAAACACATACTATCTTAAAAATACAATTAAAAGCAAAAACCAAAACCAGACTCAATTTTAAAAGTTGTATTTTCAATGAAAAAGAAACTTCATTGGCACTTACTCTGTATTTCATATCCAACTCTCTAATAATTATAATTCATGTCTAGTTGTCACTACTGAAGATTTATATATGTGTGACTTACATCAGGATAACCAGTATATATTGCTTTGAGACACCATCCCTGTCTTTGGAATATGCTGTAGCATTGATAATCTTCCTGCCTATTGGAACTGCTATGGTAATCCAAGATTTATTAAAAGAGAATTTCAACCAGCTCCTCAGATCTCTGGGTACAAATTATATAGACTGAGCAAAATTTTTCTTTTCAATGTTCATATGTTCAAATGTTCAATATCTCCCTGAGTTACTAGAGAACTGGAAACCATTTTTAATTTTCTCTTATGATGGAAAAAAGTATGGTATATTTTCAATTAATTAACAGAACTAATTATTAAGCCTTTTTTTTTTTTTTTCCTTCATAATAACTTCATCATATCCACTTAATAGCAGGCCTAGGAAGAATACGTTTTCTAAAAATCTTCAGCTTCTCATTTTTTCTACGTGATGCTAACATTTTTCTACATTTCATGATCATATATGCCTCCTTACCTATTTTTCATTACATGTAATTTAATATTCACAAGGCCTGCCCTGGCTTCATTACTGTGCCAAGGTTGGCTCTAAGCCAAAGTTGCCCTTTCTGATAGATTGAAACTGTCTATTTTTACCATCTAATAAAATCTTCTTTTAAATCAACTATTTTCTGGGGTTTTTTTTCCTAAACTATTTTGCTCCCATCTTTTTGCTATTTTAAAGTGAACTCCTATACACGTGATGTGCTTCCTTATGTGTAGCATGAGTTTTTATAATTACTGTTTAGCGTGACTGCAATTAGTCTTGATTACTGGCTCCCTGATTTTCTACTTTGTGATTAATTCTTCTTTATCATAATGTGGCACTTAGTATCCCTCATGTAAGTAAATCACTATCTCTAATTTTTAGAAGGTGTAATAATGCCTTAGCACGGGCATCTTAAACCCTCCCTTGGTATTCTATGCTTTTAATGTAATAGGATGATGTATTTGTTATAAACTGTTAAAAGATCAAAAGTTGTGTTGATTTGCCTGACAAATGCCTGAAAGACCATTACTTTAAGTACAATCACTTTATTATGTGGGAGTAAAGAAGCAAATAAGACCAACAAGGCTAGACATGGGTTAAAGAGCAATTCTCGTGGATTACGTTAATCCACAAAGTCATGCTGGCTGTCTTGCCTGTCAGTAAGCTACCAAGAAATTAAGGATACTATATACAAGTTCAAGTCTAATGCTTGACTTGATGTGGAAATAAGCCAAGCTCCATTGCAATTGTTCATGTAATTGCAAACATCTGACACACTTACCCTTGTAACAAGAGATCTGGGTCATGGGGAAACTAGGAGGACTAAACACAGTGAAATAAGTTATTAGCCTTCGGAGATCCCACTGCAGTCAGGAGTGGTGACTTACTTTTGTTTTACTGTTTCTTTTTCTTTTCTTTCCACAAGAAAGATGGATCTTCCAGACATTGCCTGGTTAAGTAAAGGCATTGTGATTTCCTTGAAAGTAAGTCTTGACTCGTACAAGAGACTGTCAACAATTAAAGGGCTTGTAGGTCCAAATTCAGCTTTAAGTGGTATTTGTGCAACTGTGTGGAAATTGGCAGGGTTGACTTTGTTCTTACTGATTTTAGTGTGGCTGTTAAGGCTTTAAATCAGAGCTGGATTTTGCAATTAGCCATTCCTCACACCTAGACAGTGAACAAGTGTATGTAGACATATACTCACTTTATTCGTAACTGTTTTGAAAACAATCAAATCAATAGTGCCTACTTAAAACAGAAAAAATGGCAGACCACAACATCTAGATTCTCTGCATCTAAAAACCTTCTGTAATGCAGGCAGTTTCAAGGGAGCACAATGATTTAAACTTCCAACTTGTGTTATATAAAACACAGCATTTTCATCACCACTAATCAAGTCCAAAATCTGCATCTGTGTACTCTTTAAACTGCAGAATGTCCACTAGTTTTATCCTCAGAGCAGTGGTGCAAAACTACTGGTCCTCTTCATTTCAGTAGAAAAGATGAGAAAACTCATGATCAAGTGACAGTGCCAAAGAGAAGCAAAGAGGAACAAATTTACAGTTTTCAGACCTTGACAGGTTTCTAAAAATGAATTGTAATTCTTTATTGATAAAAAGCAGTTGAGCAAGAATTACCTGGTCCTTAGTCAACTTTTAAAAATTACTTGGAATAAGACTGTCTTCACTAAAGCTGTTGTGTGAAGAATAATTTATAATAAGAAAATAATACCATGGGAACCATTTTCTTTATTACAAAGTATCATTCAATAGTTTCAATATAAGGATTGTACAACAGTTGCAATATAAAGAGGAACATTTAGAAGAAGGTGAGAATTTTATATGTAAAATATTCTGTTGAAAAGAGGATAAGTCATAATTATCCTTATGTCAATATATGGGGAACTAAACAAAATGTTTTAATGGTTTGAGAATATTCAAGTTGATTTTATGCTTCCTACTCTGCTTTCAATAATTTAAATGCTCAGTTCTATATAGGGTGCCCAAGTCTAAGAAAATTGAGAGTGGAGGACAGAAATGTCTAGATTGCATATTTTTCCCTTCCAAACACTATTCAATAGGCTGTGTGGCCCCGACCACTGTGAGACTGTTCACGAAACACGAATAAGGATGTTGAATGCTAACAATTCAGTAAACCCAAAAGTTGCCATCTATTCAGAACACAAAATCAACTTCACAGTTACACATACAAAGTCCTTATGGAGGACATGTCCTTACTTCCCTCAATATTTAATATGCCAAGCACTCTCCGTACTTTTCCCATGTTTCCCATACAGTTATCCATGAATCTCTCTGCTTTCTAAGGTAGACTTGCAGACTCAAGGTTTTCTCCTCTAGGACATTACTTGTGTCCCTTGAGAAGTGAGGAATACTATTTTTCTGCAAGTTACTTTGTACCATCCATGATGTTTACTACCTATTGTCAACTCATCAAAAACATTACACAGAACTCCATCACTGCAGCCCCAACACTTTGATTTTCCTGTTGTGAATGGAGTTACAGAAAATCTGCAGCAGTTGGGGTGGCATAGCTCAAAGGAGAAAATTGTGCTCTGCTTTTTCAAGTATTATGCAGAAACAGATGTGCCTCAGCCAAATAGTGACACCAGGAACTTCTGGGTTG
Source organism: Pycnonotus jocosus (assembly GCA_013400435.1). NCBI lineage: Eukaryota > Metazoa > Chordata > Aves > Passeriformes > Pycnonotidae > Pycnonotus > Pycnonotus jocosus. The sequence goes on along the minus strand of VWYP01007348.1, from coordinate 183,243 downwards.
ACAAAATCCTTCTGTAAAAATACATGGAAGAGCTCTTTTTGCCTTGAAATTTTGATGCTTAAGTACAAGTGTGTGACACGCCTCCAGAAATACGTGCATCAGGTATATGTAGCTGCAATGCCAGAATGCTAAAATGACTGCAGATCAATACAAATGCTTGAGGTGATATTGCATGACAGGACCAAGAAATTCAATCTTTGAGAAAATGTTTCATGTGAAGTAGCAGTCCCAGGGCATCTGGTAACTAGCCAAGGAACTGTGCCTAGATCTCTGAAAGAGAAAAAGCATAAAGGTAATTGTAATTAGAAGATATAAGCTAATGACAAAACCATGTGCTAATGGCCCATTAATGAATCCCTTCTGAGCTCCCTGAAAGCTGGTTTCAGGCTCCTGTTCTTGGAACCAGCTTGATGTAGTTGGAAATGTGGCTCCTAACCCCTCCAAAATGAAACTGTTTAAACATTCAACTTTAATAGAATGGCTTTGAAAACAGCTGGGTCCCCAGGGGCATTCCAACAGGCTGTTCATCATGGATGCTTTAGGGCCAGCATTCAGTTCCAAATTAGACGTTCCTGTTTGCCAAGATGAAAGGCATAATAGCTGTATGCATACAGTACAAAGACAGCATGCTTGTCTTGAAAATTTTATTCCTGTACCTAAATAAAGTCTTGTAATATAAGTCTGAGAAAGAAGAGAATAAATAGCTTCTTAGGCACAGATACATGATTAACTGAGGATCAAGCCATGCTTCAGCCCTGTACAGTGATAACTCCTTCCCCTCTATCCTGCAAAAATTAATTCCTTTCAGTCTCTGATAGTCTGAATCTGACAATTAAAAGTCTCTACATATGAACTTCCTTTGTACCTATATTTGCCAAGCATTTCAAAGAGAACAGGAATAAGTTATTTGGCAGAGTATAACAAAAGATTTGACATGCCATGAACTGGACTCTTTTCTCCCTGACTTTATATAAAGGAAGAGCGGGCTAGGAAAGCATATAAATGAAGATCCAACAAATCTTATTTACTGACAGTTCTTACTATGCAATTTTATAAACCAGGACATCCTGACTTCCCTGTGTCATGAATACTCTATGCGTCTGCCCTTCCCTTTGTGGGTGCCCTCTACATCACTGTGGTACAAAGAAGACAGTGATTGTGATTCTCTTGTGCTTTAAAGAATGGTGGCTTAAACAGAGCAAATCAAATAACCCCCCTGCCCCCCCCCCCACACTTGATATTGAAAAACAAAACAGAAAAGCCTCCATGACTGGGTAAAAGAAGGGACAAAGTTGCTATTTCACAGCTTCAACAAAATGCTAGAAAAGTGTGCAAAAATAGCTCTAGTTCAAGAAAGAAATTCCTGTTAATAGGTTAGAGGCACCCTTTCCACTAAGGGGATTCTCAAGTGTGAAATACATCTTTCAGAAAAACTAGACACCTTTGATAACACTTACATGTGAGAAATGTGTGGCATTAAGCCAAAAATAGATAATACAAATTTTGCTCTCTAGATAACTATGCCAGAAGTAAATGTAAATCTTCCAACTTTTGCTTGAAATGACATGCAAAACATACTTATGAGAACTATACAGAAGATACTTCACTGCTTGATTCAAGTGATAAAATATTACTCAGAACACAACCTGTGAATAAGTTGGTGAGTGACCCCAAGGTGTGACTCCCTTAGATCATGAAACAGAGTCCTTGGTGAGAAGCTCAATAGGACCTGGCAGTGTTTGCTTGCAGCTCAGAACGTCAATCATATCCTGGGTTGCACCAAAAGGGGGTTGGCCATCAGGTCAAGGGAGGGAATTCTGCCCCACTACTCCACTCTTGTGGATCCCACCTAAAGGACTGCATCCAGCTCTGGGGTTCCCAACATGAAGGTGGTGAGATACTGGCACAGGTTATATCTTGTGGATCCACATGTGTGGATGCCCCAGCCCTGCAAGTGTTCAAGGCCAATATTGGAGGTTTTGAGCAACCTAGTCTAGAGGAAGGTGTCGCTGTCCATGGCAGGGAAGTTAGAACTAGATGATCTGTAAGGTCTCTCCCAACACAAACTGTTCTATGATTCTATGAACCTCAGCACAAAGGCCAGAACACATGATCAGTGTTATCAGTTGTTGTAAGACAGGAAGGAAAATATGCTGACTCCAAACACAGGTATGAGTTGCTTGTATTTGGCAGCCACAGCTGTTGGCAATGGACAGACCAGCTAATGTGACGTATTTCCCTGCCAGGAGAGGATTGCTTCCCTTATCTAGAGCTTTGCTTCCATCTAGTTTTAACTTTCTTAATAAGCAAAGCCCTCCTTACTTCTACTGAAAGAGAATGTTCCATAGTCTAAAACTGAGCTCACTGCTTTTCTGGTTTTCATTTTTGCAAATTTATCCCATTTTAGGTATTTACTGCTTCATTAACCATAGTGACTATACCTACTTTTTCTACAGTAAACAATTTTCTGTTATTCATGGGTCCTTGGCTGTAAGGAGAGAAATATTATTTTAAAGTAGGTCTGAATTCAATGATTTAGATTGAGAGGGAATCAGACTGTGAAACAGTAATAATTAGAATTAGCTGACCTCTGCCAAGGTGCTCACTGTTCCATACCACGAAGGCATATATAACAACTCATACAGACTAGGAGACAGCTCAGGACATATCCAAGGATGTTGGCTCTGCATGGGGGGGGACAACATCCAGAATGACACTGATCCTACTCAGAGGCTAAAAGCAATAAACATAATCCATTCACCATGAATGGAAATCACCTAGACTAAAAAAATGAGCTGCAGTTAAGTTTTACTTTGTAAATTTAAAAGGACATCAAAGAAAACACTGTTTTGAAATTTGTAGTGCTCCAGTACCTAAAGCTGTGGAGAGAACAGGGGCTAATAACTGTCCAGTGTGAGGTTCGAGGTATAGTCTAACACCTGTTCTGCACACTTTTATTTATGTCTCTTTTGATTGGTTTTATTATAGTGTGAATGTTAATTTTATAAAAAAGATGATTTGTTTATGTCTAGTTATATGTAAATATATGGAAAGGGAGATTTTCTTTCATCTTACCTATTTAATTCATCTGTTGTCATGGGACAAAGGTAATCATGTAAAATGAGAGGGGCCTGGGGAAAGAAACCTATTTCTAATGGCCATTTTTGTCACACATATACTAACAGAACACATATCATAATGGAAACCAAACTTCCATTTAGTTAAGTTTTTTATTTCTATGGTTGCAAAAATAAATGTCTATTATTCATAAAGCTTAATGAGTTTCTGATTACACTAATTTTGTATACTTGAACAGTGCTAAGAGAGATGTTTATAAGATTTGATGAAATTGGCATCAAATTTTTGTACACTTATCTGGAAAGCAAGCTTTAACAGGCTGATTACAGTAACTTAAATGCCTTTCCCTTGCTATTTATGCTTAAGACTTCAGCACTCATTGGCACCTGGGCATTTGTATCAGTGAGCACATTGATCACTCTGTGCTTCACCTTCCTTTGAGAATGCTGAGCTTTTGAATCTTTCCACGACTGTATCACTGTACAATTTGGATTGAACATCAAGAGCAAGTAGGAAGAATAAATGGGGAGTTGGCTAAGCAGTACAAGGTACAACAAAGCAGAAAAATCTCTCCTGAGCATTGAGTACACTTGCATTTGGATTCCCTCATCAAATGATGGGTTTCTAAAGAGATGTATTTTAAAAACTATTAGTTCTCAGCTTCCTCCAGCAGTCTTCATTCATTCCTGTTTATCTTTCAAGTACCACCCTCTTCTGGTTTAAAAACCCAAACGCTCTCCTTGACTGGAGGTGTTAATTTTGACAAATAGCCAATAGCAATAAGGTTACAAGATACTTTGCATTTAGATTATGTTTGTAGGGATATCACAACACTGGATGTATGAATTTCAGAGTCCCATGTCTCACAGAAGTTCTTAGTATGGCCTGTGCTCTTACAACACATGATAAAGGCAAATGCATTTCTGTGTAAAAGACAGATAGATAGACACACAGATAGATATTAACCGAACAAAATTCATATCATCCATTAGAGAAGAGTGTTAAAGTAACTTTAACAATTTGAAAATATTACTTCAGCTATAATCATTAGTACTATCTTGGTTTGTAAGCAGGACAAATCAGTTTCTTCAATGACTATTACCTTTCTGAATTTCAACCTGTATCTGTTTTTTAAAACTTGTTTTTTTCTGAGACAATTAAAAATGAATGTTAAGAACTAGCACAGAAATCTAGAACATTAAAATGAACTATTTCATAAACACAAATGAAAAGACAGCAGAAAATCAGAGAATCTATTTAAATATTTATTTAGAGATGTCAGCCTAAGGACAAATGAACTTATTACATTTCAGTAAATGAACTTATTACATTTCAATAATTGTATTTGTCATCTCCTTTTAACTGCATCTGGGAATACAAAACATGAGATGTGACTGCACCTGGCTGGATAGCAATGACGGACAGACTGATGATAAAATTTTCCAAACATGACCTTCCTTCTCCGACAGTCAGATTTACAGAAGTGCAGCCCAAGGAAACAACTACTTTTTTTGATTTCTTTTCCATCAGAGTGTTTCTCTTTTCTGAGCAAACCAGGCAGAAAAGAAGAAGATAACACCAGTGGCGGCTTTTTAAGAAGGAGTTGCTTTGTTAGCTGTCACTAATTTACCACATGTGTATGTTCCTATGCCCTCAAGCAAGCAGATTAAAAGGTTCTGGGGTGAAAAAAAATTTGGATAATGCTTCAGATTTCAGTACAGTAATAGACTCTGTAAATATCAAATTGATTTGCTGATTAATTAACCCCTTCAATATCTTTGTAATGTACTGTTAGTTTTCTGTGGCTTTTTGTTGCTCTTAGTTCTTCAGAAGAGGAAAATGAGAACCATGGAGTTAAAGTATGCTTCCAGGCATAGACTACAATGAAATTCCCATGTGTTACTAGAGTGTCTAAGGTAGAATTCAACTTATTCTACAAGAGAGGAAGTTTTCAGCAGAGCGTTTGGTTGGAAACCTTAATTCCATGAATAGTTTTCTCATGTAGATTTAACTGCTTTGGTCTGATGGCCAGACCGGCTCATGCCAAATCCTGCTGTCTCAGTGGGGTTTCACAGAAGTGGATGAAGGTCCCAAACAACTCTTCTTCCTGGAATTTAAAGGTTATCAGTTTCCTGTTTCTATTAATTAGTTAGTGTGTGTATACATGCAGGGAGTGTGGCTGGAGAAGAATGTGATTTATTTTGATTAATTATTACTTTGGATTTTTATTTTAATTAATGTAAGGAGAACTTAGAATTTTACAAATAAATTCTTTCAAGATGCATTTAAAGCAAAAGAAATAAAATAATTTCAATGGACCTATAACGTGGAAAAGACCCCAAATATTTTGTGATGATATCAAAATAGTTAAGAAGCAGGAGGAAAACAAGGCTATGTGTAATTTTTGTATGTTTCACTACTGACACAAATCAAGGCTGTGTCCTAAAGAAAACTTCTGGCAAGTTGTCCAAGCATGGCTGTAACAGAGATGAAAGACATTAAAGCAGATGTGGGGAAAGTAAGTCTTCACTGACAAAATAGTCTGTAATTCCAGTTTAACTGGAGCTGAAGGTCATCTTGCCCATGACTGTTTGGTGAAAGGCAATGAGGACAGAGTTACTCAGTTCACTGTGATTTTTCTAGGACTATACCCATCATTAACCATTTTGACAAATGAGAGAGAAGTGTATTATGACAAGATTGAGGGTGGAACAGAATAGCTACAACTGCAAACAGCATGATCATTTATCTTAGTGACAGGAAAAGGGAGCTGCAGTAATTGCCAGAGAATTAATGGAATCAGCAGTGTTCTTTAATATGGGATGAACTGCTGTGTGCAATGAGAAAGGCAAGAACCCATGGAAAGTGAGGAGGCAAGACAAATAAAGGGAGGCCAACAGTAGGTGATCAAGGAGATGGTAATCAGTGAGACTTCTCTGCAGCCATGCAGAAGTAACCCAAGGAGAGAAATGATACCCAGAGGAAGAAAGGACAAGGAGCAGCATGCTGACAGCCACATGGGCAGTCACTAGAGGCAACAAAAAGGCTAAATGGGAGAAGCCAAACTGCATTCCTGTATGTGCACTCTCAAGTGACAGTGGATGAAGAGCAAGGATACAAGACAGCACATGTGAAGATCAGTGGCAGGAAGGCTTGGACTGGACAACCATCACATGGCCACAGCAGGACAGGAGGCTGAGCAGGGTGTAGGACCCCAGAAGATAACAGGATAATGTGTGTCTCCAAAAACCATAGCTGGATAGCCATGGAGACAACCAAGGATTGTTTGCACTAACAGGCAAAGATTGCTGTAACAATTTACATTTAACACTCTGTGAGAAAGAACAAGATGTGGCTGGAGACAGGGGCCATGCAGAGGGTGGGGGGCACTTTTCCAGGACAAACAGCCTTGTTGTATTTCCTGGAGACGAGCAAAACACAGTACCACACAAGCACAGGAATGAGGGTAAGATGTGGGCACGGACTGTGGGAGGAGATCAAGACCATCCAAGTCCCTCGAAACCCTCTGAGCTATTTCCCAAAAGATGTGAAAAACCAGACTGCGCACAATAATTAATTTGCACAGAAAGCATGAAACCTGTTTATGAAAAGGTACCCCCCCCCCAAGTCTGAGCAGCACCTCTTTTTTCTCTTCTCTTTTCTCTCCTTTTTTAATTCTCTTTTTTCTTTTCTTTTCCTCTCTCTGACCCCTCACCCCCCTCCTTAATTCACGTTTTCTCTCTTTCCTTTCCCCCTCCCCCTTCATCCAAAACCCACTACCGTGTGCTTATGCAGTAGGTCAGGGACTAACAAATTCCCACGCCAAGCGTGTAATACGCTACTAAAACTTTCTGACTGCTTGCAAACGTTCTGACTTCCATCGCTCCTTTCGAGCATCTACCACCCGGGGCCGAATCACCCCGGTGGCTCTAACACGCC